>QTSX02000789.1:0-328433 GCA_014839935.2 Entomophthora muscae | reverse complement strand
AAAAAGCTTGAATAATATTAAAGCCAATGCAAATGAGGATAAACTTGTCTTTATGAGGAGAAATGATTCTACTTAAATAGTAGACAAGGGTCAATGATCACTCATTAGGTAGACAGAGTGGTTGAGGGGGTCACATTGGGGTGAGGTCATACCAGGATCAGAAAAGGGCAGGTATGGTATTCCAGAATGGGAAGAGATTGGAACAGACCCATTTACAGAAGGCAAGAAAATCCCAAAACCAAAGGTGAAACCAACCAAATCTTTTTACATATCACTATTCAAAGGCCATATTAAAATAGCATTAATGGCGCAATTTCTGACACCCCTAACTGATCATAAAATACTCATATACTTCAAAGCACAAGCCAACTTATCCAGGCACCAGGCGCGTTGGATGGAGCTTCTTAAAAGATTTAACATGATAATCCAATAAAAACCAGGACCCAAACTTGCCACAGCAGATGCACTCTCTTGCTTTTATGTTTGGGACACAAGAGGGGAAAACATTCTTGATCCAGACTGACCCCTCCTGGTACTCCAAACTAAAGACAAAGGTTTCCCTCCAGGCACTACCAACATCATTAAAGAAACAGTCATCAAAAAATAACATCTCTTCACAGATGTATACAGGACGCTACACTGAAAGATATCCAATGGAAGCACTATCCTGTATATTCCCATGCATCAAAGAGTCAACACCATTCTATGCTATCATAGAGATCTAGGGCATATCAAAAGCCCCCACCTTTATGAATTCCTCAAGCACAAGACCTGGTGAGCAACCCTATATTAGGACATCTAAGAAGTTCTCAACCAATGTGAAGTGTGTGAAAGTTTTGAAAATTGCAACACTCTGCCTAAGTCTGTGTTGTCAATTTGCTCCCAGTTACCCTTCAAGGGATGGGCCCTCAACATTGTGGGGCCCATTTTAGGAAAAACAACAACAAAAAGTATATCATTACTGCCATTGACTTTTCTACTTGCTGAACAGTGGCACAGGCAGTGAAGACACATACAGGAAATGTTGTTTGGCGCTTCATAGGCAAGAAAATCATCAGTAAGTTTGGAAAGCCAGAACTCCTGATAACAGATGGGGAAAGGAATTTACATTCAAAAATACCAATGTATACCTCACCAAGAATGGGGTCCAGAACACAGTTACAACACCTTACCATCCTCAGGCCAATAGACGTTTGGAGAGGCTGAATGGTAGCTTAGTGCAGGCCCTGGCCAAGCTCACCACCAGAAGACCTGAGGACTAGTAAAAGCAGCTACCAACTACATTGCCTGTATGCCGGACCCACGTGAGCAGATCCATCAGGAAAAGTCCCTTTGATCTAGTTTGTGGTACACAGCCCAATATTATCCAAGCACTATCAGGTCCCAAGCTGAAAATGCCCAGTGAAGTTCCATCCCAATTGGACCCTCAAGTCATACAGGCCAATAGCAATCAACTAGAAAGAGAAGAAAAATGCCTAAAGAATGCCTTTGTCCCCATCTAAAACAGACATGAGGTTGGCAACAAAGTTTGGGTCATGAACATTGACAAAAGCAAATTACAACCAGAGAAAGCAGGCCCAGCAATCATCCTAAAGGTAAACAAAAACAACACTTACCTTGTAAAAGGACTTGGGAAACGTAAACAAGACAAAGTCCTACACCATGATTTCCTGAGACCCTGAAAGGCAAGACAGAAACAATGTGAGACTGTCCTACCCGCCACAGAACAACAGCTAGTCCAGTATGGCGCCCGGGCTCCTGACAACCTCCCTGACAACCTGTCCCCAGAGGAGGCCAAACTTCAGCCAGGAGGTGTCAAAACAGCAGGCTTGACTGCCAGTAAGGTTCCAAATAAGCGGGTTTGTGACCTGCAATTCAACTTTCCAGTGACCTGTAGCCAAACTAGGAAGTCAACTTGAATTACCAAATCCATCAACATGAACAAAAAATGATCCCATATGGTGGATGCCTTGTTTTGGTGCTTGACTCATTATCAGGATCAAGCCACCCCTTCACCATCCAACCATGTGATCAACACAATTATGTTCCTATTATCCTTGATTCATAATAACTATATAATCACTATCTCTCAATAAAGATTATTTCCTAGTTTCTAAATATTTTCCCCTTGTAACTCTGCTAAAACAGCATAGTTACAACACTGAGTCTTACTGTAGATGAGGACATTGTCAAGGTAGGCCACACAGAACTAGTCCAGGTATTTTCCCAGGACTGAGTTGATCATTTTCTGGAAGGTGCTTGAAGTGTTGCATAGGTCAAACAGTATTACCAGGTATTTATAGAGTCTGTACCTGGTCTTGAAAGCATTTTGTATTTGTTGTCTTCTTTGATATGGATTTGGTTGAAAGCATCTCAAAGGTCAATCTTGGAGTATACCTGCTCCCCTTTCAGGACGTCACATAGGTTATTGGTGTTTGGAATTGGGTATATATTTTTCACTGTGATGTTGTTTAGCCTTTGGTAATTCACGCACGGGCACATCCCATAATCCTTCTTGCCCACAAATAGCATGGGTGATGAGCAAGGGCTCTTTGATACACAGATGAGCCCTTTCTTGGACATGTCCTCAATATACACCTTTAGGGCCAGCTATTCCTTCTGATGGCAGCTATAGATGGTGCTATACCAGGGGTTGGTGCCAGGTAGGAGGTCAATGGTGTGGTTGTACTCTATATGTTTGGGGAGACAGGTTGCTGCTTCCTCATTGAAGACATGGCTCTACTTTTCTCCTGGGGTGGGCAGGGCACCAACGCTGGGCTTCATTTTCAGGTTCAAGAGAGTGCTGATTTTTCTTATGGTTGGTCCCAGCTGGAACAGTGCTATGTCGTACAAATTCACCCCTTTTAGTGCCACTGTCTGGTTGCAAAAGTATAGGATGATGCCGTGCTTTTAGGGCCAGGAGTTGCCCAGGATCAGCAGGTGGGGAAGTCTGTTCAGGATGATGAGAAGTGCAGGGTAGTTATTCTGATCAATCTTTAGAGGAAACTTGGTTTCACACCTGAAGCCAAAATCATGAGAGCTATTCCCCATGATCACCTTGACGCCCTTGGCAGTAGCCTTTAGTCCTAGGTCCTTTGCAAGTGTAGTGTCAATGAAGCTTTCTTCAACACTCATATCAATGAATGCTTCAATAGCTCAGGTTGATGAGAAGGCATTCACTTTGACTTGTATAAACTTGTAAGACTGGATGGAGGTGTTTATTTGTTCTAGGGAAACTGTTGGACTACTCTTTTTGGGACAAGCCTTGGTGAGGTGGCCAGGTTTATGGCAGTAGAAACACAGCCCTTCACAGTAGTGATGTTGTAGTTCCTCAGGGGGCATTCCTGGTCTTCTGGGTATCTGGGCGTGGGTTGGGCGCTGAGTGGAGGCAGGGCGCCTTCTTGGTTAAGGCTCAACCCTCTACACAAGAGGAGTAATTTATCTAGGCCAAGCATGGGGGATGGTGCTTGAGGAGTTCTTTCAGGGCAGGTCAGGCTCCTTGGCAGTAAAGGATGGCATATAATTTGTCTTTGAGTTGTTGTCTAGTCTTAAGTATAAGGAAATCATCAGTGTAAGCTTGCAGGGTGTGGATTCTTATTTTATGTCCAGTCAACGGATGAGGGTATGGTGGCAGGTGTCTTGGTTGTTGCCAGTAGCCATCAGTTTGTTTTCAAATTGGGAGTAGTCCAAGAAAAACTCAACATCTTCAGTGGCAGCCTTCCCAAATCAGTCCAGGGCATCACCAGAAATCATGGAGGCCACGCCAAGGACCTTATCTGTGTTGTTTGATTATGAGTTTGTGTTGCCTGGAAGTGAAGGCAAAGGACAGGCATAGCTCTATGAGCTTCTTCCACGGTGAGCTTACCCATCTGTGACATGTTCACCTTGGTTGTGGATTGGTTAACTATGATCTTCTGGACTTGTGAATTCAGGGTTTGGGGGTTCTCAGCGCCTGGAGCTGCTTCCTTGGGTTTTTTACTGTTTCAGGGTTTAATTGCTGACACATTTAGATTGGTAACTATCTTGTAGGCATATTGAGCTGAAATCAATGAAAATAGCATACAAGTTGCCCCAAGAGTTATCAATATCTTGGGGCCCAGATTACCATGATTAAGGTAGATTACCATAATATCAGGGATCCATCCTGTGGGGGTTCTTGAGGACTTGTGGGCAGACAGCCTGCAGGCCCAGAAGGGAGGGCCCACCAGAGGATAGGAGTTAATGTTACAACATATGACAAGGATTTGCCTATGATGTCCCAGGGCCCGTTGGAGGGAACCATAGAATCCACAAGTCCAGTTAGAGTGATGTACATTAATCTGAATAGTTGCGTTGAATTGGACTCATTGGCTTCCACAGATTCTAGCAGGCAGTTGTTCCGCGGGGTTAGAAGCGGGGTCATTGGAACGTGGTAGGCTGGCAGGTAGTTATATTTATCTTGGAATAGCAGAGGGGGCACAGTTATCCCAGATCCTTCTTGGCCAATGATCTTGGTTTCTTGGGTTCTGGGTTTGGGTTTGTAGATCAGTATTTCTTCTAGAGTGAACTCTGAATATTCCAGGTTAGGGGGATATTCTGTGAAATGTACCGGGCCAAAGGGTGCTCCAGGTGGTTGATATAGTTTGTGCAGGCAGTCTGCAATTTCTTGGGGTTGATGAATGTGGGGAGTAATGTTGCAGAGATTAGCCTGCAAATGAAATAGAAATAAAATCAAATATGGGATGACTTGGTTAGCCCAAAGGTTCATGTTACTTTATTGCAATAATGGTAATGGGTAGTTTCCTGGTGGCCTAGGATATAAGTATGCCCAGTTACCATGGGCAAACTTTTGCTATTTTCCTCAGGCCTGGTGATGCTGTCTACCAGGATTATGCAGTCCTTGGTTACATCCATTGCAGGAGATCTTTTATTATCTGGCTCAATATGAGAAGACTTAAATTTCACTTTCAGGTTGCAGGATTGGTCATCCTTGGGTGAACCACGTTCCACAGGAAGTTTCTTTGCTTCCCCTGCTGTGGTGGCCCAAGTTATAATAGGGTCCTTGGCTTAGCTTGTGCTCTCATTAGTAGGATTATCAGGAACCTTTAGTGCAGGAGGCTTTTATGCAGATAATTTTAGTTCATCAATTCTCAGAAGATTCCCTGAAGTCAAATCCTGCTCTGGTTTGAGCCCAGAAAACTTTGGGAAGCCAGGCAGCCAGTTCTGCGGGCTGACAGCCCGCGAGATTTTGGGGTTTGAATCCTGTAGTTGAGGCTTTTCACAAGAATAGTTAGCAAGAGTTTGTCATCCATTAAAGGAATAAGCATTTCAATTCCTCATTTGGAATCAAGCCTAGGTATAATACCTTCTATGAGCACCTCAAAGTTCACCAGGAGAAGGCTGCCACATCCATCAGAGATATTAAAAACCTTCTGTCCTTGAAGAAGAGCACCAAATAGAAGTAATATCAATTTAAGATCAAGTAGATTGTTAAGGCCAAATATGAGTTAGCAGAGCTTGGGGACTACATCAAGAAGATTATCACAGTTCTTAATGGCAATCAGGTTATTACAGTCTAGCTTTTAAATGAATCTATTGATTGCTGTCTAATTTTTATATTGTTCTATTTTTTGTATAATACTTTCTATAAATAGCTAATCTAAATAATTTATAAGTACTTTATACTGTAAATTTAGAAGCTGAACGTAAAAATGCAGGATTGTCAAATCCTTAGTCCAAATTTTGAATCACTTTTGTGGATGGCCTTTTTAATTAAATTGATTTTTTATGTATTTATTTTAATTTTTAAATATGCAGGAACTCATGAACACTTTGCAAAGTTCAAGTCAAACTGCATATTTCCAATGGACAAAATGAATTAACTGGAATCAGATTTGAAGCGTTCAAATCCATCACCCATTTTCATTAAGTTTAGTATGTTTTTTGAAATTGTGGGATTGTCAAATCCATGAACCAAATTTCAAATCACTTTTGAATGCCACTATTAAACTCAAATAATAATTGCAGGAACTGGAATCCAAATTGAATGTACAATAAGCACACTAGGAAACACCAACTCAAATAAAGAAGCTCCACTCTGGATAAAATCAAATGAAAAATTCAATCTCAATAACCATGTTTAGACATAAAAAGTGATTAATCTTTAAAATTATCCAAACCAGGAAATTATACAATATTACACACTTCAAATCACAGATATAGAAAATCTGTTACTATTCAAGGCTAAATCAAGAGAAAAGTACTACTCACAACTAAACCAAAAATCCAAATAAATAGATACTTAATCTAAAATATATTTTTTATTTTATTTTTATGAACTGCCAATTGCATTCCCAACCAGCTCCTGCACCAGCCTGTGGGGAAGCCTGTCTTGAGTGTGTCCCAGGGTCCAATAACAGACCCAGAATACAAATTGAAGGGAGTCATGCCAACACAAAGGCCTCCCAAGATGTCATTGCCAGCCAACCTGCTCCTGTGCCACAAGCCAGAACAACCAGCTTAAATCCTAGACAGAAGCCACTCTCAAGGCCTGCCACAAAAGTCTTCTACACCAGGATAACTGGGAACACTGAGGTTACTTATACCTCCACTGTGTACCCAGTTGTCACCTGGCCCCACACTCTTGATCCAAAAGTTGTCACTTCCTGCCCCACATTTTTGACACCTCCTATCAGCCATTGGTCACAACTGAGGAACCATCTGTGCCTGTTACCTATTCCAACATTGATGGCGCCACTGCAAGTAAGAGTGATCCCACCTTTTACACAAAGGTCTGCTTCCCCTGTGTTAAGCCTTCCAACTAGGATGCTGTGGTACCTACCAAGGGCCAGCATTGGTTGACAGATAGTGAGTATGAAGCTATCCTCAACTGCTTGAACGGGGGAATGTTAGTTCAGGATATTGCATCCTAATTTGGTGTTACAGCCAGATATATTTGTGATATCAATAAAAAGCACAACAACACTAGGCAAATTGCCAAATCTGTCAAGTCTAAGTGGCAGCCAAAACTACTTCAACCTGTGCATATCAATGCAATCAAGCATTGGGTAGCTAAGAATTTCCTCCTGGTCTCACTTGCTATCCAATCAATGCTTGCCACAGAGTTTGGGCTTTCTGTTTCTAAAATCCTTGTCTAAAAAACAATGGTTGATTTGGGCTTCTACTGGAAAGTACTGGGGATTTCTCTGTACAATCAAAACAGTGAAAACCACATTGAAGATTGACACATTTATGCCAAGACTTATCTGTCCCTAAAGGAGACTGGGAATGTCCAGTTCTTCTATATTGATGAACTATTGTTTTCCTCCCCACTCAGGTCTAGGCATGGGTGGGTCAAGAAGGGGTCCAAGGATGGTGTAGCATATTTGTGCAGCTGTTCATTCCCAGACCTATTCCATTATAGCACTTCTTGGTCCTCATGGGTTAGACCAGTATCAGATGATCAAGGGTTCCCATAATAGCGGGACATTCCTTTATTTTCTTCAAGCTGTAAAGGAATACCTCTGGATTATTTACAGCAGCACAACCAACATTATTGTGTTGGATAATGTTAGGCTCCACAAAGTAGATCTGGTTGTGTTCAAGTCCCCCCATTGACAAAAACAGTCACACCTCCAGCCACTGGCTTACTGATTATTCAATGAGACTCCTCTTCCTCCCACCATATTCCCCATTCCTGAATCCAATCAAGGAGGTCTTTGGGTGGATCAAAAATATAGTGAAGAAAGGCCTCCCTCAGGACACCAAGGATCTCTTCAATATTCTCAAGATCAGCTAATTTGCAATGCCATCCAATGTGGTGGCAGCTTTCTACAAGCACTCAGAATACTTCCTCCCTAAAGCCCTCAACCCCAAGCCAATCACTTAAATGGGCGCTCTGGATTTTATTTGTTCTTATATTTATTTATTTTTTTATTGGGACTCAAAAATTATCATTTATATATAATGACATGATGTTGAATTATATTATAGACATATAAGAATACATACAAAAGTTAATTTAAAATTAATTATACTAGTTATGAGGAAATATATTTTTATTATAATGTACTGAATATTGTATTGAATGTTGAGCTACAAATAAATAAATTAAAAAAGATAGAAGTAGATTTATTTTATTTAAATAATTTTGAATCCTTGTTGGTACTTTGGCTTTTTTAAGCCACAAATTGGACCTTGCAAGTCATCATCTGATCCTTATTATTTCAGTGCCACTATAGCCAAACAGCTCAAAAACCAATGATTTTCATGTATCTCTTACTAATTAGTACTTATGATGTGGGTCAAGAATATTGAATATATTTATCAAATCATATTACAAGGGAAAGATAATTCAAGTTCTAAACAAGTGATTGTTTAGAACAATAGTGGAGCGGGCTGCATGATGCAGATAAATTCAATTCTCAATGTTTAAGTATGTAATAAATGAACCTGTACCTGACAAGATAGTAAATAAACACATTTTTAACTTATTTTATTTTTGACGTGATTGCATACTATAAATGCTGTCTTATAATATATTTAAATATATTACTATTATAATTGAAATTGTCAAGGGTCTGGATGTACAAGTATTCCGGCTATTGCCATCACACCTAACATCCAGTCATTGCCCAATTTGATGCCTTTTCAATATACCATTCAATATACTGGAAATAGCAACAAACCAATATCACATGACTGTCCAGGTATCCAGTGACTTGAACCCATCCAGCACATGACCAACCCCTGGGTTGATCCAACTAAAATCCCTGCCGCAGCTAAAGCTATATAAGTCTAAAGTATTATCCAATAAAATATACTTCTTCTCTTCCTAATTCTATATTCAAAGCTTTCTTAAAAGGCGCTCCTTATCAAAATATTGAAATTTAAATATTAATATTTAAATTTTAATATTTAAAATAAAAAACTAAAAAACTAAAAAAATAAAAAAGTAAATTTGCAAGGGAAGATGATTTATTAGAGAGATGCAAATTGCAAAGGGAATGTGATTATTCCGGGGAATTATACCCCAAAATCAAATTTTCAGCTAGAGCATCTAATTGAATCCACATACTCTTCTGTACATGGTGGACAACCCTGGATGCAATTGGTAGAAGGGTGGCACCCTGCACCCTGGTGGTTGCCAAACACTTAATAAAATGGAGTCAAGTAAGCAAATCAATTAAGAGGTTCTTTTTAGGAGGCATGTAGTACCCATACAACAATGCCAATGCAAAGGTATCATACAGGACATGCTCAACTGTCCTATACCCCTGTGGTGCCTTCTGGTATTCAAGTGCTAATTGGCAGATATCAAGTTGTATAGGTACATCCTCCAATTTTTTGGTGTTAGCTTTAATATGCAATGTAGTAGGATTCCTAGGTATACTGCAACATGTTTCCTTTGTGAGGTATATTTTTCAGAGAACATACATAATTTCTGATATATTTGAACTAATCTGTTGATATAGAAAATGTTGCTGAATTTGAAGATGGTTCCAGAAGGCGCTCAACTTATATCTGCTCCCCATGCCTCTGCAAACAAAATAAATAAAGTTTTAAACGTATTCACAAGGACTGCATTCCTGGCTTTATTTTATCAGGCTTTGAATACTTCATTAAAAATTTCAGTTTTAAGATATTTAGTTCCTATTTGAAAGTCAATTTTTATTAGATTTTTTTGTATTCATTGATGTTTGAAAAGAGAAAGTGTTGAATACTTTCATAAATATATTCATCAAAGTTTATTTTGCTGTCCCCGCAAATTTCAGTCATCTCTTTGAAGTTGATATTTGTTCCTAATTTGTATGCTTCCCTAATCCTTGGCAAGCACCCCGCGGGTGGTAAATATTCCTTGGCTTTTGCTTCCCTATTTACATATTTATTCATGTTGATTTGAATTATTTTATTTATTTATTTCATTTTTATTTATTTTAATTACAGGGGCTACCAGTGATTGGCAATCCCTGTAAAACCAACTTGGTGTGAATGCCGCCACTTCAGCTACCTCATCATCATTCCTAGTTATAACTAAAGTAAATATAATTAAAACATTAAAAACTTACTGATTGTTTCCCCTGCAGCCCCCTCAGCCACAGGCGCCCCTTCAGCAAACTTCATGAGCATTGGCTGCTCTTCATTTGTTTTTCTGGGCTTGATCTTTCTTGTTTTCTGGGCTACTTGTATTTCCTCTTGATTTTTGTTTGTTGAATTTTCATTGTTTCTTGAGGCGCTTCTGCTTCTTGATTGTGCTTCATGCTCATCTGTTTCCATTTGATTAGTTTCCTCTTCATTTGTGTTGATTTCCTTTGGGATTTTTTTTCTTTAATCAATTTGACTTTTTGAGTATTCCTTTCTTAATTTTTGCAAATTCCCACAAGTTGTAACTTTCATTTTTGAAATCTAAATACTTGAGTATTTTCTTTTGTAGATTTAAAACTATTTCCTTGTGTTCTTTGTTGACTTTTGTTCCCAGGCTATTTTTTGTGGTTTTGTTTTCTGGACCAAAGCCCTTCACTCATTTCCCAGCTGATTTACTACAATTTCCTTATGGTATGTTCAAACTCAACAACCTTTTGGAGGGCTGACTCTAATTTATTGATAAAGCTGTAGATATTTGAAATTTTGTTTTAATTACATCAAAAAAACTGGTTTTTTATAGTACTACCTTCAATACATTAAATTTGTGGTTCTCAATTTATTATTGATAACAAAAAACTATTAAAGCTGTATTATAATATTGCAGGTATGTGTTTAATCATGATATTTAGATATTATGTGCATAACTCAATGCATTCTGTATAAGAAAATTCATTGTAAATGAGGCCTTTCTCATTGTAATTTATATAAATGGTCTGTGTTTCTATTAGGGAGCCATTAACACTTATTATAAATATTGATACAAGGTACATTTTTAAGCTTAAATATTTACCTATTGATAATGATTCTGTAAAATTTAAGTTGGATTTTGTGAGTTAATAATAATACAATGGATCAATCAATCACTGTTCATGACCATTAATTGGCTGATTTTCTTTGCTGTGGTAATTGTAAATTTTCTAAAATTTACACACTGGCGTCCAATTGGTTAGTTTCACATCCAATTGCACAGGAAATAGGAAACATAGTTGCCACCCCAAGACCATATGTGGTTGGGGTGACAACCATTTTTCCTATCGCCTGTGCAATGGGATGTGAAACTAATCAATTAGATACCAGTGCATAACTATCATAAAATGCACAATCACCACAGCAAAGAAAATCAGTCAATTAATGTTCATAAACAGTGATTGATTGATCCATTGTATTATTAACTCAAAAAATAAAACTTAGATTTTACAGAATCATTATCAATAGTTAAATATGCAGGCTTTAAAATACACTATGTATCAATATTTATACAAAAGCGTTAATGGCTCCCAAATATGAAAACAGTTCATTTAAATAAATTATAATGAAAAAGGCCTTGTTTACAATGAATTTTCTTATATAGAATGCATTGAGTTATGCACATACTATCTAAATATCATGATTAAACACATATCTGCAATATTATAATATAACTTTAAATTTGCAGTCCTTAATTTATTATTGATAATGAAAAATATTCATGAAAATAATTGTATGTTACCACATCAAATGTACAACACGTTTTTTAAATATGGGAAATGCTAACAATGTAAAGAAATATTGTTAATTGTGAATTGAAAGAGAAATATTAATTTTAATAAGTTGTCATAAAAAAATTATTTTACTCATCAAAGGACAATTAGGGGAGGTAATGGGCATAATGTACATTGCCATTATCTGGCCTGTAAAAGGGACAGCAACAGAGATAGTGGGGGAATTGGTAGTGGCTTGGGAGTCAGGGTTGGAAGGAGGGTGGCTTGATGGGGGGTTGGGGAGGCAGGGTTTGCTGACTGGGAAGGGGTGGTAAGAGCTGATTTCTTCAATTGCTCAAATTCTTCTTCTGTCAAGTATGCAGGCTTGACAAAACAGATGAATGGGCAAGGGGGAAGGCAGGAGTCCTTTCTGGACTTAACACTGTCACTTGCATAGAATATGACAAGATCAGATAGGTCCTGGACAAACATGGAAGGAAATTCCCATAACCCCTCTCAATTTGGGAGCACAGTTCATTGTATGTGGCAGGCTTTAAGCGCCTGAAAGCAGAACCAAAATTATAGAGACATACAGCTACAAGATGCATGTTGGCGTGGTTGGTGGGGTAGGACTAACAGGTATGACCTGAGGCCGTAATTTCCTTGATTTCACATTCCTGCTGTTCCATCTCCTCACTCATGACAACTGTGTGCACAGCTTGTTAGGTAGCCCACTCCTCCAGCATGTTCTTGAGCTCTCTCTGGTAGGCATACCCATCTGCGGTGTTTGATATTACCAAGTAATGATTGACACCCAATGAGGAAAATGACAACCAAACCCCAACAAAACAATACAATATTGGGCCATTCTTGTAGATGTCAGATTGGATACGCTTTTCTCCAAAGTCTTGGATACTTGCTGAAATCTTGGCATACAACAAGAAGATGACGTTATTATGCGCCCTCATTGTCTTCTCCTTAATAAAATTAATGATGGTTGAATTTTAGGGGTTGGTATCAACCAAACTGGGGCCAATGAGAACCTGATTGAACAAGATTCTAGAATCAACCACAACTCCATGAATCCACAAATTCACTGTTCTCTTATTAGTGAAAATGCTGTGAAGTCCCAGTTGGAGACATTCTGGACCAGGGGCATCTACGGGTCACATTCCATGATGGACATCATAAGGGGATGATCTGTGTCACCTTCAGTCAAAGTATGGGCACCAGTTGGGATCTTCTTGGGAGGGGGCCACAGTTGGCGTGGGCTTGTAGGGTTGCAGCTGCAGTGGACTTTGCAACTGTGACAAATCCAGGTCCAACCAGTCAAACTTACAATTATCTTGCCACTGACTCTTATTGCCGTTACCTTCCTGTGACAAAGCTTTGAGGAGCTTTGCCTCCAGGGAGGCAATTTTATGAGACAACACTTTATTGACATCCTGCCAACAAGCCATGATCTCAACAATCTTTTCCTCCCTTGCTCTTAAAGCCTCAATTTCTTGATTGGTCATTGCTTTCACTTGTTGTAAAATCTTGTCCAATCCAACCAACAGGTTCCAAGAATCCCATGCATAGATTTGGTTTCCTTCCACAGGAGTCCCTTCTTTTTCAAAGTAATTAGAATAAAGTTCTTCAAATGCAGCTTTTACTTCCACCAAAGTCTCCTCAGGCACAGTCTTGGTGACCTTCAGACTTGCCCAAGCTTCCTCCAGCAAACTTGTAGGAACTTCTTTCCTGGCAGCAGCGGTTTCCATGTGAAGTACTCCAAATTTTGCTCTCTCAAATGATAAAAAAGAAGACATAACACTTGAAAAGTAATTGAGGTGAAAGCGTCAAAATTGACAATATATATTTATTAAAATTTAGTTGTTTTTGCTTATATACCATTTGGGGCATATTTGGCTAAAAACCCTCCAATTCCTGAATCAGCCTATGATTCATCATGTGGTCTATGACATTTGAGTCATACAAACCTAGATCTTTCCCTAAAGGATCTCCTGTAATTCTCAGCCTATGAAAATTAACCTACAATGAGAAAGAGTCACCTGACACCATTAATCTCAATGTAATAATTTGGCATGGATCTTCCTCAGCTCCTGGTACTAAAATCCTGTGGAATACACACATTCCAAAACTCAGCTATCAAGGTTCCAACTGGGAACCAGCTGATTGAACCTAAACCCCTATAAATCATTACCTTTATTTAGTTATCTTTGCATTTAATGGTTTTTTGCGTTAAAAACCCACCAAACGCTTTGAAACTCAAACCAGGTGCCACTGCGGCGCCCAGAAACTTTCCCAGGCGGCGCCACAGCGCCACGGTCCCCCAGCTCCTGAAACATTTACTGGGCAGCACCTTGGCGCTTTACAAATCAATTAGGCGGCGCGACGGCGCTTCTAACCTAATTAATTTGCTAAAATGGCACTTTTAACCCAAATTTGGGGGTTTACTTATGATTAACCTTGACAAAACTTCTTGACACAGTCAAGACAATTAAACAATATAATTAAATCCTCATTAATTATATTTCCATGAATTTATTAATTAACCTTCCTGGTTAAATAAATTGTTTTTGAGACACTTAGTCCCCAAGATTGCTTTTGGCCAATCTTGCCTCAATTTTACTAGCTAGCCTCATCTGGCTAACTACCCATAATCCATTCTTTTATTAAATATAGATATCAAGTTCCCAGGAATCTTCATCTGAAGAATTCCTGTCAAACCTATCTACATGAAATGAACAGCAAAAACAGAACAACTTTATATTTTGGGGTATTTATTTGGCTAAATACTTGACAGTGACTGTTGTACGGTCACAGCAACCATTCCAAGAACAATCTCCAGGGTAATAAACTTTCTTCTGCGTCTCACAGGCTGACTGGCTAGAGGCAGGGTGTGTCTGCCTTGAAAACCAGACAGTGCCATATGATTGGCTGTTTCTGGATTCTGGCTTCCATTGGTGGCCCCATGGCTCACTTGGTCAATTCTGGATGCTAGTGTTGCTGTATGATTTGGGTTAGCAGCTGCCTGTGTGTGATGGGCAAACAGGGCCATGCTTGAGGACGCAGGAGAAAGAACACACTCCTGGGTAGTGCTTGCAGAGGGGCCTGCGGGTTGGGAGTGGCCATAGAGGAAGGCTTCACTATTAGAAGACTCAGTGTAGCCCTGCATGATTTTGTCAAGGCCAGGGAACAGCTTGTTGACTTGGTTGTTATTGGAAGAAGACATAATAAATTTTTATTAAAAAAACTTAAGCTCAAAAAGAGGAGTGTATATTTTAGTCAATTTTATTGTTAAATATGTTAATTTTGTGAATAGTAGGATCTGAATTTTAGACACCCTAAACTGGAATAGGGTGATTTTTGATAACTTCTGTGCTTCCTAAAAGAATCAGCACAAATCCACTCTAGATCCTTAAACATCCTTTTTGAGACTCCCAAAAATTATATTTATTTCAAATTCACCTCATTTTGATTTGAAATTTGATTCTTAAATTTGACAATCCTGTAATTTTGGATTTGTTAAGGTTTACATGCTGTCCATGATTTGTTTGACATACAGGAAATCTCAAATTTTACATCAGAATCCCACATTTCTGATCCATGTATCCCACATTTGTTTGCTGAGTTTTGTCTTTTGTTAGTTGAGTTATCTGCTCAAGAGATTTGAGATTTGCCAAATTAAATAAACCAAAAAAGTTGAAATAAATGGTTGATTTTATTAAATATTTTAATTTTCACTCAGCTGAGTTGCCCACAAAAGTGATTTGAAATTTGGACCAAGGATTTGACAATCCTGCATTTTTACGTTCAGGTTCTGAATTTACAGTAACAATGATTTGTAAAAATTTATGAGTTTTTTTTATTAAAAGTCTGATGCCTTAAGCTGTATTATGTGGTCCATGTTGGTATTTGTCATGATCTGAGGCGCAGCACACATACACAATGGGGAATCTCAACCTTAGAATTGGATTAATACTAAGTCTTGATTTGAATGGCAGGGAAGGCTATGCAATTACCTTGTGGCCCTGATTGAATAATATCTACTAGACGTGGCTAGAGAGGCACCAAATTATGTGAAGACACAAAGATAAAGATGTAAATAGAACTTAAACTTTATTGGTGAACATGAAATAAAATATATAGTGGTTGGCAATACCACAAAACAGTACTAGACGGTAGGATCACTTGCGTTGCAACATCTTTGATTACTCCCTCTTGGAGAATTAACGCCCCAAGTAAATCACCGAGCGGCTCACCAAGTGGTTCACTGCCCAGTCAATAAACTGGTGGCACCATTATCAGTTAACCATCTATGACAGGGATCCCTCAATCCAGGTCCTAAATGGAACACAACTTGATTAAGCCTTGTGACTCAAAAGGAACACTACTCAGATAAGCCCCATGATCTCCATAATGTACATGGACAACATGTGGCTTGTCATGATACTATATAATATTTCATATTCATATCCAATAAAGTATCATTCTCTTCTTAATCTTCCCCTTTATTTTATTTATTATACTTTCCAGGAGTATTAACTTGACAGTGGTAGCACAGGTAGGTTATCCATACCTACCCAACTCAAAGGAAAAATTCCTCCCAAGAAAAGAACTCAAACAATGCCACTCCCTAACGGCTGGAGAGATTACAAAGTAGGACAAGACGTTCCCCCAGGCCTTGTCATTTACAATAACGTCCTTGTACTCATTGACCAGTACAATGCTCTCAAAGCCCGCAGACTGTTCCCTACCACGCCAACTACAACAGCGCCTACGCAACCTGAGATACCCAACATTGTGTTTCAACGCTTACATACCGTTGAGATTGGCGCCTTTGCAGATTATCCCATGAGAACGCTTCTCTTTGGATCAACAGCACCAAGAGCAAGTTCAAACAAGTGGAGTACCCCCAAAGACTCTGGGTCAGTGAGATTGCCCTCTGCGTCACAGGGACTGCTTCACGTTTTGTTACCAAATGGCTAGCCCAACATCCTGCCCAGAAGGAAAATTGGGAAGTATTCAAAGCTGAATTCCTCAAAAAGTTCTCCATGAAGGACTCAGACGTGGTGATTATGACCAAACTTTGAACCTTCAAAATGACAGGAACCATCAAAGAATACATTGCAACATATGAAGGACTACGTGACTGTGCACCCAACACCATCAACTTTGATGAACATGGGCCACGCCTGGACTTCTACAATGGCCTTATCACACACATTAGACGTCAGTTTGACATGACCTTCTGCAAGAAACTTGAGAATGTATTCCTAGAAGGAAAACGCGCAGCTCAGAAGTCTGAAAATCTACACGCCACCAACAAGTGCAAGGAAAACCATGCAGCTAAGAGAGAGCCTTGCCCCAATAAGCAAAACAAAAATTGCACTGCACAAGCCAACCAGGCCAGCACCAAAGATATCAACAAGGAGGCAAAAGCTCAGGGGAGTGCTTAGGCAAGCTATCCTCCCCCTCTTCACAAGACTTGTACAGATAACAGGACGTGGACTCAATCACCATGATCCAGGTTCCCTCCAGCAATCCTCTACTGTTTGCTGCCCAAACTGGAAATAAACTCCTTATCTATCCTTTCTGTTTTTGCAGATTCCAGGGCACAGCACTATTTGACACTGGAGCCAACCAATCACTCATTAACAAGAGTTTTGCAGACCTCATGAAGTTACCTATCATTTGGAGTAGCATCAAGAAAGTCATAATGGCGGACAACTGCAGCACACCAGTTACCCATGAGACAAAATCTTTCTGAGCCCAAATTGGAGATGTACAAACAACAATTAGCGTCCCCATCATTACAATCCCCAAATACAATGACATGCTTTGATTAGATTGGATGCAAAAAACAAAGCCTCACATCAACTGGGACAGTGCCATCCTCACTATCCAGCAAGGGGAAGTCCACCATCACGTGTACCCAACACATCTTGACACCCTCATGAGGGACCACATATTTGTGAAGATCATGGAAACAGAGAAAGAAACTGACATCAGCAAAATTGATTGGAGCACATGTACTTATGAGGTCATACACTTCAAAAACACAGAAACTCAACACAAACAGAACCCAATTAGAGACCAGCTAGTCAATGAATTTCCCTCCGTATTCCAAGAAAAACTACCCAGGTTACCCCCTGATTGGGGTATACAACACAAGATTGACCTGAAAGGTGACGTGCCTAAAGCACAACCCATCTACTTCCTCACACCACAAAAAGACAACACCCTGAAATCTTACCTTGACAAAGCACTTATGGAAGGCCTCATCAGACCCTCAAAATCACCCTTTGGTGCTGCTGTCTTCTTTGTGGCAAAGAAAGATGGAGGCCTCTTCCTAGTCACAGACTACAGGGCCCTCAACAAGGCCACAATAAAGAACAGGTATCCCCTGCCCCTAATTGATGACCTTTTTGATGCCCTGGGGGGTCCCAAATCTTCACAAAAATTGACTTGACAGCAGGATATCACCAAATTGGCGTGAAACCTGAAGACATTCCAAAGACTGCATTTTGAACTAAATATGGGTCCTTTGAATGTGTTGTCCTCAATTTTGGCATGACAAATGCTCCCAGTACCTTTGTAACCTTCATGAATGAAGTATTCAAGGAACACATTGGGAAAAGAGAAATCATCTAGCTGGACAACATCATCATTTATAGTCCCAACCTACAACAACACTGGGAAGACGTCTGCGCAGTCCTCTGTACCCTGCAGGAAAACCAACTGATTGCCAAAACGTCCAAATTCAAGTTCTTCTTGACTGAACTTCCATTCCTTGGCCATATCATCAGCAAGGACGGTATCAAGCTGGATCCAGACAAAATACGCACTATAACAGAGATGCCAGCCCCAAGGAACAAGAGCAAACTCTGCACTTTCCTTGGAATGGTAGCCTATGTACGCAGGTTTATCCCTGACTGGGGCGCTCTGACAGCCCCCTTGTCAGCCATCACTTGGAAAAAAACCAAATTTGTTTGGACACCTTTACAAGATCAACATTTCTGCCAATTGAAAGAGCGCATGGTTACTGCCCCCATCTTGCAATACCCAAACCATGAGGGTATCTATGATCTAGAAGCCAACGCCTCTGATTATGTCATAGGAGGAGTCCTCTGTATCCAAACAGCCCAAAAGGACTTCCTTCCTGTGGCATATGAATCAAGGAAGCTATTGGACGGCAAAAAAACATACCCCATACCCAATAAGGAATTGATTGCCATCATACACTGCCTCATGAAATGGTGATGCTATCTGGAAGGAGCCCAGACGTTCAAATTACTCACCAACCACAATTTGTTGATATTCTTCAAAACACAACAACACCTGTCAAGAAGACAAGCCAAATGGATGAGTCTCATACAGAGATACCCCATGCAAATTGAATACAAGTCAGGAAGAGAGATGCTTACTGCAGACACCCTATTAAGGCTATACAATAAACACATCCTTTGCACTGATGGCAACCCCAACTGGCCCATGCTAATTATGGGGAATCTCCAGGAAGGGTTCCCACCTGTCACACCAATGGACATCCAAGAGAAATTCCTCAAGAACAAACATCTGTTCAAAAACGTATATGGTACCCTTCACCAAATACTTCAAAATTGTGACACTGTACCCTATGTCCCGTCAACACAAAAGATTGACACAATCCTCCAATACCACAGAGACTTGGGACACACCTGTAGCAGAAACTTGCATGAATATCTCAAGACTTGCTACTGGTGGCCCAACATGCTAGATGATATCAGAGAGGTACTGGAACAATGCAAGATCTGTGAGAAGTACGCACAAACCAAAGCTCCACCCAAGTCAGTAGTACCCATATCTATCACACAACCCTTCAAGGTATGGTTGTTGGATATTGTGGGACCTATGCTTGGTGAAAGCAAAGGCAATAAGTACATCACCACAGCCATCAACTATGCAACCAGATGGCCTGTAGCACAAGCCACAAAAGAGCACAAAGGTAATGACGTGAGAAGATTCATTGGCATGGAGATCATAGCAAAGTTTGGAAAGCCTGACCTCTTAATCACAGATGGAGGCACTGAACTCAAAGCTATTGACACCAACATCCATCTTGCCAAAAATGGAATAAAACACGTCACAGCCAGCCCATATCACCCACAAGAAAAGGGACGCATAGAACAACTAAACAGCTCTCTAGTGGAAGCCCTCAGTAAGTTATCTGCCAACAATCCAAAATCTTGGATCAACATGCTACCAACCGCCCTTATGGTCTGCAGAACACAAGTCAACTGTAATACAGACAAAAGCCCTTATGAACTTGTCTATGGTCAGAAACCCTCACTTGTCAGTACAACCATGGGACCACAACTACCACTTCCAAAGAAGATACCAGACAGCAATTACCCAAAATTACTACAAGCCAGAAAGGACCAAGAGATGATGGAACAACAAAGGGTTCAGCGGGAAGCAGTCCCATTGCAACAAGAAAGGTTACAAGTCAGAGACAAGATCTGGGTTGTCAATCACAACCAACAAAAATTAGACCCAGGATACGCAGACCAGGCATTGTCATGGAGGTGAAACCCAATAACACCTACCTCATCAAAGGGATTGGAGCTTGAACTGAACTGAAACATATGCATCATAACCAACTCTGTTTGTGTAAGGCAAGAGCAGCCCAACAAAATTCAAGGCTCCCTGTGTGACAGAAATTGCAGGATAGTATGAAGCGGTTTCTAAGTGATGGGGAATTACCACCCAAATCCACATAGAATTAATGATTAACCACCAATGTGGCTTCAAATATCTTTTTGTAAAATTTCCAACTGTAATACCAGGATTAAGCAGAACATTTAATCCTAACCAAAGTAGCCCAAGATAAATGGCCTGAGACAACATCAACAAATCTTCAGAATAAAATTCTGATCATTGGGAGGCAACACAATTTTCAGTTTCAAGAATGAGGGGAGGAGCTGAAAAATTGGTTGGCACAAAATTAACATTGGGCGGCAACAACAATGAAGTTCCAACTGCAGGACCCCATCTTCCAGAAATGATTCTGTTGAGAATCAGATTGTATGGAATATATTGTAACAGCCCAACCATAGAATGCATTGTAAAAAGTAAATTAGAACTTGGGATAAATGATTTTTATTGAGTAAAATTTTGGGAGGACTCAACTCTTAGAGTTGAAACAGTGAAAATTATTCAATATATATCAGAAAAATTGACTAAGCAATACCACCTGAGTCTTAACCTTCTATTCCTTCCACATCATCAAGTATCTGGTCCAGGTTACAAAGAACCCTTGTGTGACTAATTTCTGACAACCATGCTGATTGACAAGCTCATATTGGGTGACCCTCAAATTACGCCAGTTTATCAATGTCAATTTGCAAGGGGGAACAGGTTTCAGCTGACAGACTGGAGCAGTCATAACCCATTTCCAATCAACTGTTTGATTTAAATCTGTTAACTTGGTCAATTTTGATAATGGTTTTCTGGCTTTTCAAGCCTTCTTGCTTGGGTGGATAATACCTGGCATGATAAAACCTACCGTGATACCCTGTACCCAACGCCAAACTGGATCAATACCAAGCCTGTATACCAGATACTCTCAAGAAGATTCCCAAGGCTCCGCCTTCCAGCACCCCAGGGGGAGATGTTGCAACATCTTTGATTACTCCCTCTTGGGGAATTAACACCCCAAGTAAATCACCAAGCGGCTTGCCAAGTGGTTCACTGCCCAGCCAAAAAACTGGTGGCACCATTATCAGTTAACCATCTATGATGGGGATCACTCAATCCAGGTCCTAAATGAAACACAACTTGATTAAGCCTTGTGACTCAAAAGGAACACTACTCAGATAAGCCCCATGATCTCCATGATTCCATGGACAACATGTGGCTTGTCATGATACTATATAATATTATATATTCATATCCAATAAAGTATCATTCTCTTCTTAATCTTTCCCTTTATTTTGTTTATTATACTTCCCAGAAGTATAAACTTGACACTTGCCACAAGCATGAGTGGGGCATGTGAGTTGCACAGGATCAATAAACCAAATAGTTGAATTCTCCAATTTAGAACTAGAGTCATTTCAAGGGGCAAAAGCAAAAGCAAGAGGTTTACCCTCAAAATAACCCATCAAAGGCAAAATCAAAACATGGAGAATGGCAGCATTCACAACATTGCCCCCCTCTATATTGGCCTTAGGGGGGTAGTACTTGCAGATTAACTTGGCATACACGCAGGTAAACAATTGACCACTAGAGAGGAGTTTCACAGTGTATTCAGATCCTCTTTTGAAGGTCACTTCCAAAGGTCCAACCCACAACATATCTAACTTGTGATAGTGTCCCCCTATCCTATGCTGATATTAGAGAACGTGGTCCCCAATATTGAACTCAGGCAGGGAGAGCATCCAATATTGTCAGGAGAGAGCTCAAGTACATTGGTCTTATATGCAGACGTGTAGGCAGTAGTTTGTATATCAATGATGTGGTTGACTAGATCTTTTATATGGTCATCAGGGTTCATAGCCTTATCAGAGGAGAGTAGGGGGCCCCAGGAGCAACAGAGTGGTGGCCTCACGCCCATACAGCATAGCAAAGGGGGAGTACTCAGTGACACAATATTTTCTAAGGCAATAAGCAAAGAGAGCAGCAGGTAAGTATAGATCCCAGTTTACAGCGTCAGAGTAAGTGAGTTTCCTCATGATAGAAACCAGTGTCAAGTTTGCACACTCAACTGCCCCATTAGTAGAAGTATTATAGAGGGCAGAGAAAGACTGGTGTAATTCTAAGGCCTCAACAGCAGAGGTTACCAACTTGGCATTGAATTTAGTCCCATTATCTGATAACAACACTTGAGGACAGCTGTGGCGGAAGAATATGTCTTTCAATAGAAAGGCGGTGGCTGTCTTTGCAGTGATGTCTTTAGTAGGGTGTGCATCTACCCACTTGCTAAAATGATCAACAGCAATTATGATAAAGCAGCAACCAGAGCAGAAGCAGGGGGGAGGCCCACAGCGTCAATGCTGACAGTATGAAATGCGTGTTGAGGGGGGACTAGCTTGAACTTGTGAGAGGCAGCTCAAGGACGTTGAAGCTGACAATTGTGGCAACTAGCAATAACATCTGGAATCAGCACACAAATATTTTCCCAGAAATAGTTTTTCTGGAGCCAGTCATAGGTCTTGGCAATGCCTCCATGTCCTGTCTCCTTATGAGCTTGAAGCACCAACAAAAGGCAAAGACTAGGCCATACATAAGGCAGGTAGTAGTCTTGTACCTTCTTGAAAAGCTGATTGTCACAAATTAGTGTGTCTTCAGATAGCTTGGATAGGGTAATTCAAACTTCCTCTGTCTTGTTCTCCCAAGAGGAAGGATATTTAATCAGTTCATACAGCTGATCAGCCTCATCAGGGTGTAGAGCAAGGATGGGCATTCTGGACAGTTCATCAGTGTTCTGATGTTGAATCCCAGGACAATGTATCACAGTAAAGTTGTAGCCCTGCAGGAAGAAGAGCCATCTAGCTAGTTGTCCTTCTGGTTCCTTAAGCTGTTGTAACCACTTAAGAGAAGCGTGGTTGGTGACCACTATGAAATGGGTGCCATACATGTAATGGTGGAACTGCTTGATGGCATGCAACACAACAAGGCATTCTTTCTCTGTGACACTGTAATTCTTCTCATTCTTGTTCAGGATTCAAGAATTATAAGCTACAGGGTGATCCACACCCTCATCATCCAGCTGAGTCAAGATAGTCCCAATAGCCAGGTCACTAGCATCAGTATATAGGATGAATTCCTTATTGTAGTCAGGATATACTAGGATTGGAGCCTCTTTGATTTTTGCTTGAGGGTCTCAAAGGCCTGTTGCTGGCTAGAGGTCCATTTGAAAGGGACATTACTCATCAGTTGGACCAAAGGTTTACTAGTGTTGGCAAAGTCAAGGATGAATTATCTGTAGTAACCCATCATGCCCAGAAAAACTTGAACTTCTTGCAGGTTGGTGGACAAAAGCATTTTGTCAATGGTCTCAACTTCCTTGGTCATTGGGTGAACCTCCTGGGTTACCTCATGGCCCAAGAATTCAAGGTGTTACTTGAAGAAAGCACACTTAGATGGTTTCAACTTAAGACCAGCCTCTCTAATTTTTATGAAAACTTCCTTGAGGTGAGCCAGGTGATCTGTAAAGGTAGCAATGAAGACTGTTATATTGTCTAAGTACACTAGGACACATGAGAGCTTCAAATCACAGAGGATGGAGTCCATGGCTTGTTGCAAAGTAGCTGGGGCATTGCAGGGCCCTTGCTGCATGCGTTTAGGCTCAAAAAGTCCTTTGGAAGTGATGAGTACAGCCTTTTGTCTATTATTGGGAGAGAGATCAACTTAATAGTATCCAGAAGCTAAATTCATAGCAGCAAATAGCTTGGAGCTGCCAAGGCAACAGAGATCATCATCAAAGTGTGAAAGCTAATAAGAATCATTTTTAGTTAAGGAGTTCAATTGTTGTTAATCCATCACAATATAATGACCTCCATTCTTCTTTTTCAATATGAGCAAGGGGAGGCCCATGGACTTTGGGAAGGAGCCAGTAGCCCAGCATCTAATAGCTGCTTGAGCTCTTTAGACACCTGAGCGTCCTCTACTTGACTGCAACAATATGATTTAGCGCAGAAGGGGGGAGCGTCACCAGTATCAATCTGGTGGATAACGCCTTTGGCTAGACCATAATCAGTGCTATCTTTAGCAAAGATATTTGAAAAAATAATCTAGCAAACCAAGCATCTCCTTCTGTTGAACCGGGAATAGTTGCAGGAAATCTTACGCAGTGAACAGGGATAGGACTTGGGGCTCATCTTCAGGTAGATTAAAACCCTGAAACATACCAAAGGGATGTAGCAATAGGAAATCAGGAGCATTCAATAACTTGCCATAGCCAACAACCTGCCCTCTAGACACATTTATGGGGAAAGCGGTTAAGTTGGTGGCCAGCAATTGAACAGAGTCTTTATGAGAGACATCCAAGATTCCTGGGCAGAGGTAGGGTTTGTTGCGTCCTAGCAAGGGAGGATAATATAGCTCTAGGAAAGTGCGCTCAGGAAGCTCATATGATATTTGTGAGTCTAGGATAGCTTGAGATCCAGGGGGAATGGTTACACCAGAAGTAGCCAGGAGAGAAATCCCCTCAGACGCAGGGCAAGCCATAGGAGGACACTTCATGTTGGATGAGTGGGTAAAGTATTTTAGGGTGAAAATACCAGTGAGATGTTCTAAAGCGCATGTCTTGAGGCGCTTCCTGGGGACTTTAACCGGCTCTTCAAAGATCAGAGGGACTTTTTACCCTAGGATAGAGAGGTAGCCATTCTTCAAGTTGATTATCACATTGTATTCCCTAAGGAATTGAGTACCAAATAGGAGGTTATAACTCTCATTCTCTAAGAAAAAACCAGGTGCAGCCAAGAGTAGCTTGCCAAACTGCATGGGAAGAGCAGAATAAGCCCCTATAGTGCAAGTCATGAATAGCCCAGCTGTGTCATACAGCTGATGATAGTTAAGGTTGGGGGCAAGTTTGAGCTTCTTGACAAGCTTTGAGGAGACAGCATTAACAGGAGATCTTGTGTCCAATACTGTGAGAATTGGGGAGTAGGTTAAGAGGAAATAAAACCAAGCTCTCAACCACAATAAAATTACAGTTTCAGCAACAACCAAAAGGTTGCTGCCAACAATTCCTGAGAGGTCAAAGGGGGGAAAGGAGTCAAATGAACACTGCAAAGCAACAGATAAAACCAAATGGTCAAAATTACTAATAAATTTTGAGCTTTATTAGAGTAGATAATGATGAAGCAAGGTCTTTTACAACTCTTGCATTCATTTAAAGAGAGGAGATGAAATTCAGGTGAGAAGTTGAATGTCCAAAACTGATTGGCCCATGATATGAAGGAATATGGATGCATCTCTGGAGCAGGAAAATCTGAAAAAAATCCAAATGGACAAAATCAAAGGGGAAAATGACTCAACTAAAAATTGAGGAACCTGTCTTGAATGTAATTACCACTGCTCCCAGCCGCTCTTGCACATGATATTTAACCAGAGGTGTCTTTTGGGTGGGTTAAGTGGGGGCATTTTCAAAATAATTCTGCAATTAATAGTGTGAGGACCTTTTTGGGGTTTTTTCAATAAATCTTTGGGAAATATCCAGGCGTAAGTTGGCAAAGATCCCCAAGCATTTGGTGAGGATTGAAGTAGAGTCCCAAGGGGGAGGCGTAACTTTACAAAGATGGCCTTGATTTTCACCTTTTGGATGAATATTTCCACACAAGTGGTAGTACAACCAAAGGGAGGATGACGGCCAGAATGTCTTGGGCTTCTGCTAGCTCTTTGTCCTGTTTTTTGATCATTCATTTCAAGCCTGGAAACTCTTTATAGACAGTCTGGTGAGGAAGTGAGACTTAAATGTTCTTGAATACAGTGTCAATAACCTCAGCAGCTTCCTCAGATGACTCTACAAGCACAGGAGACCTCTTATCTTGAGTGAGGTAAGGGCAAGAGACAACTTCCTTGGCTTCAGGTAGCGGCTTGACAGTTGTTGTAGTTTTCCCAGAACGTAACTTATAAGGGACTGCAATAGTTTTGGGGACAGCAAGAACTTTTCAGACCCACAATAAAAACCTGTGAGAGTCTACCTCTTTAACAAATTAAAAGAAATAGTATTATAGATAGAACTTCAATGATAGCTTAGATATCAACAAGTCAAATTTCATTTATTTATAGGTGAAAGGTAGTGAGGGGAGATTGTGTAGGAATAGTGGGTGCAGAGAGTGCATTTAATGCATGTCAAATGAAGTTGTCACTTTTTACTGTCATAATCCTGTATTCTACTTGAATTTTCTTGCAATCTGGGTTCTTGACAAGTGCTCTACTTAATAATAAATATTTGAAATGACAAGGGCTTTTGAATGTAAGTACAAGCATCAATTTTTATTCTGTACTCAATGAGTTACGCTTGCATGAATAGGAACATTCATGCATTAATCTATTCA
Source organism: Entomophthora muscae (assembly GCA_014839935.2). Classification (NCBI taxonomy): domain Eukaryota; kingdom Fungi; phylum Entomophthoromycota; class Entomophthoromycetes; order Entomophthorales; family Entomophthoraceae; genus Entomophthora; species Entomophthora muscae. The sequence goes on along the minus strand of QTSX02000789.1, from coordinate 301,801 downwards.
TGCAAAATGCATGAATACCCATCTTTAAGTAAATTGCAATTTTACTGTTACCTGGCCCAGATATTGGATACTTCACAATTTCTATTGGCTAGGTAATTTATTTCATAATAATCCTGACATTTGTCCCTCCTAAGGCCCCCTTTGGATTAACAATAGCATGACAGTTTTAAGATGCACTTGGAATTGATGGTACTCATGTGATACTCAATTGGTAGCAATAGCAAACTTGGAGGGACAACTTGAGGTACAGGGTTGGGGACAAGGTACAAATGTAGTGGCAGTTAGCATACTGGGATTTCACTGAGGTCATATAAAGGAGTGGTAGCATCATTTCTTGAACATATTGGAAGACCATATGTTAGAAGTAAGTTTGATATTCAGCAGAACAGCAAGAGGCAGTCAACCGGAATATTAAGTCCGTCTCTTAGACTATGTAATTCTGGGTATATACACAGAAGGCAGGCAACTTAAGCTTTTCAGGTCTGTCTCTTAGACTATCTTCAGGCTGATGCTTAGTCATCTATATTGTTGGTATGCATTGGGTAATTTAGCAATTGTGAATAGTTGAACCAACATTATATGTGACAGGTAGCAGATTGCTGCTAACAGGAAAAGTACAAGGGTACAGATAAAGATGGTATGACTTGGCAAAATACAGGAGGCAGTCAACAAGATGGGGGCTAGTAAGTCCTTCTCTTAGAATATGTATATATTACACAGGAGGCAGTTGGCTTCATAGTTACACATGTCCATCTCCTAGACTATAGTTGTGCTTAGTCTTGATCTTCATGACATGTTGGCATTTTTATCTTTCAGTCATTGATAGTAGTGTATTTTTGACCTGGATTTAAATGTGTGATTGCAGATTGCTGCCAAGGACTCAAATGTGAATGTGAAGGTGCCAAAGACATTTGGTGCAAGTGATCCTTCTGGGGCAAGGTGGACAGCCCCAGTGGTGAAGCTATTATTTGGTGGTACATAGCTAGTAGGTTGCAACCAAGGACTCAAAGATGAACTTGAAGGTGATAAGACACATAGCAATAGTGGCATTTCTGGGACAAGAGTGGATAATCCCAGTGGTGAAGCTAGCAGGTCACAACCAAGGACACAGAGGTGAATTTACAGGCAATAAGGACATGTAGCGGTAGCAACCTTCCTGGGGCAAAGGTTGACAGCCCCAGTGGTAAAGCTATCATTCTGTAAGACCCACAATAAAAACCTGTGAGAGTCTACCTCTTTAACAAAGTAAAATAAATAGTATTATAGATAGAACTTCAATGATAGCTTAGATATCAACAAGTCAAATTTCATTTATTTATAGGTGAAAGGTAGTGAGGGGAGATTATATGGGAATAGTGGGTGCAGAGAGTGCATTTGATGCATGTCAAATGAAGTTGTCACTTTTTACTGTCATAATCCTGTATTCTACTTGAATTTTCTTGCAATCTGGGTTCTTGACAAGTGCTCACTACTTAATAATAAATATTTAAAATGACAAGGGCTTTCAAATTTAAGTACAAGCATCAATTTTTATTCTGTACTCAATGAGTTACGCTTACATGAATAGGAACATTCATGCATTAATCTATTCATGCAAAATGCATGAATACCCATCTTTGAGTAAATCACAATTTTACTGTTACCTGGCCCAGATATTGGATACTTCACAATTTCTATTGGCTAGGTAATTTATGTCAGGATAATCCTGACAAACTGAATACTCATAGGCGTTGAGGTCCTCCACATCTGAATTGTCCATGTCAGAGTTATCAGAGATATTGTGGAATAGCAGCAGAATGAGAGGAGCCTTGGTCTTAGAAGGCCAGAGTCAGCAATTAAGGGGGCATTGAAGGAGATTGGGAAGAATTGTCAACTGAGAGTGTCTCTGCCTCTAGGTTGACTTTTCTTTTCCCGCCTGTTTCTTGGGATCAGCTCCTTCAACCTGGGGATTGGTGCAGAATCAAGAATGGTGACCTATCTGGCCAGAGTTATGGCAACCTTGGCGTCAAGAAGGATTCTGCAAGTTCATGGTGAGGATATGGGGGCCACAGGAAGATAAACCAGAGTTAGAGGCGGTATGATTCTCCTGAACAACCGCTTTATAATGGGTAAGGTGCATATCCTGCAACAGTGTCTTTATGCTCTTCATAGAGGAAAGCATGGCTTTATGAGCCTTAAAGTGGAGACACAGAAGCTTATTAACCTTGAGGGCTTGAGTGCAAGCCATGTAAGCTTTGGGTGCTGTCAATTGTCTGCTTGTTATCAGTTGCTATCCTTTCATGTAGAATCTATCTGTGAATTGAGCTAGAGTCTCCTTTGGTTTGAAAGCAATGTGCATGAAGGCATCCTTCTTCACTTCCAAACTAAGGTCACCACCAAATTCCTCAATCAGAAGCTGCTTCATTTCCTCCCAAGTCTCAATGGTGGGCAACTCGGGCAGTACTACCTCCTGACAGGTCAGGTGCAGGCAGGTTAGAAGTGCTCCTTTTTAACTTTATCAGATGCTCTCCTTGTGGCAGTTTTGTAGATAGTTGTTGAAAGCTGAAATAGTAGAACTTTTGGGATCAAAGACTTGTTTAAAGGTAGGTTTGAAGTGTGTTTTGGGGGTTGGACCACCATTGTTGCTATTGAGTACATTTATGCGCAGGGAGAACTCTGCTTTAGACTCAGAGGGGGGCTGTCTGTCCCACAGCTGGCAAACACTTTCCTCAAGAGTAGTCAGGGTCTCATCAGAGCGGGCACCGTATTATTAGCTAAGGTGGTATGTTGCTCAGTAACGTCTAGGTTCTGGCCTTGTGTTGTTACTACTGTGGAAAGTTCAGCCATCTGAGACGTAAGATAAGGACCCACTGAGAGGCAAGGAGCAAACTTATCATTTACCAAATCAATTAACTCACCCATTTCTTGTACATCTTTATCAAGCTCAGAGTGGTCTTGTTTCAATTGGTCCATTTCATTATCTAGAAATATCAACTCTTGAGCACAGTGAATGCAGGGGGCTCCTGAAAAGCTAGGGCAACAGCCATTTTCATTGACAACCCCAGTTGAACTAGCAGCAGTTGCAATCATTTTGTGTAAGGCAGCTACCTTTTGCTGTAGTTCTGCAACTTGAATCATTAAAGTAAGTACATGGGGATCTGGCTGAGGTCCTTTGACAGGGCAACCTTGACTACAAGTGAACACTCTTGGTTCTTGAATGGCATCCCATAGCCTCTGTTATCTATCCACCAAATCATCAGAAGGAGAAGAAGGCAGGGCATCTGGCTTGAACGTAGACAATTCATTCACTTGAGCCTAAAGCTTGGCAATGGCAGCAGCAGTGACAACCCTTTCTTGATCAAACTCTTCATTGAGCTTGCAGAGGCCTCTAGCAGCAAGGTCTGCCACATGTTGTGGTTGATTGAAGGAATAAGCACTGAACTCATTGAGCTGCTGCACAAGTTGTTCAAAATTGGTGAGATAAGCATTCAGGGTGGAGTCTACTTGGGTTTGCCAGGGTTGTTTCAACTGGTGAAACTCATGTAGACGTTCTCTGACATATTCAGGGATGAAATGGCACATTTTCTTGATAGAATTGACCAAACAGGTTTGGGAAGTGACAGAGTTGCACTGATTGTATGACACCAATGAAAACAGGGAGTGGATCCATTGTTGATAGGCAGCAAACTGATCCCAGTGATGAGTGACAGCTGCTTGTAGAGACAAAATCTCCTGAACATGGAGCCCTAAAACCATTTGATAGTGGTCCAAGGCAGGTTGTACAAAGGATGACAATAAGTGCTCAGCAGAGCCAGCTGCTGAGAGGAGATGCTGTGGAAATTTTGAAGCCACAATCAATTTGTAGTATTCTGCTTGACTGAACTTTAATTGGAGGCAAGAGATGGCCCCATCATGGGCTAACCCAAGGGCTACTGCCATGACTTGTTCCAAGTCAGGGGTACCCAAAGGGTAGGCCACTAGGCGGGGACCATTCCCAAGGTTAAGTAAAGTAGGGATAATAGGTAGGTCTGTGATATCTTTCTCAATAGAAGGACTGGTAATTTCAGGTGAAGTCAGCTCTTGTATAGGCGGAGGCAAAGGACCTGAAAACATGGTTGCAAAAGGGATAACCAAGGGGCTTACAGCCCCTATAATGAGCAAATTTTTTGCTGTGATCTGAGGCGCAGCACAGGTACACAACGGGAAATCCTAACTTTAGGATTGGATTTGTACTAAGTCTTGGTTAGAATGACAGGGAAGGCTATGCAATTACCTTCTGGCCCTGATTGAATAATATCTACTAGACATGGCTAGAGAGGCGCCAAAGTACGTGAAGACAAAAAGATAAAAATGTGAATATAACTCAAACTTTATTGGTGAATATGAAATAAAATGCATAGTGGTTGGTAATACCACAAAATATTACTAGGATGGTAGGATCACTTGCCACAAGCATTAGTGGGGCAAGAGAGATGCGCAGGATCAAGACACCAAACAGTTGAATTCCCTGATTTGAAACAAGGCTCATTTTGAGAGGCAAAAGCAAAAGCAAGAGGTTTGCCCTCAAAATAACCCATTGAAGGCAAAATTGAAACATTGTGAATGGCAGCATTAGTTGGGCGAGTCCTTGTGACGTCCCCCATTCCCCCCCACCAATTTTGTAAAAAAACTTGGTTTAAAAAAATGGTGAATGGCGGCATTCACAAGAGTATTTTACTAGAAAAGTGTATGTATCTCATTAATTTCTGATATAGAAAAAATCCTGCTGACATTTCTGATTACAATGCTTTCCTATAATATGGGGCTTTTTATTTAGTGGGTTTTTTTTGAGATTTTTTATTTACATAAGTGAAAAAAAATTTATAGTAGAATAAAATAAAAGTGTATATTTATTGTTCTTTTCAGTTGCCATGTTCTATTTTTATATTTTTTTGAAATATACATAGTCACCTTACCCTAAAAAGCACTTTGAAGCTTAATTTTTATCAAGTATAATGGACAGAAAACTGGCCTCTGCTCATTGAAAAGTGTCAACATTTAGTAATCTACATGGGCAAAAACTTAATTCTAACTTTTCAAGCCTATTGGCATTTGAGTACTTTTAATTCTGACTGTTGATATGCAGTAAGTCAAATTGCGGGATGAGTCAATTCTGGTGGCTGTCATATTTCTGGGTCCTTATTGGTATATAAATATAAATATTTTTAGTTATAGAAATATTTTAGTCTTAGAATTAGCTTGCAATATTTTTAAGAGATTTGCCTTAAAATATTTAGTATATTGATTTAGTCTAGCTATAAATAAGTTTAAAGGGATTAGATACTATTTTAGACCAAATATTAAAGCTAAACTTCTCTATTGGAGCAGGCATTTCTAATAGATTTTGACATATCTTAATAGTCCAGGAGCGGGGCCTTTAACTTAAAATCTATTATGAGAAGATAAAGATGATAAACCTTATCAAGCTATAAAAATTAAATCCAATATTGTGGTGAGATTATGGAGAATGATGTAAAAGTGGACCAGAAAGTTTGGTAGGGCCCTTAGGAGCTTATAGTTACCTCCTGAATCCTCCATAAGGTTCCATTGCCATTCCGTTGGATTTTAATCAAGATCAACTATTAAATCCCTAAAGTTAATACTGAGAAATTTTGCTTTAATAAAGGTTCTGTCACTATCCTTATTTTAGCCTACCCCACTAGTCAACAGGGTTAACTGGTATATGTGGTTAAAATGATCTATTAAAGATTTTAGCTTGTAGGGTAGTTTTCTTATCCTTGGCAAGCAGGAAAGGTGTATGAGATCTACTCAGTATATAAATAACCTTGTAACATAATTTATATAGAAATATATTGGAATGAAGTTATAAAGAAATTCTAGAAGAATGGCTTAGTGAAATTAGGATCTGTTGAGTAGAGTAGGTGGTTGACAGTACCTCCTTTGGATATCAAATCCAGTCCACTCATGGGTCTAGGCTCTGTTTGTTCCTTTTATCAAACAAGCATGGCATTGAGGTATTTGCAATAAGGGATGTATAGGAATAAGGATCAAATTATTTAGACAAAGTGGAAATGATTTAGGGCCATTGCAAGTCAAACTTTAGTTGGGTTCCACCAAGTTTGATTGGTGGCAGAGAGTTCGCACATGCAGCAGCTGTTTACAGTGGTTTTTATATTGAACAGAGGGTTTATTCATTAGCTTTTGGCGAAATGTAGCCCATAGAAATAAGTTAATTTTAGAGCTAATCGTAGTAATGGGCATCGGGTGGGAAGGTGGGTGAATAGTAAGCCTGGTCTTGGGAGGTGACGGGTGGAAGGATGATAGGGGAGGTACGACCAGTTGAACCGAGTCCAGAGGTTGGACTCGGCTCGGATGGAATGGTCGGAAGGCTAGCTGAGGAGGGGCCGGAGTGAATGTAGCCTTGGGGCGGCACATCCAAGCGGAGGGTAGAATTCTTACGAGAAGAAGGGCCTGTCGGTAGAAAGAGCGAGCTAAGAGGGGGTAGCCGCATATTTGAATCACCAATTGGGCTATTAAGGGGAGGGGCCAATTGAATGCCATGGCAGGGCGCCAAGTTGACAATAAATCCATGCCTACGACTAGCCTCCTGGCGGAGCGATGCCGTCTGGGCCTCGTACTGGTAGTAGACTTGTACGTAGCTGTAGGTACACTCTGTGCCCGAATCAGTGCACCGTGTACACGCGGGCTTGGACTGATCGCATCGCTTTTTCCAGCGCCTACACGTGTCGCAAGCACGTGCTCGGGGGCCGCGCTTGAATGCCAAGTTCGACGCGCCGTTCATGTCGTTCAATGCGTAAGCCTCTCTTCCTTGTAGCATACCCTGCCTTTCGAGGCATGCTGCCATATAAGCCCCCTTCGGCTTAATCCACCTTCGTGTAAGCAATCAACAATGTCCCTGGCGGAAATAAGGCATCCTAATCTATTTCCCCACCCAATTACCAGCACAGGTCATTATGCGACGCTGGATCTAAGCGCAAATAAATTCTAAACTAAAATGGCGCATTTAACCAGGTGACTTAAAATAGCAGTGCTATAGTCAAAAGTGATGGTTTTGGGACGACGTTACCTTATTTGGATCGTTCCCAATATCATTGGCCACTCGGGATAGGTGGGGTCCGGAGAAAAATGACATCATTTGAATGAGCAATCCCCCACTGGAACCATCTGCTGTCCTAGTTTCGTCTGTAATTGGATCCTCATACAACAGATTCCACCTCTCCAATCACAGCAGTGGGATCAATTATGCAAGACAACTGTCTAATTTAAGTTCCTTTCAGAATACTTTCCTCTTGTCAACAAAATCTCCTAGCCTCACTGTTTAAATGGAGTAATTCAAGCTACGCTTCTGATGCTGCCCTTGATTAGAATAATACCATAACCAAAATATTATAGCTGGGGTGTATTCAATAAATGGCATAAATAAACCATGTACAGCCAAATTAGTAATAATAATTTTAAGAAATATCCAAAATTATTTAAATCTGAGTAGACAACCAGATATCTCAATCACCTAGCTTTTTTAAACCACTTTATCACAATTTTATTGATAAACACTTAATATTGAGACTCTGAATGTTAGTTTGATGACAACATCTTTGGTAACGGCGAGCTTATAAATCTTGGTTTTAATAATCTAAAAGGTACAGTAGTTTTCAAAGCTCTGGTTATAAGCAAAAAAGCTCATCTGTTAGCAAAAACAACTGAGATTTCAATGAAAACAATTGAGATTTAAACAAAATCAACTCAGAAGAAAATGAAATAGAAGCACATCCAAATATATTGATAATCAATATAAATTAATTGATTTTAATTCCGGTTGCATCTGAGTTGATTTCACTTCTATCTCAAAGCTTTCACTTAAATCTCAGCTATTTTTGCTAACAGATGAGTTTTTTTGCTTAGTACCAGATCTTTAGAAACTACTGTACTTAATAAATTTACTTTACAATAATCACTTAAGCTGTTATAAATCTTCAGGTTATTTTTATTGTTTTACATAAAAATAAGGGTCTATTATTAAATAGTACAGCAGTTTTCAAAGCTGTGATAGCAAGCAAAAATTATTTGGCCTAAAACTAAATATCTATCAAAGAAACAAACCTAAAAATAACAAATTTATGTTGGTCATTAATTGATTTTTACCATCTTATTTTTACTTTTTGACTGAGATTTTTTTAGTCTAATGTTTTTTGCTTATCCTCACAGCTTTGAAAATTACTGTATCCAATAAGAAAATATAGGTACAGGAAAGTATTACATCAATTAATTTGCAGCCAACTAATTTTCAGTCAATTTATATCTACATATTGTATTTCACAAGCAACCTTTTTATCTTGACATAAGGGCAACATTGACCATGTCAACACTATAGTAAAGTGTGAATTTGGTTTTTAATAATGTTGTCTTCTAGATGTCAACACTTTTTAAATTAATGTAACACTTTACTTTAAACATTTTTTAATACAAAAAAATTAAAGCTAATATATTATAATAAAATTACCCCAGAAAGTTCAAAAATGCAATAAAAATACCATGACTAATAAGAATAAGGAGATATAGACAATTATTTCTCAGTTTACTATGTAAAAAACACTAGTTACTATAAAAATTAAAATTCCAATGAGACAAAAATAAAGATATTTAATATGTCATAATAATTACAAAATATAAGAAAATTATAGATTTAATTTATTATAATTTACATAAGCATAACTGAGAAAATCTCATACCTTAAAGATAAATTAACAAAATATAAGATATTTCTTACAAAACCACCTTGAAACTATACATAAAGCTTATCATTTAAACCTAAAAAGATTAGCACTATCTAAATAAATTAAAATTTTAAAAATTCAAAGTAAAAATTATGTAGACAAAGTAAAAGCAAAGTTTATTAAACTAATTAAAACCACCAACAAGGGCAGTGGTCATATCCTCAAGGTATTTCTTGATTTCCTCCACCTTGTACTTCTTCTTAACTATCTTTTGTACCGCCTCCTGGTAGCCCTGGTCCTTGATCTTCTTCTTTTTTGGGGCCACCTGGTTGGCCAGGTCACAGAACTTGGAGACATTCCTGGCCTGCTTCTCCTGCAGCTTCAAGAAGAATTTGTTGAACTTGGGGTTGGCCCCAAACTTGGTCTTGAGGGGTTTATGCCACACCTCAAGGCTGGAAGTTGTCTTCATCTCCCCCTTGAGACAGGCGCTCTGGCAGTGCTTGGGCGCAGTGGCACTGCTCTTACCTCTCCAGGCAGTCACCTTTTTGCCCACCTATTGGCGCTCAAAGTAATCCGAGTAACCTTTGAAGATGGTGGAGTGCTTCTTTATGTAAACATCCTCAAGGAGGGCCTCAAAGCCAATCCCAGTATGCTCTGGGTGCACAAAAGCCAAGGCAGCAAACTGAGTCAGGGAAAAGCGGCCCTTCCCCTTACCATTGTTAAGATACTTTTTGAAAAAGTTGTTCTTGCTCTTGAGATGTTTGATGAGGGCTGCTTAAAATGGAAGAAGCAGCCCTGAACTTCTTCATTAAAGGTGGCCTCAAAGGCTCAGAACTGAGCAAGCTTGAAGTTCATAATGATAACCTTTGGCCCAAGTGAGTGTGCATGAGCTAGCTGCTCAGCGGCCTGGGCAGACTCATCCTTCTCAGCAGAGGAAGAGTTTGCTCTGGTGGTGCGGGTGGGCAGGGGGAGCTTGTTAGTGGGCAGGAAGCTTAAAGCATCCCATACAATCTTAAATGCTCTGGTATAGACTTCAGTATTGGCACCAGGAAGGAGGAAGAAGACAAGGGGGATAATCTGGGTGTCAAACTTCCTGTGAAAGACCCAAAGCTTCTTGAATAGGATGGGGCAGGTAGAAAAAGTGCCATTGCACAGCCAGGCAATAGCAGTGTTGAGCTGCTCCAGGTTTTGGGCTGTGGCTTAGGTAATGATTCTATCCTCTACTTCTTGCCCATTGTCATGGAGCAGGAACATATCTCCATCCTCAGTTTTCTTGAGGGCATTGAAAAGAACCAGGTCTTTAATGATGGTGGAGCTCTTGGCTAGGGAGTTTGAGGCTTGATGCCTATTGCTCACAAAATTTACCAGCTGGCTATGGGTTATCACCCTCTTGAGGTTGGTGGGGGAGAGGTACTTGTACATAAGCATAGCCAGCTGGGTGGGACAAAATATCTTTGAAGATGGGCATTACCTGGATAAGATACCACTTGAGGAGCCAGGCTATGGTGGTATTGGGCATTATGCAAATATGCATGCCCTTAATTGTTTGCAATGCTGTAACTTTGCTGTTTTAGTAGAGTTACAAGGGGGAAAATATTTAGAGACTAGATAATAATCCTTATTGGGAGATAGTGATTATATAGTCATTGTGAATCAAGGATAACAGGAACACAATTGTGTTGATCACACAGTTGGATGGTGAAGGGGGTGGCTTGATCCTTGTAATGAGTCAAGCGCCAAAACAAGTTACCCACTGGGGAGGATCAGCTTCTGTTCATGTTATTGTATTTGGTAATTTGAGTTGTCTTCCTAACTTGGCTTCAGGTGAATGTATAATTGGGTTGCGGGTCACAAACCTGCTTACTTGGAACCTTGCTGGCGGGTCAAACCTGCTGTTGCAATATCCCCCCAGCTGAGAGTTGGCCTCCTCTGGGAGCAGGTTGTCAGGGAGGTTATTGGGAGCCCTGGCGCCATACTGGACTAATTGTTGTTTGGTGGCAGGTAACACAGTCTCTCACAGTTTTGTCTTGCCTTACAGGGCCTGAGGCAATCATGGTGGAGGACCTTGTCCTGTTTACATTTCCTGAGTCCTTGCACAAGGTAAGTGTTATTTTTTTTTACCTTTAGGATTATAGTAGGGTCAACTTTTTTGGGTTGTAGTTTACTTTTGTTGGTATTCATGACCCAGACTTTGTTGCCAACCTTGTGTCTGTCTTTGATGGGGGTGAAGGTCTTTTGTAGACAATTTTCTTCCTTTTCCAGTTGGTTGCTATTGGCCTGTATGACCTGGGGATCTGAGTGGGGAGGAACCTTGTCTGAAATCTCCAGCTTAGGTCATGATAGCGCCTGGATAATATTGGGTTGTGTTTCATAAACTAACTTGAAGGGGATTCTGCCGGAGGATCTGTTCATACAGGTACAGTATACAAGTAATGCAGTTGGCAGCTGCTTGTACCAGTCCTTAGGTCTCCTGGCGGTGAGTTTGGATAAGGTTTGCATGAGGCTGCCATTCAGCCGCTCCACACGTTCATTGGCCTGAGGATGGTAAGGTGTTGTCACCATGTGCTGGACCCTGTTTTTGGTGAGGTATACATTGGTATCTTCAGAGGTCAATTCTTTGCCTTTGTTGGTTATCAGGAGTTCTGGCTTTCCAAACTTGCTGATGATTTCTTTTCCTATGAAGTGTTGTACGTCATTGCTGGTATGTGTTTTAACTTCTTGGGCTACTGTCCACCGTGTGGGAAAGTTGATAGTGGTAATAATGTACTTTTTGTCATTATGTTTTCTGGGCATAGGCCCCACAATATCCAGGGTCCATACTTTAAATGGTAGTTGTGTGTGGATGGGTAGTACTGACTTAGGCGGGGTTTCACTCCTTGAAAAATTTTCACATACTTTGCACTGGTCCAAGACCTTCTGAAAGTCTCAATATAAGGTTGACCACCAGGCCTTGTGTTTTAGGAATTCATAGAGGTTACGACTCTTAGTATGGCCCAGGTCTCTGTAATAGAGAAAGATGGTATCAACTTGCTGATGTGTGGGAATGTATGGGATGGTTGTCCTGTTGGACATTTTTTGGTGTAGGGTTCCATAGACGTCAGCAAATAGGTGCTGGTTTTTAATGACAGTTTTTCTTGTGATATCTGTATTACTGGGGGGAATCCTCCGTATTTTGTATGTAACACCAGGAGAGGCCAGTCTGGGTCAAGCCCATTCTTGCCCCTTTTGGCCCTGATGTATAGTTGTGACAGTGCATTAGCCATGGCCAGCTCTGGGCCCAGATTATACTGTATTAGCATGTTGAACCTTTCCAGAAGCTCCATCCATTGGGCTTGTCTACAGGATAGGTTTACTTGGGTTTTGAAGTAGATGAGTGATTTGTGGTCTGTCAAGGCTGTGAACTCTTCTTGTTGTTCTAGGTAGCAATGTCATTTGACTAGGCAATGCACAATTGCCAACAGCTCTTTGTCATATATGGGATACCAACACTTGCCATCTATCAGCTTGCGTGATTCATAGGCCACAGGTAGGGAATCATCATCATTGTTTTTGATTTGTAGTACTCCCCCAATGGATGCGTCATAGGTGTCAGTTTTCATTTGGTATTACCCGTCATGTTTGGGGTATTGCAGGATAGGAGCTGTTGTGAGCTTCTTCTTGAGGCTTCTAAAACAGAGGTCATATTGGGGGTCCACACAAACTTGTATTTGGCGCCTGTTATGGCAGATAAGGGGTGCAGTCAGGACACCGCAGTTGGGTATGAATTGTTGTACATAGGCAACCATCCCCAGGAATGTGCGGAGTTCTGACTTGTCCTTTGGCGGTGGCATTTTGAAAATAGCCTGGATCTTCTGGCTGTCAGGTTTAATGTTGTCTTTTGAAATTATGTGTCCCAAGAAGGGTAGTTGTTTGCGGAAGAACTGGCACTTGGAGGGCTTGGCTAGCAGCTTATATTGCGCTAGGATGGCAAAGACTGCCTCTAAGTCCTTGTGATGCTGTTCCACTGAGGGACTGTAGACAATGATGTTGTCCAGGTATACCAGGGCATGCTTGCCAATGTGAAGAGCAAACACCTTGTTCATGAAGGTTACAAAAGTTGACAGGGTGTTTGTCATACCAAAGTTGAGTACCACACACTTGTACAGGCTGTATTTGGTGCAGAAGGCCGTTTTGGGAATGTCTTCTTCCTTTATACAAATCTGGTTATAGCCTGCAGTCAGATCAATCTTGGATAAGACTGTAGCGCCACCCAAGGCATCAAAGAGGTCATCAATGAGTGGTAGAGGGTAACAATTCTTGATGGTAACTTTGTTTAGGGCTCAGTAGTTGGTGACTAAACATAGGGTACCATCTTTCTTTGCTACAAAGAATACAGAGGCATCAAAAGGGGACTGTGAGGGGCAGATAAGTCCTTTCTCTAATGCCTCTTTGAGGTAAGCACACAGAGCGTCATCCTTGTTGGGGTGAGGCAATAGATGGGTTGCACCTTAGGTACCACTCCTTTGAGTTGAATGAAGTGTTGGATGTGTTTCTCTGGTGACAACCCAGGTAGAGCCTCCTTGAAGATTTCTGGGTGACAAGCTACAATTTCATAATCCTGAGGTGTGGTGGTGTCCTGATGATATTTGAAATGGATAATCTTGTACTGGCAGGAGTCCCAGTCAATTGTCTTGAGGTTCTCTTATTTGTCCAAGGTCTCTGTGATACATACAAAGGCATGGTTGCGCAGGAGTTGGTCTACTGAGTCAGGGTAGATCTGATGGTTGACACCTTCACGTTTGATGGTCAGAACAGAGGTTGCCCAGTCTACATGGGGGATTGTTCTTTTGCAGCCAGTACAGTCCCAGTACAATGTCAAACTTGGGAAAGCCAATGACAGGACCGTGGATGGTGGAATGTAGGTTCTCTAGCATGACAGAGAAGGGGGCAGTTTTCTGTGTTATAACAATATGATGTTTGTCAGCTAAAACCACGTTTTTAATCTGAAAAGGATTAGTGGCTAACTTGAACTTATCTAAAAAGATGCTGTTGACCAGAGTTCAATCTACACCTGAGTCCAGGAGTGCTGAGCCCGTGTAACTGCAAAAACAGAAAGGGTAAGACATCAGTTTATTTGGGTGTCTGGCAATGGTGTACAGTACTGGGTCTTCCAAGGGTACTTGAATAATTGGGCATTGACCCACGTCCTCAGGCCAATATTCATTGTTGGGCAAGTCAGGAATAGCCTGAGGAGAGCTTGGCTTGCTTAATGCTCTCTCCAGGCTTTTCCCTTGTCTTGGTTGTCCTGAGTGGCAGTGATATGGAAATGGGTCCCATTTGACTGGCCATTATTCCAACTTCCATGTACATTTGAACCTGTGGGTTTATGGTTGGTGTTATTCCTGTTGCCTCCAGGGGGTGGTCAAGAGGAGCGCCTGCCTGGATGGGAACCCTTGGGTCTTTCTTGTTTTCCAGTTGTGCCTTATTAAGGGTGTTGGAGGTTTATTCCACTTTTTCTGCCTTGCAGTATAGGCTTTGCAAGTTGGTTACTTGGTTCAGGTTTACATGTCTCATTATGTGCAACTTGAGCGCGTTGTAGTACATGTGTGGGTGGCTGGAGTGTCAAAGGCCATGTTGGAGGGGGCGCGTAGTTGGAGTTCCTTGTAGGCATGGGTAAGTTCCTTTACAGTGCCAGTCTGGGTCAAGTTCTTCACTTTGCGGATGATCATGAGTGTGGTATCTTTCAGCACAAATCTTGCCAAGAAGTCTTGCTTGAAGGTATCCCGTTTCTTCTTGATGTGTTCTTCATGCCACTTGTTGCACCAGGTGCCAGCGTCATGTGTCAACCAAATTGAGAATTCTGCAATCCAGAATCTCTGTGAGCATTCCATCTGAACTAGCTTGCTTTGGGCAGATTGGATCCATGCCGCAGCATTATTGTTGTTGGCTCCTGCAAAGGGTTCCAAAGTAGCAATTTGAAGTCTTTGGGCTACATAGGCTGGCATGGTACTCTCATCAGTCAGACAAGGCATAGCAGGGGTAGCCTGGAAAAATTCTTGTGCAGACATGGCGTTTAAGGCAGAGAGTGGGATTGCTGTGTTTTGGTACAGGACAAAGCCATCAGGTATTTCTGTACCAGGTGTGTACGGCATCCAGTCTAGCAGGAGGTCAGACATGATTCTATTAAGGATTTGTTGACCACAGCAGGTACAGGCAACAGGAAAAATATTGGGGGATAAAGTAGGATGGAAAACCTACTTCAGCTACCAATGTTGTAACTGTGCTGTTTTAACAGAGTTACAAGGGGAAAAAATATTTAGAAACTAGATAATAATCTTTATTGGGAGATAGTGATTATATATTCATTGTGAACCAAGGATAACAGGAACATGATTTTATTGATCACACAGCTGGATGGTGAAGAGGCTGACTTGATCCTTGTAATGAGTCAAGCGCCAAAACAAGTTACCCACTGGGGAGGATCAGCTTCTGTTCATGTTATTGTATTTGGTAATTTGAGTTGTCTTCCTAACCTGGCTTTGGGTGAATAGAAAAATTGGGTTGAGGGTCACAAACCTGCTTACTTGGAACCTTGCTGGCAGGTTGAGCCTGCTGTTGTGACAGCATCTTATCCCAGTGCTCAATTTTGAGCTGCACTGGGCAAGAGCAGTCCTTGCAGGTGTAATGCTGGATTTTAAAGCCCCAGTTGACATTATTGAAGCTGAAAATATACCCATTTGCCACCATGGTTGACCCACCCTTTACACTCATGATAGGGAAGTACTTGGGTAAGGAGGAAGGAATCTTAAACTTTTTATCAACATTGAAAATATTTTGGGCCAACAGAGGTTCCCAGGGGCCAGCAGGAGCATTTCTGAAGCCAGGGAAATAGTTAGGCTGGGGCTTAGAATCATCCCCCAATGATATGAAATGGTAAGAGCTTGGTGAGGGGAGAATAAAGGGCTTGTTGTGGTGCTCCTCATGTGGAGATACTTATCTTTGGGTGGGGTCTTTTGGGCCTGGCAGCATTTCTTGATAGTTCTCTCATCTGAAGCCAAGTTATAGAAACTATGGTCCAAAAGGGAGCCATCAGATCCCTCTCCACCAGTGAAGTGAGCTGGGCTCTGCTCAGGGGATGGCTTAGGGACAGCTTTCTTTGAGGATTGAGGCTTCTGCTTGGGGGTCTTGGGAGCCTTAGGGGACGCTTGGTGCCTTTGGGCTGTTTGGAAGTATTCTTGTCCTAAAATAATCAATAAAATATCCTAAACCAAAGCAATGTATTTAAAAGCCAAATCAAAACAACTTAAAAAACATAATAAATAAAAACCAAACCTTATAAGGCTTTTATTGAAATTTAAAATATAAAAAATGTTGTGTAAAATTTTATTTTATTAGAGGTTTGAATAACAAGTTAAAATTTTTAAAAAATATGCAAAAGTATTAAATTTAGACATGAATTTTTTTAAAAATTTTAAAGTATGAAAGAGAAATGTCACAAAAACAACATGTTAAAATTTTGGATGTTTTTATTGTATAAAACATAAAGTTTTATATGTGCAAAGTGAAAAGTGTTGATGTTATGAAAGACAATTAGCAAAAATATGCTTAATTCACACTGTCAATTAGAAAAATGTAAACATTTTTAGAGACAACATTGGCAGTGTTGACATTTTTTTGAAAATTCACTATGTTTTTTCATAGTACACTTAATTAAATTTAAGCAAACCAGCAAATATTAACCAGTTTCTGTATGTTTTTGCTCACATATAAAATTAAGAAATCATATAAAAATAAGTAAAAAAATTATCAAAGTTTTTTATTTGCTAATTGAAAATAATTTTTTTGGGGTGTGAATATGATTTTTATCATTGCACTTATGTAAAGTTGTATTCAAGTATTAAAAAGATAAAATATTGACTTCACCACTGACAACATCCTCAATAGGTGGTGGCATAGTAATTTAGGCTTACTGTGAATTCAGAACCTAAACGCAAAAATGCAGGATTATAAAATCCATAACCAAATTTCAAATCACTTTTGAATGTCACTAGTAAACTCAAATATTAATTGCAGGAACTGGAGTCCAAATTTAATGTATAGTAAACACTCTAGGAAACACTAACCCAAATTGACAAGCTTCACTATGACTAAAATCAAATGAAAAATTTAGTCTCAATAATCATGTTTAGACATAAAAGTGATTAAACTTTAAAATCATCCAAAACTGGAAAGGATACAATATTATACACTTAAAATCACAGATATTGAAATTCTGTTACTATTTAAGGCTAAATCAAGAGAAAACAACTACCCACAACTAAAACAAAAATCTAAATAAATATATATTCAATCTAAAATATATTTTTATTTTATTTTTATGGACAGACAATTGCATTCCCAACCAGCTCCTGCACCAGTCTGCGGGCAGCCTTCCCACAAGGGCATCCCAGAGGGACCAAGAATAGACCTAGAACATAACTCAAGGGGAGTAATGCTAATACACAGGCCTCCCAAAGTGTCAGAGCCAGCCAATCACCTCCCATATCATAAGCCAGAACTATCAGCTTCAATCCCAAACAGAAGTCACTCTCAAGGCCTGCCACCAAAGTCTCCCATACCAAGGTCATTAGGAACAATGAGGTTACTTACACCTCCACTGTGTACTCAGTTATCACCTGTCCCCGCACTCTTGATCCAAGAGTTGTCACTTCCTGCCCCGCGTTTTTGACACATCCTATCAGCCATTGGTCATAACTGATGAACCATATGTGCCTGTTATCTATTCCACCATTGGCGGCGCCACTGCAAGTAAGAGTGATTCCACCTTCTACACAAAGGTCTTCATCCTGTGTGTTGATCCCAATAGCTTGGATGGTGCAGTACCCGCTAAGGGCTGGCGTCAGTTGTTGAACAGTGAGCGTGAAGCTCTCCTCAACTGCCTGAACAGAGGAATGACATTTCAGGATATTACATCATAATTTGGTGTTACAGCCAGATATATTGCCAACATCAACACCAAGTATGGCAACACTGGTTAAATCCTCAAAAATCTAAAGGCTAAGCGGCATCCCAAACTACTGCAACCTGTGCATATTGATGCAATAAAACAGTGGGTATCCAAAGATTGTCACCTGGACTCACTTGCTGTCCAATCAATACTTGCCACAGAGTTTGGGCTTTCTTTTTCTAAAATCCTTGTTTACAAAGCAATGGTTTATTTGGGCTTCTCCTGGAAAGTACTGGGTTTTTTGCCGTACAACAGAAACAATGAGAAGACCATCAAGGATTGACACATTTATGCCAAGACATATCTGGAACTAAAGGAGACTGAGAATGTCCAGTTCTTCTAAATCAATAAATCATTGTTTTCCTCCTCACTCAGGTCTAGGCTTGGGTGGATTGGGAAGGGGTCCAAGGACGGTGTAGCCTATTATGCAGCTGTCTGTTCCCAGACCTATTCCATGGTAGCGCTTCTTGGTCCTCTTGGGTTGGATTAGTATCAGATGATCAAGGGTTCCCATAATAGCAGGACATTCCTTGATTTTCTCTGAACTGTCAAGTATTACCTTTGGATTAATTACTGAGGCATAACCAACATTGTTATATTGGATAATGTTGGGCTCCACAAGGTGGTTTTGATTGTGTCTGAGTTTCCCTAATTGACAAAAACAACCACACCTCCAGCCACTGCCTTGCTGATTGTCCAATGAGACTCCTCTTCCTCCTGATCTATTCTTTATTTATGAACCCAATTCAGGAGGTGTTTGGTTGAATCAAGAATAAAGTGAAGAAAGGCCTCTCATAGGACACTGAAGATCTCTTCAATATTATTGAGGTCAGCCAATTTGTATTGCCACCTGATGTGGTGGCGGCTTTTTACAAGCACTCAGAATTCTTTCTCCCCAAAGCCCTGGCCTCTGAGCCAATCAGATAAATGGGCGCTCTGGGTTTTATTTGTTTTTTTTTGTTTTTAGTAGTACTCAAAAATTATTATTTATATATAATGACATGACGTTTGATTGTGTTATAGACATATAAGAGTATGTAGAAAAGGTAAGTAAAATTAATGTTGAGTCTATACTTCTGGGAAGTATAATAAACAAAATAAAGGGGAAGATTAAGAAGAGAATGATACTTTATTGAATATGAATATAGGCTGATATATAGTATCATGACAAGCCACACATTGTCCATGTATGTCATGGAGGTCATGGGGCTTATCTGAGTAATGTTCCTCTTGAGTCACGAGGCTTAATCAAGTTGTGTTCCATTTAGGACCTGGATTAAGTGATCCCCATCATAGATGGTTAACTGATAATGGTGCCACCAGTTTTTTTGACTGGGCAGTGAACCACTTGGTGAGCTGCTTGGTGATTTACTTGGGGCGTTAATTCCCCAAGAGGGAGTAATTGAAGATGTTGTGACATCTCCCCCTGGGGTGCTGGAAGGCAGAGCCTTGGGAATCTTTTTGAGGGTATCTGGTATACAGGCTTAGTACTGATCCAGTTTGGCATTAGGAACAGGGAGTCTTGAATTTTGTTGGGCTACTCTTGCCTTACACAAACAAGGTCAATTATGATGCATACACTTTATTTTGGTTCAAGCTCCAATTCTTTTGATGAGGTAGGTGTTATTGGGCTTCACTTCCATGACAATGCCTGGTCTGCGTAACCCTGGGTCTAATTTGTGTTGATTGTGATTGACAACCCAGATCTTGTCTCCAACTTGGAATCTTTCTTATTGCAATGCAATTGCTTCCTGCTGAACCCTTTGATGTTCCATCATCTCTTAGCCCTTTCTGGCTTGTAGTACTTTTGGATAATTGCTATCTGTTATCTTCTTTGGAAGTGGTAGTTGTGGTCCCGTGGTTGTACTGACAAGTGAAGGTTTCTGACCATAGACAAGTTCATAAGGGCTTTTGCCTGTATTGCGGCTGACTCATGTTCTGCAGACCATAAGGGCGGTTGTTAGCATGTCAACCCAGGCTTTTGGGTTGTTGGCAGATAACTTACTGAGGGCTTCTACTAGAGAGTTGTTTAGTTGTTCTATGCGTTCATTTGCTTGTGGGTGATATGGGCTGACTGTGACGTGTTTTATTCCATTTTTGGCAAGATAGATGTTGGTGTCAATAGCTTTGAGTTCAGTGCCTCCATCTATTATTAAGAGGTCAGGCTTTCCAAACTCAGCTATGATTTCTTTGCTAATGAATTGTCTCACGTCATTGCCTTTGTGCTCTTTTGTGGTTTGTGCTACGGGCCATCTGGTTGTATAATCAATGGCTGTGATGATGTACTTTTTTCCTTTGCTTTCACCAGGCATAGGTCCCACAATATCCAACAACCATACCTTGAAGGGTTGTGTGATGGATACGGGTACTACTGACTTGGGTGGAGCTTTGGTTTGTGTGTACTTCTCACAGACCTTGCATTGTTGCAGTACCTCTCTGATATCATCTAGCATGTTGGGCCAGCAGTAGAAAGTCTTGAATATTCATGCAAGTTTCTGCTACAGGTGTGTCCCAAGTCTCTGTGATATTGGAGGATTGTGTCAATCTTTTGTGTTGACGGGACATAGGGTACAATGTCACCATTTTAAAGTATTCAGTGAAGGGTACCATATACGTTTTTGAACAGATGTTTGTTCTTGAGGACTTTCTCTTGAATGTCCATTGGTGTGCCAGGTGGGAACCCTTCCAGGAGATTCCCCATGATTAACATGGGCCAGTGGGGTCACCATCAGTGCAAAGGATGTGTTTATTATATAGCCTTGATAGGGCGTCTGCAGTAAGCATCTCTCTTCCTGGCTTGTATTCAATTTGCATGGGGTATCTCTGTATGAGACTCATCCATTTGGCTTGTCTTCTTGACAGGTGTTGTTGTGTTTTGAAGAATATTAACAACTTGTGGTTGGTGAGTACTTGGAAAGTCTGGGCTTCTTCCAGATAGCATCATCATTTCATGAGGCAGTGTATGATGGCAACCAATTCCTTATTGTGTATGGGGTATCTTTTTTGCTGTCCAATAGCTTCCTTGATTCATATGCCGCGGGGAGGAAGTCCTTTTGGGCTGTTTGGATACAGAGGACTCCTCCTATGGCATAATTAGAGGTGTTGGTTTCTAGCTCATAGATCCTCTCACAGTTTGGGTATTGCAGAATGGGGGCAGTAACCATGCGCTCTTTCAGATGGCTGAAATGTTGATCTTGTAAAGGTGTCCAGAGAAACTTGGTTGTTTTCCCAGTGATGGCTGATAAGTAGCTGTTAGGGCGCCCCAGTCAGGGATGAACCTACATACATACGCTACCATTCCAAGGAAAGTGCAGAGCTTGTTCTTGTTCCTTGGGGCTGGCATCTCTGTTATAGTATGTATTTTATCTAGATCCGGCTTGATACTGTCCTTGCTAATGATATGACCAAGGAAGGGGAGTTCAGTCAAGAAGAACTTGAATTTGGACGTTTTGGTAATTAGTTGGTTTTCTTGCAGGGTACAGAGGACTGCGTGGACGTCTTCCCAGTGTTGTTGTAAGCTGGGCTTATAGATGATGACGTGTCCAGGTAAATAATTGCTCTTTTCCCAATGTGTTCCTTGAATACTTATTAATAAAGGTTAAAAAGGCACTGTGAGCTTTTGTCATGCCAAAATTGAGGACAACACATTCAAAGGATCCATATTTAGTTTGAAATGCAATCTTTGGAATGTCTTCAGGTTTCACGCAAATTTGGTGATATCCTGCTGTCAAATCAATTTTTGTGAAGATTTGGGACCCCCCAGGGAATCAAAAAGGGCATCAATTAAGAGCAGGGAATACCTGTTCTTTATTGTGACCTTGTTGAGGGCCCTGTAGTCTGTGACTAGGTGGAGGCCTCCATATTTTTTTGCAACAAAGAAGACAGCAGCACCAAAGGGTGACTTTGAAGGTCTGATGAGGTGTTTCTTGAGTGCTTTGTCAATGTAAGATTTCAGAGCGTTGTCTTCTTGTGGTATGAGGCAGTAGATGGGTTGCGCCTTAGGCAAGCTACTTTTTAGGTCAATCTCATGTTGTATACCCCAATCAGGGGGCAGCCCAGGTTGTAATTCTTGGAATACGGAGGGAAATTTATTGACTAGCTGATCTCTGATTGGGTTCTGTTTGTGTTGAATTTCTGTTTTTTTGAAGTGGATGACTTCATATGTACATGTGCTCTAATTGATTTTGCTGATGTCAGTTTCTTTCTCTGTTTTCATGATCTTGACAAATATGTGGTCTCTCATGAGGGTATCAAGATGTGTTGGGTACACGTGATGGTGGAATTCCCCTTGCTGGATAGTGAGGGTGGCACTGTCCCAGTCTATGTGAGGCTTTGTCTTTTGCATCCAATTTAATCCAAGTATTATATTGTATTTGGGGATTGGGATGATGGGGCCACTAATTGTTGTTTGTACATCTCCAATTTAACCCAGAAAGGTCTGGTCTTGTGGGTAGCTGGTGTGCTGCAGCTGTCCGCCATGATGAATTTCTTGATGTTACTTCAAATGGTAGGTAACTTCATGAGGTCTGAAAATCTCTTGTCAATGAGTGATTGGTTGGCTCCAGTGCTAAATAGTGCTGTGCCCTGGTATCTTCAAAAACAGAAAGGATAGGTAAGGAGTTTATTTCCAGATTTAGCGACAAACAGTAGAGGGTTGCTGGAGGGAACCTGGATCATGGTGATGGAGTCCACATCCTGTTCTCTGTACAAGTCTTGTGAAGAGGGGGGAGGATAGCTTGCCTAAGCACTCCCCTGAGCTTTTGCCTCCTTGTTGATATCTTTGGTGCTAGCCTGGTTGGCTTGTGCCATGCAATTCCTGTTTTGAGGCTGGGTACTGTTGGCTTGGTTGTTCTGCTTATTGGGGCAAGGTTCTCTCTTAACTGCAAGCTTTTCCTTGCGTTTGTTGGAGGTATGTAGATTGTCAGGCTTCTGAGCTGCAAGTTTTCCTTCTAGGAATGCATCCTCAAGGTTCTTGTAGCAGGTCATGTCACACTGATGTCTAATGTGTGTGGGAAGGCCATTGTAGAAGTCCAGGCGTGATCCAGGTTCATCAAAGTTGATGGTGATGGGCGCACAGTCACATAGTTCTTTGTATGCAGCAATGTATTCCTCAATGGTTCCTGTCATTTTGAAGGTTTGGAGTTTGGTCATAATCACCACATCAGAATCCTTCATGGAGAACTTTTTGAGGAATGCGGCTTTGAATAGTTCCCAGTTTTCCTTCTGGTCAGGATGTTGAGCTAGCCATACAGTAACAAAACGTGAGGCAGTCCCTGTGATGCGGAGGGCAATTTTGCTAACCTAGGGTCTTTGGGGGTACTCCACTTGTTCAAATTTTCTCTCAGTGCTGTTGATCTAAAGAGAGGCGTTCTCACGGCGTAGTCCTGCAAAGGCGCCAATCTCAGCGGTACGTAAGCACTGTAACACAATATTGGGTATCTCAGGTTGCGTAGGCGCTGTTGTGGCTGGCGTGGTAGGGAACAGTCTGTGGGGTTTGAGGGTGTTGTACTGGTCAATGGGTACAAGGAGATTATTGTAGATGACAAGTCCTGGGGGAACGTCTTGTCCTACTTTGTAATCTCTCCAACCGTTAGGGAGTGACATTGCTTGGGTTCTTTTCTTGGGAGGAATTTTTCCTTTGAGTTGGGTAGGTATGGATAACCTACCTGTGCTACCACTGTCAAGTTTATACTCCTGGGGAAGTATAATAAACAAAATAAAGGGGAAGATTAAGAAGAGAATGATACTTTATTAAATATGAATATAGGCTGATATATAGTATCATGACAAGCCACACGTCATGTACTTCATGGAGGTCATGGGGCTTATCTGAGTAATGTTTCTCTTGAGTCACAAGGCTTAATCAAGTTGTGTTCCATTTAGGACCTGGATTGAGTGATCCCCGTCATAGATGATTAACTGATAATGGTGCCACTGGTTTATTGACTGGGCAGTGAACCACTTGGGGTGTTAATTACCCAAGAGGGAGTAATCAAAGATGTTGCAACATTAATTATACTAGGTATGAGGAATATATTTTTATTATAATGCACTGAATACTATATTGACTGTTGTGCTGACAAATAAATAAATTAAAAAGATAGAAACAAATTAATTTTATTTAAATAATTGTGAATCCTTGTTGGTACTCTGGCTTTTTTAAGCCACAAATTGGACCTTGCAGGTCATCATCTGATCCTTATTAAATCAGTGCCACTATAGCCACACGACACAACCACCAATGATTTTTATGTATTGCTTACTAATTAGTACTTAGAACGCGGGTCAAGCATATCAAATATATTTATCAAATTATTACAAGGGAAAGGTAGTTCAAGTTCTAAACAATCACTTGTTTATAATATAAGTGGAGAGGCCCACATGATGCGGATAAATTCAATTCTTGTTGTTTGTATATGTAATAAATGAGCCTGTACTTGACAAACTAGTAAATAAAAACATTTTGAACTTATTTTTATTATTTGATGTGGTTGCAACTATAACTTATGTCTTGTAATATATTTAGATTTATTAATATTATAATTTACCTACTAAAATTTATAATAAAATTAAAATATTAAAAGTAAAATTATAATTATAGATCTTAAAATTTTCTATTAAAGTTTAAATATTCAAAATTTAACTATTTTTATTTAATTGTGATTTATTCAATATTGAAATACTATATATTAAAAATTTTAATATTAACTTTTAGATACTAAAATTTTAATATTTTAATATTTAAAATTAAAATTTTACTATTAAAATTTTAATATTACATATTTTAGTGAAAATATTTAATATTAAAATATTTTTTTTTTAAAAATAAAATTTAAGTTGCAAGGGAAAAATATTTATTAAGGGGATGCTAATTGCAAAGGGGAATGTGATTATTCCAGGGAATTATACCCCAAAATTAAATTTTTGGCTAGAGCCTCCAATTGGATCCACATACTCTTCTGTACGTGGTGGACAACCCTGTATGCAATTGCTAGAGGGGTGGCACCCTGTACCCCAGTGGTTGTTGAAAATTTGATAAAAGGAAGCCGGGTGAGCAAATCAATTAATAGGTTTTTTTCAGGGGGCAAGTAGTACCCATACAACGTTGCCAATGCAAAGGGGTCATACAGGACGTGCTCAACTGTCCTATACACCCACAGTGTCTTCTGGCGTTTGAGTGCTAAGCGGCAAATGTCCATTTGAATAGGTACATCCTCCAACTTTTTGACGTTGATTTTTAATATGCAATGTAATAAAAACCTAGATATATTGTGACGTGAATCCTTTGAGAGGTATTTTTTCAGAAAACATGCATAATTTTTTATATATATTTGAGTTAATCTGTTGATGTAGGACGTTTAGCTGAACTGGAAGATGGTTTCAGAGGGCACCCAACTTGTATCTGTCCCCCATGCCTTGGCAAACAAAATAAATAAAGGTTTAAATGTGTTCACAAGGACTGCATCCCCAACTTTGTTTGACAATGCCTTGAATACTTCATTAAATATTTCAGTTTTTTTATTCAGTTCCAATTTAAAAGTCAGTTTTCATTAAGTTTTTTTTCATATTTGTTGATGTTTGCAAACAGGAATTGTTGAATGCTTTTATAGATATATTCATCAAAGTTTAACTTGACATCCCTGTGAATTTCATTCATTTCTTTGAAGTTGATACTTAATCCTATTTCATATGCTTCCCTCAACCACGGCAAGCACCCTGCGGGTGGTAAATATTCCCTATTTTCAGCTTCAATACTTGAAAGATTATTCATATTCTGTTGAATTATTTTATTTATTTGACTTTTATTTATTTGTTTTACAGGGGCTACCAGTGACTGGTAACCCCTATAAAACTAACTTGGCGTATAAGCCACCACTTCTGCAACCTCATCCCCATTCCTAGTGATGACTAAAATAAATATAAGTATAACATAAAAAGACTTACTGATTGTATCCCCTGCGGCCCCCTCAGCCACAGGCGCCACCTCAGCAAACTTCATGAGTGTTGGCTGCTCTTCATTAATTTTCCTAGGCTTAATTTTTCTTATCTTTCTTGCAACTTGTGTTTCTTCTTGATTTTCATTTGATAAATTTTCTGTATTTCTTGAAGCGCTCCTGCTTCTTGACTGAGTTTTGTTTTCATCTGTTTCCATTTGATTGGTTTCCTCTTCATTTGAGTTTATTTCATAGGGGATTTTATTTCCTTCAATTAGTTTGATTTTTTGAGTATTCTTTCTATTGGTTTTTGAAAATTCCCACAAGTTGTAAATTTCACTTTTGAAATCTAACCACTTGAGTATTACCTTTTGAAGATTTAAAAATATTTTTTTGTGTTCTTTGTTGACCATTGTTCCCAGGCTATTTTTTGCAGTTTCATTTTTCTGGACCAAGGCTCTTCCCTCATTTACCAGTTGATTTACTACAATTTCCCTCATGTTGTATTCAAGCTCAACAACCTTTTGGAGGGATGACTCTAATTTTTTAATTAAGTTATAGATGTTTGACATTTTGTTTGAATTACATCAAAAAACTGGTTTTTATAGTACTACCTTCAATGTGTGAATATTTTTCATCATCATTACTAAATTAAAGACAATCAACGTAAATATTGCATTAGAATATTGCAATTAGACGTCAACTCTTGATATTTTGATATTATGTGCATAACTCAATGCATTTTGTTTAATAAAATCCATTGTAAACTTGGCCTTTTCCATTATAATTTAATGAAATAGACTGTGTTTATATTAGAGAGCCATTAACGCTTAGTACAAATATTGATGCATAGTGCATTTAACAGTCTGTATATTTACCTATTGGTAATAACTCTATAAACTTTTTAGTTGGATTTTGCAAGGTAATAATAATGTAATGTGTTAATAAATTACTGTTCATTGTCATTAATTGACTTATTTTTGTTTCTGTGGCAATTGTGCATTTTCTGATATTTACGCACTAGTATCCAATTGGTTGGTTTCACATCCAATCACACAGGCAATAGGAAATCAAGCTGCCACCCCAACCACATCAGGTCTTGGGGTGGCGGCTTGATTTCCTATCCCCTATGTGATTTAAAGTGAAACCAACCAATTGGATACTAGTGCGTAAATATCAGAAAATGCACAATTGCCACAGCAAAGAAAATCAGCCAATTAATGACAATGAACAGTAATTTATTAACACTTTACATTATTATTACCTTGAAAAATCCAACTAAAAAGTTTATAGAATTATTACCTATTGGTAAATATCCAGGATGTAAAATGCACTATGCATCAATATTTGTACTAAGCGTTAATGGCTCTCTAATATAAACACAGTCTATTTCATTAAATTATAATGGAAAAGGCCAAGTTTACGATGGATTTTATTAAACAAAATGCATTGAGTTATGCACATAATATCAAAATATCAAGAGCTGATGTCTAATTGCTATATTCTAATGCAATATTTACATTTCAGGTCTTTATTTTTTAATAATGATGAAAAATATGTATGCTAATAATTTTAAGCTATTTTTAAAATGTACAACATTCTTTACATATGGGAAATATTGATAATATAAAAGGAATTTTTTTAATTATTAATTGAAAAAGAGATATTAATTTTAATAAGTTGTCACAAAGAAAAGATTTATTTACTAATCAAAGGACAGGAAGGGGAGGGAATGGGCAAAATGAACATTGCCTTCATCTGCGCCTGTAAAAGGGACAGCATCAGAGATAGTGGGGGGATTGGTAGTGGCTTGGGAATCAGGGTTGGAAGGTGGGTGGCTTGATGGGGGGTTAGGGAGGTAGGGTTTGTTGACTGGGAAGGGGCAGCAAGAGCATTTTGCTTCAATTGCTTGAATTCTTCTTCTGTCACATATATTGGCTTGACAAAACAGATGAACTGGCGTGTGAGGAAGCGGGGGTCCTTTCTAGACTTATCACTATCACTTACATAGAAGATGATGAGATCAAATAAGTCCTGGACGGACACAGAAGGGAAAAGCTCATAACTTTCAGGAAGCCAGGCATAGGTAGAGGCATTGGGCAGCACAAGATGGGGTTGTGTCATGGACCCAGTCTCAGGCGGCTGGCCTGCTGTTTCTGGGGGTAACTTGGGCTGGGGTTTTTGCGGGCAGGGCCCACCACAAGAGAGGAGCTAACTTTAGAAGGTAGGAAGCAGACTTCCCCACCCAAGACCACAGGCTGACAGCCGGTACAATGATGTCCACCACCCCTGTGAGGATGATGTACACTATTCCAAAAAGCTTGCTGGTATGGTTGGTTGGAAGGTTGGGTGAAGAGGATGGCATTGGTTTGGGTGTTACAGGCAGTTCCATATGGGTATTGTAGGCCAGGAGATAATTGAATTTTCCTCTAAATAGTTTTGGGGTGGAGAATATCCACAGGCCTTGGCAATTGTATCTAATAGCAGATTGGATACAGGCTAGAAGGTCAAGTTAAAGGATTTTCTCTGGTGTATAATCCTTATATTTGGGCTTCAAGGGATAATCAGTGAAGTGAACGGGCCCAAAGGGTGCACCAGATGGACAGAAAACTGCAGGCAGTGGGGCAGGAGGGCCGGGAGATCTTGAACTGAATTGATAGACAGCAAATACAAAATATGGCAATAGCTGTAAGAGCCAAAGTAATATAACCTTTATTTAAAAATGGTGATAAGGTTCAAGCGCAGAATCTATAGGCATATATAGCATTCTGCCTCCAAACTTAGTATTTTCCATCAGGGCTTTATCAAAATATTGAGAAAAGTGCAGGTGGGCAGCCAGAGGGCCCAGTGTGGGAGCGGCAAAATGGCGCCTTGGCTGGGTGTTCTCTCATTGGTCAGAACGTCCAATTTGATCACTCAATTTTCTTGATTCTTTGCTGTGGTCACAGGGTTGGGCCCAAAGCCCAGGTTTATCTTTGGCAGTAGGGTTTGATTGGTTACTTGAGAGGACTTCAAACTCATTAAATTCACAGAGGCGCCATCTCTGCTTCCATTAGGCAATTCAAGAGGCTCCTCTTCAGGCGCCACCATGGTTGAGCTGGTGCAGGTATTCTGGCTTTGGGACTTAGCAGGAGCCTCAGCTTGCAGGGGCTTGATCCTAAAAAACGCAGGCGGGCCCTTGGTCCATGAGCCCAGCAGCCCGCAGGAATGTAGGTTCAGGAATTAAATCCCACCCTTTGGCCCAGGTTTCCCAGGGTAATGAATTGTCAATCCTGACATCATCCCCTTCTTTCCCTGAGGGACCTCTCCTCTGGTCCTTTTTGTTCAGATAGAGTTAGACAGCTTCTTGGGCATTAACTAGGTTGCTCAGTGGTTCCCATGTAATTTCTTCTAGCAGGTATCCTTTCCATTTGACGTAGTACTGGGGTTTCTGGTAGTGGATCCTGTCACCATGTATGCATTCAACTTTGTATTCTTCAGCACGGCCTATCGGAGGGGCGGGGGGTTTGTCTTAAGCCGTTGGTGGGGGAGCAAGTTCCCATCCTTTTTAAACAACAGGAATTGGTGGAATATGTCGTGAATCTTCCAGGAGGGGGGTAGGTCTAGCTTATAAGCTACTTCTCCAATTAGTTTGGTGATCTTGTGAGGGTCACTTCTTCTGTGAGCTAGCTTCCTACAGGGCACATGTAGGGGCACATTACAAGAGTCCAGGTATACTTCATCCCCAACTTGCAAGGGTTGGCCTGGTGTTTGTTTTTGGTTGTCAAAGGCTTTGTAGGTTTGCACTGCACAGTTCAGGTTAATCAAGCATGTTTTTGTGTGTTGTGGATATGCTCAACCCAGGAACGTCCAGTGGTGTTAGTTTCCTTCTCACCAATCTTGGGATCCCAGGTGGGGTCAAAACTGTAGTTGGCTTTGAACAGAGACATCCCAGTGGAGGCGTGGTCTTTACTATTGTATGAAAACTGGGCCATGGGAAGCATGTTGGCCCAATTGTCCTGGTTGGTGTTGGCATAGCATTACTGGTACTGTTCAAGGATCTGGTTTACTCTTTTGGTTTGGCCATCAGTCTGCAGGTGGTAGGAGGTAGATACACACCGCTTGATTCCCAAGTCTTTCATCACTTGCGTCCAGTAGTTTGATGTGAATTGAAGTCCTCTGTCTGTGATGATTTACTCAGGCGTCCCATGTTGGGTGAGGATACGGCCATGATAGTGTTGGGCTGTCTCCACTGCTTTGCAATGAGTGATGGTCAGTACAAAGTATGCCATCTTGGTGAATTGGTCTACCATGACCAGGATTGCGTTTAAGGAGAGAGACGGGGGCAATTCAACAATGTAGTCCATGGAAACAGATCTCCAGGGTCCAGCGGGTATATCCAAGGGTCTTAGAAGTTCTTCAGATTTGTTTCTGCGGGGTTTGGTTTGTCCACAGGTCTTACATCCTTTCAGGTACAGGCTTACTTCTTGGTCCATCTTTAGCCAGGCAAAGTTCCTTCTAATGCTCCGGAGGGTCTTGAGTCTCCCTGGGTGTCCAGCCATCTCATAATTGTGATAATCTCTCAAATGTTGGTCCTGATGCTTCCTTCTGGCACAAAGATTCTGTTGTGAAGCATTAGTGTTATTCCCTTCAATTAGTAGCCTTTTTGGTAATGGGAGCTATCCAAGGATTTTGAAAGGTCAGTAATAAAGTTTTAGTGAATTTTTTGAGTGATTGGGCCTTCAGTACTTCTGGTTTGCTAGCCCTGATCTTCATCAATCCCAGATGTATGCCTAGGCTAGCTGGGTCCAAGAGTACTTGAGTGTTGTGGTTGCAAGTTTCTATATGGGTGGGTGCCAGGTCAGTTCTTCTACTCAGGGTGTTGGGTACTACGTTCACCTTTCCTGGCTTGTAGTCTATGGTCAGGGTGTAGTTGGCCAGTTCTAAAGCCCATCTTGCTTGTCGTTGGTTGAGCTGTTGTGGTTTGAAGAAATAGACCAAGTTCTTGTGATCTGTCAGGACCTTTACTGGTAATTCAGCACCACAGAGGTATCAGCGCCAATGTTTCAGGGTCTTCATAATGGCTAGCATCTCTTTGTCATAAATTGGATAGTTCCCTTCTGCAGGCAGCATATTCTTGGAGTAATATGCTACAGGATGTAGCATACCATCCCCTTCTTCCTGAAGAAGGACCCCACCCACTGCAAAGTCAGATGTGTTGGTTTCCAGCACAAATGGCTTAGAGGGGTTGGGCATGGCCAGGGCAGGGGCAGAGGTGAAGGCAAGCTTCAGGGTTTCAAAGGTGGTAGTGCATTCCGGAGTCCAGGCAAAGGCAACCTTGTCAGAGCACAGGCGGGTCAGGGGCAGAGTGATATGAGAATTTTTTGGATGAAATCCCTGCAATAATTTGCCAGGCCCAAAAAACTTCTCACATCTTTTCTGCATTTGGGGGTCAGCCAGGAGGTCACAGCATCCACTTTATCCTGGACCATTGCAAACCCTCCAGTTTTCACTATGTAGCCCAGGAATTCCACTTATGGTTAGAAGAACTCACACTTATTGAGTTTTTCATGTAATTTGGCTTGAGAGAGTATGTTCAGGATTAGATCTAGGTGGAGTAGGTGCTCTTTGTGGGTCTTGCTGTAGATGAGGATGTTGTTAAGGTAGGCCATACAGAACTGGTCAAGGTATT
Source organism: Entomophthora muscae (assembly GCA_014839935.2). Lineage (NCBI taxonomy): Eukaryota > Fungi > Entomophthoromycota > Entomophthoromycetes > Entomophthorales > Entomophthoraceae > Entomophthora > Entomophthora muscae. Next base: position 270,496 of record QTSX02000789.1, on the reverse strand, counting down.
TGCCCAATACTGTGTTTATCATGCACTGGAAGGTGCTAGGGGTGTTGCATAGTCCAAATAGCATCACCAGGTATTTGTAGAGTCCATACCTAGTCTTGAACGCCGTTTTGTATTTGTTGCCCTCTTTGATTCAAATTTGGTTGAACACATCTCTAAGGTCAATCTTGGAGTACACCTGGGCGCCTGTCAGCATATCACACAAGTTGTCAGCGTTAGGTATGGGGTAGCAATTATTTACAGTTATCTTGTTCAATTTCTGATAATTAATGCATGGGCGTATGCCACTGTCTTTCTTGCCCACAAACAGCATTGGTGACAAACAAGGGCTCTTGGACATACAGATGAAGCCTTTCTTGGTCATGTCTTTGATATATGCCTTGAGAGCCAGCTGCTCCTTGTGGTTGCAGCTATTGATAGGTCCATGTTTGGGTTCAGTGCCAGGTAGGAGGTCAATAGCATGATCATACTTGGTGTATTTGGGGAGACAGGTGGCTGCCTCTGCTGAATATGTTGGTCCATTTTCCTAGGGAAGCAGGGAGAACACCCACGCTTGGTTCAATCTGTATGGTCATGAGCCTTTGGGTGGGTTCCTCAGGATTTGTGCAGAAGGGAACAGTGTTGCGGGTACCCTTATCACCTAAGGTGACGTTCTGTTCTCAGTGGTTGAGGATGAGGCCATGCCTGTCTGACCAGGAGTCCCCAAGAATGAGGGGGTGTGGTAGGCCTTTCAACAAGATGAGAGATGATGGGTATGTGTTATTTCCTATTACCAAGGGTAGTTCTTGTTCACATTTGTATCCAGTATCCTTGGTGCTGTTCCCTAAGATGATCTGTAAACAATCCCCAGAGGCGGACAGGCCTAGTTCCTGGGCTAAGTCAGCGTCAATGAAACTCTCATCTGCTCCAGTGTCAATGAACGCCTTTAGTTTTTGGATTGTTCCTCCAACGTCAACAGATACTAGGATAAACTTGTAAGACTGGGAAGAAGCATTTATTTGGGCCAAGGAGACAGGAGCAGGGGGTTTCTTAGGACAGGCTCTGGTCAAGTGCCCTGCTTCATGGCAGTGGAAACAGAGTTCTTCTCTGTAGTGTCTTTGAAGTTCATCAGGGGTCATCTCCCCTCTATTGGGTGTGATGGCTTGGGTTTGGCGGTCTGAGAGGGCTCAGCATTCTCTTGATTCATGCTGAGGCCCTTGCATAAGGAGACCAGGTCTTCCAAGCCAAGGGTGGGCGGGTGATGCTTCAATAAGTCCTTCATGGCTGGGTTCACTCCCTTTCAGAAGATGATGGCTGACAATTTGTCCTCAAGTTGAATGTGGGTCTTCAGTTTAAGGAATTCATCAATGTATGCCTGAATGGGTCAGGAGCCTTGGCAGATTTCTAGCAAGGAGTTCAGGGCGTAGTATCTGGTGTTGCAATCCTCCCCAGTTGCCCTTAACTCAGCCTCAAACTTGGCATAGTCCAAACAGAATTCTAAATCTTCTGCTGTGGCTTTGCCAAACCAGTCTATAGCGTCTCGAGAGAGCATGGAAGCAATCCCCAGTACCTTCTTGGTGTTGCTGGTGTAGGAGGGGCGTTAGTCTGGAAATGCAAGCAAAGGACTGGCATGGCACATCTGGCTTCCTCAAGTGTGAGCTTCCCCATCTGGGGAATCTCAACCTTGGTGAGGGATTGGTTCACAATTACATTTTCACTTGGGAGGAGGGCTTGTTGATATTGGTGGTGGCAGTGTTGGTTCCTTTCAGGTTGTTTGGGTTTGCATTCTTCCACATGGAAGAGATCATATTCATGGTCATCTTATAGGTGTAATAAGTGATTATCACAAAAAAAAGCATACAAGTTGCCTCAAGTGTTAACAACATCTTGGGGCCCAGGTTACCATGTTTGTAAGAGATTGTCATAATTTCAGGAAACCAGGCATAGGTAGAGGCATTGTGCAGCTCAGGACGGGGTTGGGCCAAGCCAGCGGGTAAAGCCCACTATAGAATGGGTGCTAACTTGATAATGTAAGACATGGATAGCCCAAGTAAGGACTAGGGTCCAGAGGTAGGGACCATGGAATCCACCATTCCTGTCAAAGTGATATAGAGTACTCTAAACAGTTGGGTGGACATAGTCTCTGCAGCAGTGGGGGTCTCAATTGGGCAGTCAGGTTGTGGGGTTAAGGGCGGAGTCATGGGGATGAAGTAGGCAGGAAGATAATTGTACTTGTCTTTGAACAACAAGGGCGGCACCTTGATCCTCTTTCCTTCACGTCCTATGTATTCAGTTCCTCTAGTCCTTGCCAAGGGGTCAGCAATGAGTATGGTCTCCAAGTTTACTCCATGTAGGCAGGGTTGGGTGGATATTTGGTAAAATGCACAGGTCCAAAGGGGGCTCCTGGGGGACAGTATAGTGCCTGGGAAGGGTCGGCAGGTTGGTCTCCAGAGGGAGTGGTTGCCTGATGATCTAATAGGCCAGAGTTAAGATGGAAGATCACTAAGACTAGATAAGGTAAGATTTGTTTGAACCAAAGGTTCATAAAACTTTATTATCAAAAATGACAATGTGATCATCACCATACCGCCAGGGTTTTTATACCATGGGTTTTTTCTTCTTCAATTTTTGCAGGGTTCAGGTTTGCAGACAAGGCACCAGAGGAGCATGGATCTTGGCTTAGAGTCTTGAGGGTAGCAGATCCAGGCTGTGCCTGCTCTGATGAATAAAAGTGGCGATGTTTTTTTCTGCCACCACTGTTCACTATGTCATCTGAGTAGTTCAATTGTACTACCCATCCTGGATGGAAGGCTGGCAGTTGCAGGTGGTTATTGGCAGAGTTAACAATAGGTTTTGTTTTAACCTCCTTAAGGCAAGCTACAGCCTCTGCATAGGTCTGTATATTTGGTGACTCAAGGTTGGCATCAATCTGGTGACCTTTTAGGGAATTGTCCTTGGAAGACTGGCGGGTCTTGGAGTAACTTGTCAACTCAGGTTTGCAATTTAACAAGTGGGCGGTTTCCTGTCCACTTTGTGTGACTCAAGTAGTCTTTGAAGAGTCAGGGTTTGATTCCAGGTTTTCCGATGTTGATTTAAAACCTCCAGTATTGGAGCTTGGCAGGTTGGCAGGTAAGGTAGTAGGTCCTTCCCTAATCTCCTTTAGCCAGACTACATCTCCTGTGTAGGTATGGGTCTTCATTGGCACCAGTTTGGCGGCAATCAGGCAACCATTCAGGAAATCTTCTGTAGTAGGCCAGCAGGTTGCAGAGTAATTTAACAATTTGAGCCTGTGGCTTAACAGATTGGTAGGTCCTGGACTGTCCTGGGGGTTCAATCCGCCTTCAGGGAACTGGGGCTCAACTCTTGGGTTTTTAATAAAAGTATTGAAATGTCATTCATGATAATAACCCTTATCAATTTGGGTGCATAGTTTGTTGTAGGTGACAGGCTTTAAGCGCCTAAGGGCAGAACCAAAATTGTAGAGACATAAATCTGCAAGATGCATGTTGGTGTGGTTGATGGGGTAGGACCAACAGGTATGCCCCACAGCCCTAATTTCTTGGGTTACCCATTCCCACTGCTCCATCTCAGCACTAAGTACAACTGTGTGCACAGCGTTTTGTGTTGCCCACTCCTCCAGCATGGCCTTGAGCTCTGTCTAGTAGGCATACCCATCTGCGGTGTTCAATATTGCCAAGTTATAATTGACGCCCAATGGAGAAACTGCTAATAAAACCACAACAAAACGATACAAGGTTGGGCTGCGCTTGTACACGTCAGAATGGATATGCTTCTCTCCAAAGTCTTGGATACTGGCCAAGATCTTAGCGTATGATAGGAATATTACGTCATTACAGGCCCTCATTGCCCTCCCTTTAATAAAATTGATGATGGTTGAATTGTATGGGTTGGTATCCATCAAACTGGGGCCACCAAGAACCTTATTGGATAGGATTATGGTGGCAACCACAACTCTGTGCATCCACAAATTCACCGTTCTTTTGTCAGTGAAGATGCTGTGGAGTCCCAGCTGGAGACGTACCTGGACCAGGGGCATCTGCGGGTCACGTTTCATAATGGCCATCATAAGGGGATGGGCTTTTTACAATTGGTTGATGTATGGGCACCAGTTGGGGTCTTCTTGGTAGGGGGCACAGTTGGCATGGGCTGCAGGGTTGCAGCCACAGTGGACTTTGCAAAACCCATTACAGCTGCAATTTCCCCAATGGACATAAGCATCCCTTGCTTTTCAACCATTTCAAGAACAATCTCCAGAGTGAATAATTTTCTTCTGAATCTTGCAGATGATTGGCTGGAGGTTGGATGTGTCTGTCTTGGGAACCAGAGAGTGTCATCTGATTGGCTGTTTTTGGATTCTGGCTTCCATTGGTGGCCCCATGGCTCACTTGGTCAATTCTGGATGCTAGTGTTGCTGTATGATTTGGGTTAGCAGCTGCCTGTGCGTGATGGGCAAACAGGACCATGCTTAAGGACGCAGGAGAAAGAACACACTCCTTGGTAGTGCTTGTGGAGGGGCCTGCGGGTTGGGAGTGGCCATAGAGGGAGGCTTCACTATTAGAAGACCCAGCGTAGCCCTGCATGATTTTGTCAAGGCCAGGGAACAGCTTGTTGACTTGGTTGTTATTGGAAGAAGACATAATAATTTTTTTAAAAAACTTAAACTCAAAAAAGGAGTGTATATTTTAGTCAATTTTATTGTTAAATATGTTAATTTTGTGAATAGTAGGATCTAAATTTTAGCCGTCCTAAACTAGAATAGGGTGATTTTTGAGAATGCCTGTGCTTCCTAAAAAATTAACACAAATTCAATCTAGATTCTTTGACATTATTTTTGAGATAACCATAAATTATATTTATTTCAAATTCATCTCAATTATGATTTGAAATCTGCTTCTTGGATTTAACAATCCCGCAATTTCATGCAGTAGTTTTAAAAGCTATGGCAACAACCATAAATACCTCAGATTTAAACAAAATGATTTCAGATTTGAACAAAATCCAAGTTGCGCAAGATTCAGGATTAAATTAATTTAAAAAATTTCAGTTGATAAATGAACTGTCAAACAAAAAACAAAATTTTACTAGCCCATTATACAAAATTATAGTAAATATAAAGCGGCGTTGTTTAAACCACAAACAAAATGAACTGATACAACAATTGAGATGGATGGATGCTATTTAAGAGTATATTATAATCCAATCAGGATTTATATGAGACACCAACAGAAGGAATAAACTGAAATGAAATTTGAGCAATCTGGAAGCGAGATTTCACAAGCACAAAACAAAATGGAGTCACACAAGATGTGTAGTGTGAGCAGCCTAAAATAGAAAAGTAACAGTTTAATAGCCAATCAACAGCTATCCAATTTAGGAACAGATGCATTTTATTCATTTTCATGGCTCCTGATTTTAATGAAATGGTTTTGAGAACCTTCCAAATATGGACTTGAGATTACAATAAAAATAAATCATAAAATTTTAAACTTTTACTTTTAGTGATTTTATCCTAGATTTTTTTACAATGGTTTTTACTAGCAATATTTTTGACAGCACCAGCAATCAAGACCGCAGCAGTCAAGCCAGCTTCAATGGAAGCAAGGCTCAGAATGTGGAGGCACCTGTTTACACCCAAGCCTTTGAGGCGGGTAACAAGTAAGCTGACCTGTACCTGACCCCTAACACATATGGCTTTGACTTGTTTGAGAGTCACCTAGCGCCCAGCTCTGACCCTGTCCTCTTTCTCACCCCTGCACAGGCTTCCTGTCAATCAACCAATCAGGATGACAACCTTGATTTGGAACAACTTCATGCCACCAGTCAACCTGCCCCCCTACAGCCAATCAGGCTTCAGCTCCCCCAGCCCAGCGCCCCAAACGCAGAATCATTACTTCCCAAATTCTCCAAGAAATTGTGGCACTGAACCTGCAGGGTCTGTCCTGGGATCAGATTGCTGACCAATTGAAATTTACCTGGGCCACCATAATGTGGGAATCCAATAACTCAATGAATAAGGGAAACCTGATTGGGACAGCCAAGAAGCCAAATAAGGCCCCTTAGTCCCAAATTGCAGAGGCCTACCCAATCATGCTTGAACTCCTTCAGTGGGACCCAAAACTTCCCTTGACCCAGGTCCACAAACAACTTGCACACCATAGCATATGGGGTTCCAAGTGCATAGTACAGCTCTGGATGCACCAAAAGGTGGCTTTAATACAGATTCTTACCAATGTTGCCGGCAACCAATGGGATGGCACTGAGAATTCCCTGTAAGATTATGCCATCAAATTCACCCTGGTTCATGCCTGACTAGTCTAACAGATGACATCATGTTTGTCTCATACTACAAGTTATCAATTGCATTTGAAAATTTGGGTGAGCAAGGAAAAGCCACCCCCAAGAATAGGTGGAAGAAGGTCAAAAGGGGACGTTCATGGGTTCATTTCTGGCTGTTTCAGCCAAGGGTTTGATCTACTATTGGACAAACCAAGATTTAACCAATGACTACAAGTACAGCCACATTATCAGTGGATTACTTAACTCCTGGGATGGCTCAATTCCCAATTACAGGGTTTTCTTGAGCCACCAGATGGAGGGTAGCTCCACTGCCCTTGAGGCCATCCAGGGATGCAGGAAACAGGCCTCAGTCTACCCCACTGGCCACGCAGACATCCATCTGGCTGACGTTGTGTTCTTTAATATTGTAGATACACTCTGGGAGCACTGCCCTCAGGCTTTCAACAACCTCTATCTTGGGGCCCTTGACCACAATTCTCTTTTTGGTTGCCAAATGGTGGCTGGCTTGAGTGCGCAAATGGTTTTCATGTGAATATGAGCAACCAATCACAGAAGGACAAGCGCCTCCCACCTTGTGCCACTGCCACCTACCAGCCCATCCAGCCAATGACAGACAATCAATATAACAAGTGTTATATGGCGGCCATCACGCGCAATCCTCCTGCCTCTACCCCTTCCTTCCTGCGCTATTCTGCCTACTAGGCATCACTCTTCCCTGCCCCAATAAACCCCCTGTTGCCAAATATTTTCTATTTATATTATCTTTATTTTGAATTTCAATTGTTCATGTTCTCTTTGTTTATAGTTGGTTTTATTCTTTATGTTCAGCTTATTTCTATAAAATCATATATTTACTATGCTATGTATCTAGATACAGAACACAGTTATTTTTACCACCCAAACACTGCTCTTTGTGAAAATATTAACAACAATTTGTTGGTTGTCAAAATTTGATTTAGAAAATTATAGGTTAATTGTGTTTAGATATTGTTGCTGATCTGAATTCAAAACCCTAATGATAAACTTTAAGCCAATCAGGAGCCAAGTGATAAAGTGATTGTTGTGACATAAAGGGTCATTCAATGATTCTTTGGTGTATGTGCGCTAATTAATATGATTGGCTGGATGTTTTTCCATTGAGTGCCATTGCCGCTGTGGCAAGTTGTTGGTGGACTAGTGCCCAATCAGCTGCTGGTTTAGCACTAGTCCACTAAATTCTTGCCACAGCGGCAATGGCGCACAATGGCATGAAATCCAGCCAATCAGATTAATTAGCACACATGCATCAAAGAATTATTAAATAGCCCTTCATGTAACAATAATCACTTTCTCATTTGGCTCCTGATTGGCTTAAACTTTATCATTAAGGTTTTAAATTTGGATCAGTGATAACTTTATGTAAACACAATAAGCTTATAATGTTACAATTTAAATTTGGCTGATCACCAAATTGTTGTTAATATTTTCACAAGGGGCTGTGCAAAGTGCCAACAATAATAAGGAGATCAAGGAAAAATGCCAACACAAAGCAAACAACACATTGAGTTAAGCATAAAACATATATACAATAGGTAAAAGATGGGATATTGTAGTAAATTGGAAAACAAACAAGGATAAACAAAGAGGCAATAAAATCAGAATAACACAGATTTTATTTGGGTGAAAGTATAAAAACATAAGGAAAGGTTAGTAAAAAATCATGAGAGAACTTGAAAAACTACTCAAAAACCTTGATTTGTAATTGCTAAAATCAAAGAAATTGACCACAAGGTCAAAGCCAGAGTGAAGTCTGCCGTCCTTGAAGAGGAAAAAATAGACAAGGTGTCTGCAAAGGCCCTAAAGACCAAAATACCCCACATATCAGAGAAGACAATTGAGTGTCTTCTAAACGTTCAGAATACTGTTGTAGAAGGCCTCCAGTTCAAGTCCTTTGCCCTCTCTGGGCCATCTGTCTTGGTTGATGACCCTGAGATGTATGAACATATCAAATCTTCCAAGTGTGCCAGAATCAAGGACACAGAATTGCTGGTGCAATTGCTTGCGCCAAGAATGGCAAATCCTGCTGGAGCTGCAGGCAAGGAGATAACCCGCAAAGGTAACATAAAAAATAAAATTAGTAAAAATTTCTAAATGCTTACCTTTTTTTAGAAAACATAGACAGTGAGCTCTGCTGGGTCCTGGTCCCCTTTGTCCCCCCACATTCTACGCCAATTACACCAATCATGTGTCAAGGCAGCTGTTTCTGTCCTCCCTGTCTTGCGTGAGCTGGAGAACTGCGTACACAGTACCTTTTCAATGTTCCAGGAGGCATTAGTTGGGCTGAAACCTGGCAAGGGGGCATCTGAGTGGGCAGTTACTGCCTACAAGGATGCCCAACTAGTCTTCCTGGACCTGGTGGTCCTCAGTGGAGTTTACTGTGTAAACTCCATTGAGCTTGTTTGGGACGTCCTGGCAACGCTTGCATTCAAGAATGTACCAGAGATGGGCCGGGTCCATGCAGCTGCTTGCTTCTGCTTCCTGGTGGAGCATACACTCTCTTACCTCCTAGAAAACTTTGGGCGCACAGTGGGGAGATTGGCTGTTGCAGACGCAACAGCTGTAAAGAAGACTAAGATCCTCCTGGCGGACTTTGGGCTGGCCTGGAGTGCCAACAAGACGGGGGTCTCTCCAGCAATGGAGCTCACATTTTCCAAGACCAAGCACAAGAAAAAGATTAGTGCTGTGTATAATAAACTCTGTGAGTTTACAGAAGCCTTTGCTGGACAAAGGCTTCACCTCATGTGTCAGGATTAACAATCCACTACCCCTGGAAACCTGGGCCCAAGGGCAGGATTTGAACCCTGAACCTGAATTCCTGTGAGCCGCTGGCCCCATGGACCAAGAGCCCATTTGCCCCGGTTTTGCTGAGATTGAGCCCCTGCAAGCTGAGGCCCCTGCTAAGTCCCAAAGTCAAAATACTAGCACTGTTTTACTATGGTGATGCCCAAGGAGGAGTCTCTTGAATTTCTTAATGGAGGCAGAAGAGGTGCCTCTGTGAACTTCATGAACTTGAAGTCCTCCTGGGTAACCAATAAAATTCAACTGCCAAAGGAAAACCCAGGTTTTGGGCCCAACCTGTGACCACAGTCCAAAATCAAGAAAATCAAGTGACCAATTTGGACTTTATGACCAATAAGTGAATACCCAGCTGAGGTGCCATTTTGCCACTACTGCACTCAGGTCTCCTGGCCACCTACCCACATTTTTATAATATTTTGATGAAGCCCTTATGAAAAATAATAAGTTTGGAGGTAGGATGCTATATATGCCTTTAGATTCTGCGCTCAAACCTTATTGCCATTTTTGAATAAAGGTTATGTTATTTTGGCTCACTCAGGTATTGCCTTATTTTGTATTTTCTATCTACAAAATCAGTTAAAGATTCCCTGGCCCTCCTGCCCCGCTGCCTGCAGTTTTCTGTCCTCCAGGTGTACCCTTTGGACCCGTCCATTTCATCAACTACCCTCTAAAACCCAAATACAAGGACTACAACCCGGAAAAAGATAGTCAAACTTGATCCTTTGGCCCGCATACAATCTGCAGTTAGATACAACAGACAAGGCCTGTGGATATTCTTGACACCCAAGTTGTTCAAAGGAAAATTTAACTATCTTCCTGCTTACAACTTTCCCATGGAACCACCCGTGACCCCAAAACCTATGCTCTCTTCCTCACCTAACCTTCCAACTGACCACACTGATAAACTGTTTGGAATTGTGTACATGACCCTCACAGAGGTGATTGACACTATAATCCTGGCAGCCGTCCCGTGGTCCTGGATGGGTAAGTCCGTCTCTTACCTTTTTAAGTTAGCTCCCCTCTTGTGGTGGGCTTTGCCTGCAAAAAACCTGGCCCAAATTACCCCTGAAAGCAACAGGCCAGCCACCCAAGACTGGGTCCCTGACATTGTGGTTTATCTTGGGTATCTTTTCTTCTTCAGGATGAATGTCAGTGTAGAGGACCTAGACGGGGTCCTTCTCAGGGTTGACAAGGACCGGCTCTCACTGAACAGGAAGAAGGTCCCTCCAGGTACAACTTGGTGGATCACGTCATCCAGGACGCCCTGGTCCTGGCTGGTATCTACAGGTTAGAATGCCCACCAGAGAAGCTGCTCCTTCATCCCCACCTGACCCTACTCCTTTTTACTAGCCTCCAAGAATACTTCAATCAGGGTGTATCCCCCTTATACAGTGTGGCAGTAGAGGTTGTGCGCCACCTTCATTGCTGGGTGGGTACATACCGCCAAACCCACTACAGGCGCACTCAATAAAAATCTCCTTCCTAAATATAAGCTACACTTTTAAATTTTACTTTTTTAAAATATTAATTTTTTAATTCTTATTTTAGTAAACAAGTTTTGTAAAATAAATCCATGAGAAGGACATCATTTAAGCATAAATATATTTACTTTAATAAAATCTACTTTTATTGTGTACACTTTACATTTAACTTTTTTTAATTTGATTTTTATATTTTTTTGACAAAAGTGATATAAATATATTCACGTAATCCAGTATTAAGTGTTTGGGATAACCTCAGATGCCATAATAAAAAAAAAAAAATTACAAATTTTATTGATGTCCCGCTGAATGTGATTGTGGGCTTATAAGCTTCTAAATATAAAATGACAATTAATAAATCTTAAATAGTAAATTAGAGAATATAAAAAAGTTGGACACATTGAGCCTTTAATTGATTGGCTGTTTGGTAAGGTACACAGGGATGAAAAAATCAGGGTGGTCATAGAATTTGGCCACAGTCTCATCTGGGAAGGTGTGGATCCCAGCCTACAGCAAATCAAATTTGTCCTTGGTCCCAGTTGGGGTCCCTTGCTTGAAAACTTGCTTGAGCCACCTAAAAACTTCCTTGATGGGATTCAGGAAGGGAGAATAGGCGGGGAGGAAGAGAAGGCACTAATTTGCTGTGGCTAATTGCTGTGGGCCCACTGCAATGCTGGTGTTAATTGATGGAAATTCAGCGGGAATATGTGCCACATTGTGGAGACCAAAGTTGTCCAGCACAATTACATTGGTGAAGCCTGGGCTTGTGCACCTCAGGTGCTCCTGGACTAATTGGAGGAATGCTAGAAAGGTACAGCTGTTGTGTGAGCCAAGAATCATTTGATAGAGCTTGACCCTCTTTGGACCAAAGAGAGCCACCATCAAATAGGCTGTGGCGCAGACTACAGCACGCCAAGCTACCCTGTCATTTGAGCCTTTGGGGACATACCCATACCCATTGCGCATTTATGAGACAAATGCTGATTTGTCAATGTAATAGAATTTGACTTTCCCTTTGGCTTTGAGGGCAGTGTAGGCCTCAGCGTATTTTTTCTGGGTCTCAATGTTGGCTGGGCTATTACAATTTTAGGAAGATACCCCAAGCTTTTTCCAGGAAAAGCACATTCCCTTGACCAGATGGTAGTAAAAGGAGATTGAGGCCTTGACCCCAAAAGTAGACTTGGCCATTGCATGTATATTTGCCAGTTCAAGATGACAATCTTGGGCTATCCAGTTGCAGATTGCCCATTTGTGCTTCTTGTTGAGCATGGTTGACACGCACAAGGATTTCTATGTAGCAAGGACTCAGACAGTATTGATGAACTTGTTGAAGGTCTTTGAGGAGTACTTGGGATCCACCCCAATAAGAGCCACAGCTGCCTTGTAATCACCAGATTCCTGCATTAGCTTGAGCAGGATGATGCATTTGATATCTGGGATGCGCTTCTGGGCAGGCTTTTTGGCAGTGGGGATTGGCTTGTTGGCATTGGGCACAACACAGGGCATAGGAACCTTAGTTTAGAAGCCTGTAACCTTTTTGAGCAATAGCTGTCCCTCATCAGTTCTATAGAACTCAGGCTCATTGTCCTCTTCCTGGTTTTCATCACTGATGTAAGGCTTGTAGCTAGTGTCAAGCACAGGCTTAACCTTCTCCATCATGGCTGACAGGACCAACTTTTGGCGGTACACAGTGTCAAACACATACAAAGTAAGTTCTACCTCCTTGTTTCTAACTGTTTTTGTGGTAGTAACCTTGATGGGCTTCCAGATTAGCTTTGGGACTCAAGGGTTGATGCTCTGTGTTGGAAATTGCGTCATTAATGCTATTTCAATATGGCCTCCAAATAATGATAGCTGCAAAGATTTGACTGGTTTTGCTTTTGAGTTTGGGAATTCCTTGTTTTCTGTAAATGGGTCTGTGCCAATATCCACCCATATTTGGAATAACATACCTTCCCTTGTCTGATCCTGGTATGACCTCATCCCAACGTGACCCCCTTGGCCACTCTGTCTATCTAATTATTGATCACTGTCCCTTGTCTACTATTTAAGTAGAATTATTTCTCCTAATAAAAACAAGTTTATCCACATTTGTGTTGGCTTTAATATTCTTCAAGCTTTTTCCTTTCCTTTTTGCCAAAAGGAATTTCACATCAAATTTTCCAGGAAATTAAGGTACATGCCCTTAATTTTGCCCTGAAGGCTAACCCAAGGCTAGCTTCAACCCTCAAATATTTTGTTATAAAGATTTCCCGCTGTGTCCTCCTGGACGTTGTCCCCAGGAGCCAAACACAACAAAATAGTGCTCACTACAGGGGCTGCAAGCCCCTTGATTACCCTGTTCCCATGTGCATTCTATGCTCCTTCTCTCTTTGTTTCTGAAGTACCCAAACAACTTAAAGTTTCTAGTCCTCCTCTAGAAGAAGACATCACCAATGCCCCTTTAACTCCCATGGTACTGGTGCTGTCCCCTGGGTCCGTGTGGGCCCCCCTTCCAGCTTTCTCTCTCAACTACAAGCAAGCCTGTGCTGCTGCTGCTCCCTGCTCCCCTCTGGCACTGTGGCAATGCATACTATCCCTGGTCTCTGTCCCAGGTATGCTTCAAAAGACCTGTATTCCTTCCTCTTGGACTTTGGTCTCTCCCCCGCGCTGATGGAGTCCATGGATACAATTGGTGTGTTAGTTAACCAGTTCATCCAACCCGCCCTGGTTCACCATCAACTTGCATTAGGATCCCAGAACCAGCTTGTAAATGCTGTAGCCACTGCTGTCTCAAACAACCATGCTCAAAATATGGCATATTAAGAATGGTTCCATAGTCTCTTTGTGTGTATTTCCGATAACCAGCGCAACTTGCTGGCCTCCCAGAAGTACTGACCTCCTCACTGATTTCTTTTGTTCCTTGATCCCTGGATACATCAAGGATTGACTATGCAAATTGTATGAGCATCAAGCAGCGTGGCATGGGTAAATTGAGGCCTCTCTGCTAAAGAATTGCCAGGATTTTGAACTCTGGTTAGCAAACTTAAGCAATTCCAAGAACATATTCATTCTCAACTCAAATTGGTTGGAGCTCATGTTGATACTTGGGGCCGCCATCTGCAGCATCATTATGGTCTGTATAAGGCTGCACTAGATAACACCCTATATCAAGTGCAAAGTTATTTGGATGATAGAGTAGCTTCTATTGAAGTGACTCCTCCACTCCTCCTGTTGAGGTCCCATCTGACTTTTAAGCCAAGGTATGGGAAGCAATAGCTGATCTCAAGGCTACCACTTGGCGTCAATCTTCTGTTCAGAACCCCCCTCAAGTCAAACCTATGCCTGATCCTTGCATTGCTTTGCTCACTGACCAAGTAGCTACTTTGCAAGGAGAAATTGAGTACTTAAGATAACGCCTCTCTAATCCTGAGGACTTGTCCTCTGAGTCTGAAGGTGAAGAGGAAAATGAAGTTGCTAATACTCCTGCTCAGAGCAATCATGGTTGCTGCTCTGGTTTGGAAGGCCAACCCTGGATCAACTGCGCCCTTGCCCTGGATCAGCTAGCGGAAGTAACAAATGATGTTGCTGATAGGCAGGATGCATTGTAGAGAGAAGTACAAAACCTATCCTCTTTACCAAGACAATGAATGGACAGGTCATCCCCTTGTTTGCCCAAACCACTTCCCTGACCAACCACCTCAACAGGATTGCTGGCACCTTATTGGTGCAACAAATTAAGATTAACAAATTTGGAGTTGCTGCTGCCACCACTAGAGATATTAGTGGATAGAAAAGATATACCTTGGATACCCTAGAGGAAAGCCTTTGACTCCTATGGGCTAGACATTCTGCTGCTGAATCCAAGTTTCAGGGCAATTCCCACATTAACATCCTCAACCCAGGTGACAATAGTCAGTCCTGTTCCTCATCCATTGACCTGAACTACAAGCCAACCTTCAAACAGATATTTAATTCTAAAACCTCTATCATTGCTGCCTTTCTAACAATTTACAAGACAACAATGCATAGGGCTAACAATGATCTCAAAAAGGAACATATTCTCACCTGTCTCCATCCCACATGCCAAGAAGTGGTGGTCCCTGAACTTCCCTCCATTGTTACTTGGAAGGACATGAAGCGCCTCCTTATTGAGGAGTTCAGAGAAGATCTCAGCTTGGAGATCAAGAAGGATGCATTTATGCACATTGCCTTTAAGCCCAAGAAAACCCTGGCTGAGTTTGTGGATTGCTTCTACATTGAAGGTCAATAGTTAATCACCAGTCAACAGTTAACTCCCTGGGAAGCTTACACGGCTTGTTCAAATGCTTTAAAAGTGAATCAGCTTCTATGCCTACACTTTAAGGCACACAAGGCTTCACTCACTTCCATGAAGAGTATTAAGAAACTCTTGCAAGACATGCATTTGACCCATGGGGTATGGTGGTGCGTGAAAATAAAGCCAGTAATGCTGGGACTACCTCTTGTACGCCGCACATTATGACGCTGAGTTCAGGTTGACAGACTAAGAGGCATTGTCATAACTGTGGACAAATAGAGCACCACTTGTGTACTTGCACTAATCCCTGAGTGGAAGGTTGTGACCCCAAGGAACAGGCGGGAAAAGAGAGGTCAGCTTAGAGGCAGAGAGGCTCTCTGCTGACCAATCTCCCCTGTCTCCCCCTAATCCTTCTTCTGATGAGAAAGCTCTGTCTTCCTTGGGCCCAACTATTATTCACCTATTCCACAATCTCTCCAGTGATTCAGACCCTGAAGGTTCTGATAGTGAAGAATCTGATAGTTATGGCTATTTCATTTTGGTTGTTCTGGAAACTGTCTCTGTCTTGTACAAGCTTTGCTCAGGGAAGACCACCACCACTTCTCAAGCACCTTCAAGTGAAGCTAAAGCCATGGTGGCTTGCCCTTACCTATCCCAGGCCCATTGACCTCCTGTCTTGGTAGATTCTTCTGAGGAAGCAGCCGGCTAGCTAAAGCTCTCTTCTAAAACTTAACTGTATCTCTCCCACTGCAGACTGTGTATAAGGAGATTCCTGCCTTAAGGTGCATTTTAGCTAAATGGGAAAAGGAGCTAGAGGCTGCACAGGATGTGTTGGCCTTCTTTCCTCCTTTGGGAAAGATACAACCTGTGTGGAAGTATCAATACAAAAGGTTAAAATCAAAGCCATCTTGGACACAGGTTCTTCAGTCAACGTAGTATCTTCAAAACTAATGAAGAAACTTAAGCTAGCCCCTGAACTCAACTAAACTCAGTTGTATGGCACAGATGGCATGGCACAAACTTGGGCCATTGGTGCCTACTCTGCTCTACCAATGAGGTTTGGGAAACTCCTCATTGCTTCCCCCGCTGTAGTCCTTGAGAAAAAAGGATGATCTCTTGGTTGATACACAATTCCTTCAAGAGTATAACAGGATTGTAAACTTACAAGATGGATATCTTTTGCTCTTAGGGTATGAGGTCCCTTTGATTTTTGAGGAACCTCTGTGCCTCCCATAAAATGTCTTAAAACTTGTGTGCTTGAGTACCCCATGGGTATCTTCTATCTCAAGTATAGGACTCACTCCTCCAACATGCGTATCCCTCCTCCTTCCTGCCCTGCGGAGGAAGGGGTACCTCTTCTTGCCCCAGCGGCTATCACAATTCTCGGGGCTCCCAAGTGGTGATTAACTCTCAGATTTCTTATGAACTACCTGAAAATTTGTTCTTAGAACTCTACTCACCTGAATCCCTAAGCTGAAAAGAACCCCACCTGTGTCCAGGGATTCTAGATCAAACCCACAAAGAGCCTGTACAACTATTTTTTGCCAACCTGACAGCCCTGCCCATGCAGGTGACCCAAGGTCAGATTATAGAGCATGTTCAAATACTGGGGGCAGAACAAGTGACATCCCTCTACCCTTTTGGAACTTTTAGTGATTTCAATCTACCTGAAGATAATCCTCAAGTTCTCTCCTTATTCACCGCTGCTGACTTCCCCCAATTGTTTCTTATCCAACAAAAAGACGTGTTAGACCTGCTCAATCAGTTTAGCAACATTTTTGCCTCTGGACCTATGGACTATGGCCTAGCTAAAGGGGTCATCCATCAGATTGATACTGGTGATGCACCCCCATTTTGTGCCAAACCATACTGCCATAGTAGGGTAGAGGATGCTCAGGTATCTAAGGAGCTTAACCAACTCCTAGATGCTGGACTTTTGGCTCCCTCTCAAAGTCCTTGGGCCTTACCTTTACTGATCCTCAAGAAAAAGGACGGAAGACATTACATTTTAATGGACCACCGCTGCCTGAACTCTCTCACTAAGAAAGGCTTGTACCCCTTGCCCAGAATTGACAATACTCTCAGACAGCTGGGTGGTTCCAAGTTTTTCTCAGCCATGGATCTAGCCTCTGGATACTGGCAGGATGACTTATCACCATAAGATTAATATAAGGCTGCTTGTATTACCTCTGAGGGGCTCTATGAACCTACTCAGATGCCCCAAGGACTCTGCAATGCCCCAGCTACATTTCAATGGGCTATGGAATTCATCCTATGAGACCTAAAGCTCTTTTGTGTCCTTGTGTACCTTGATGACATCACTGTATTCAGTGCTACCTTTACCAACCATTTGGAACACCTCAAGGATGTCTTCATCAAGATCTGCAAAGCTGGCTTGAAACTCAAACCCTCAAAGTGCTCCTTCTTTAAAGATCAACTTGAGCTCTTAGGTCATGAGGTCACTCAAACAGGAATCCTTCCCATGAATAATAATGTGGAAGCCATTGACAAGATGCTACCTCCCACAAATCTTTGAGAAGTCCAAGTATTCCTTGGTATGATGAGCTACCACCAACAGTTCATACCTGATTTTGCTGAACTGAGTGAACCCCTTGTCCAATTGCTTTGCAACGTCCCCTTTGAGTGGACTGACAGCCAGAAACAAGCATTTGAAGTATTGAAGGCCAAGCTCAAAGAGGCTCCTATCTTGGTATACCCTGATTATGATAAAGAGTTCATCTTGTATACTGACGCTAGCGGAGTGGCTGTGGGTGCCATCTTAGCCCAGCTTGACGACAAAGGTGTGGATTGACCTGTAGCCTACTCTTCACAGGTCCTCAATAAACACAATAAGAACTAAAGCGCCACTGAAAAGGAATGTCTGGCGGTTCTGTATACTGTAAAAAAGTTCAGACACTACATTTATGGGACCCACTTCACTGTGATCACCAATCACTCCTCCCTCAAATAGCTGCAACAACTAAAGGAACCTGAAGGTTGAATAGCATGTTGGGCTCTGTGCCTGCAAGGATATAATTTCACTGTGATACACTGTCCTGGGGCCCAACATCAGAACACTGATGGCTTATCAAGGATGCTAATACTAGCTATCCACCCAACTAACGCTGATTCTCTATATTAATCAATAGGGTACCCTGACTCTTGGACCACCAAGCCAGAAGACATTCAACTGGCGCTACAAGTCCTATCCAAGGACATTGTAATTTGAGATAAGCAGCTCTTCAAAAAAGTCAACAATGCCTATCTAGCCTACATTTGCCCTAGCATGAGGATAGCCATTATCCTCCAAGCTCACATTGACACTATACATGGAGGTATAGCCAAAACCCATGACTGGCTGTGCAAAAACTTCTACTGGGAGAACATGCACCTTCTGATCCCTGATGTTCTTGCCTCCTGTCATTTGTGTCAACTCCAACACCCTCATCCTTCCCAACACCAATTAAAGCTCATCCCCCCTAAACATTCCTTTTACACTGTGAGTATTGATGCTTTTGGGCCTCTCCCTTGGTCTAAGTCTGGGTGTCTATTTATCTTAGTTACCATAGACCATTTTAGCAAATGGGTCAAAGCCAGAGCTACAAAAGATATAACTGCTAATTTATTGCTGCAAGATATCTTCTACCAACATGGCTGCCCTCAATTCCTGCTTTCTGACAATGGCACCAATTTTAATACTTGCCTCATCATGTCTATTGTTTAAGCTATGGGTACCCACCAATCTTTCTCCACGCCATATAACCCTTCAACTAGTGGAACTTTTGAATGAGCCAATTCCTCCCTGGTGTCCATAATGAGGAAACTCAGCTCTCTGATGCTGCCAATTGAGATATGTTCCTCCCTGCTGCCCTCTTTGCTTATCAACTCAGTAGACACCAAGTAACTGGTCAGTCCCCTTTCACCATGCTGTATGGGCGTGAAGCTGCCACCCCCTTAATCTTGGGACCCCCTATGATCAAAGTTGATGTGTCTTCAAATCCTGAGGCCCATGTTAAAGACTTAACCAATCATATCATTGACATCCAAGCAACAGCTTATTCCACTGCTTACAAGGTCAAGGCTCTGGAGCTCTCCCTGTCCAATGCTTCTAGAGCCCCCCTCCCTGAGTATCAAATAGGCAACCTGGATCTCTACTACCAGAATCTTACAGGTGGTAGAGCTCATAAGCTATATTCCCTCTGGGTTGGGCCCTGTGAAGTCACATTTAAGAAGGGTGTTGAAAATACTGTGAAGTTTCTGTCCTCTGGACATCCTTTTGCCTGGGTCCATTCCAAATTCCTTCACAAATATCAACTCCCTGTGTTCAATCTTGAGGGGGGAGATGTTGGAAATTGCGCCATTAATGCTATTTCAAAGTGGCCTTCAAATAATGATAAATGCAAAGATTTGACTGGTTTTGCTTTTGAGTTTGGGAATTCCTTGCTTTCTGTAAATGGGTCTGTGCCAATATCCACCCATTCTGGAATACCATGCCTTCCCTTGTCTGATCCTGGTATGACCTCATCCCAACGCGACCCCCTTAGCCACTCTGTCTATATAATGATTGATCACTGTCCCTTGTCTACTATTTAAGTAGAATTGTTTCTCCTAATAAAGACAAGTTTATCCAAATTTGTATTAGCTTTAATATTCTTCAAGCTTTTTCCTTTCCTTTTTGCCAAAAGGAATTTCACATCTAATTTTTCAGGAAATTAAGGTAAGTGCCCTTAGTTTTGCCATAAAGGCTAACCCAAGGCTAGCTTCAAACCTCAAATCTTTTGTTATAAAGATTTCCCACTGTGTTCTCCTGGATGTTATCCCCAGGAGCCAAACACAACACTCCACACCCTAGCAGCTTGTGCTTCTTGAACCGGCTGTGTCAGTGCAGCATCACTATCAAACTCTCCTCTCCTATCTCTTTCCTGAATAGGCACTTGGGTTGCACTAACTCTGTTCTTTGACCTGTGGGGGCAACCACAACCATGGTGCACAACGGGTCCATTGTTACTCTGTTGTTGTGTTCCTTCCATTTTATAATTTAATAAAATACTAAATAAAATTCAATTAAGTTACTCACTAATTTTAATTTTTGCTTTTATCTGAATAAGGATATTTGATTAATAGGTTTCCCCACCCAATATCCTAATTATATATTTTTTATTTATTAACTAGTTGTTTTTGGTTTTACAACGCCCATTTTAGAATACCCAAAATAATTTCCACCTATTTCCCCAGATTTTATGCCAAATTAAGCACCCAACAAAATATTTTTTAAAATTTATTTTTCAGATCTTGTGTCTTATTTTAGATACCATGGTATCATTATTGATTACAATTTATTGCACACAACATTTGAGTGATTTTGTTTACTTAGTGAGTTGCTACTATGTTTTGTTTTTTTATTGAGTTTTGACTCACTGCGCTTGGGTGTATTTTGTCTCCAATTCACATAGTAAGAATATGTACACCAAAAGTCAACTCATACCATTTTGTTTGTGAATCAATGTATTTTGGATTGTAAAGAATAGTTTTGCTTTGCGTGTGAGCACTTCTTTGCTGTGTTGGCCCATTTTGCCTATTAACACCAAAAATCCCTGTTAACAGAGTGTATATTTTAACTTGATAGTTGGATTTTGTTCAAATCTGAAATCATTTTGTTTAAATCTGAGGTATTTTTGGTTGTTGTCATAGCTTTAAAAATAAGCTTATTTGTTACTAATTTCATGTTTTCTACACTTTGTTAGACATACAGGAAATGTCAAATTGTACATTAGAATCCCGCATTTCAGATTCATATATCCTGCATTTGCTTGTTGTGTTTTGTCTTTAGTTAGTTGAGTTATCTGCTCAAGGGATTTGAAATTTGCCAATTTAAATAAATAAAAAAAGTCAAATTAAATGATTGATTTTATTAAATATTTTAATTTCACTCAGCTGAGAGCCCGCAAATGTGATTTGAAATTTGGACCAAGTATTTGGCAATCCCATATTTTTACGTTTAGGTTCTGAATTTACAGTAATTGTGCCACTCTAATTTTCTTAAATCCACCCCAGTGGTTGATTACAAGCAAATAGTTGACATTTCTAATTGTTTACATTATTATTGATAATAAATTATATATTAAATTACAAAGCAAACTGTGCCTAAATTATGGATTGCTGTTAGCCACCAATCCATTTATGCTATTAATGAGGAATAAGTGCCACAAATAAATTTATAAGATTGACATTTCAACAATCTGCTATATGTGCTATACCTATTTCTATATATTAATTTAATAAAAAATATATTTTAAGTGTACTATTATTATTTTTATTGTAAATTTTCAGCTTTAGTATTAAAAATAAGTTAGGCTTAAAAAGTCTTGATATTGATTTTTTTACACTGTGTAAAACAACTTGATAAAAAAATTTTATTAGTAAAATTATAGAGGAAATTGGGCTAAATCAAATGTTTTATTAAGCTTAATATTAAATTGTGTCAAAATGGAAACAATTTTGTCATGTTTTCTGGGTTTGCACCCCTGAGCACTTTAAAAATGGAAATTAAGCTGGCGCAACTAGCAAAAAACATAGTAGTTTTAAAGTTTAAAGTAAACAGTGGCCATGTTGACAAAGTGTTGACATGGCCACTGTTGTTGACATAAGAACACTTTGATCTTCTCCATCTAGCTTCCTTCTCTAGTTGGATGCAGCCAAAACAACAAAAATTAACATTATCAAAACTGCGGGGTCAACCCCTGGCAAAGTTCTGCGCAAGAGACCACATGCCACTCAACTTGACTTCCTGGCACTTGAAGCTAAATGCAGAAGACAAACAACATTACTAAATAATATAAAAAGAATAAAGGAAATTCTTGACCAGATGGCAACTTGATTTGGTGCTTCACTCATTAACAAGATCAAGCCACCCCCTTGTCCAATCCAATTGATTTATTATCACAATATTTTTCCTCTTAAAACAATCCACTCCAACTATATAATCCCTCTGTTTCAAATTGTACTATATGTTAGTATAGTCAAGGCAATCAACAGATTTAATCCTGATGTCAAATCTATTTGATATTCACACTCAAATCCGTTAGATCCAATAGAATTTTTGGTTTGATTGTAATGTGGGTGTAAATATACTCTGTCTGAACTAATACATCCAATTGGATCAGGTTTAGGAACTGCTAGACATTGCTGTAACAAGTAACTGCAACTGCAGTCCACTTTTGGTGTGATTTGCATCCCCTTTTTTTCTGTTGGATTGGAGGATCATCTTGTATGGGCAGGAACAAGGATGCAAGAGCCTGGTGGATCCCTGAATATTGTGCAATGTCCTAATAATGGACCAGGTGTTATAACACCTCTGCACCCATGTGCAGCTCCAACAGTATATAACTTTCCTTATTTTCCCCAAATAAACTAGACTTTTACTAACTTGCCTTATTACATTCTACTTAGTTGTTACCTTAGAATTAAAAGTAAAAGCTTATTGGGTTTAAAGGCTTATATTATCTGTGTATAGGCCTTGCAACTGTTGAGGGTCTGGGTGTACAAGTATTCTGGCTATTGCCATCACACCTAACATCCAGTCATTGCCCAATTTGGTGCCTTTCCAATATACCAGTTAACATACTGGAAATAGCAACAAACCAATATCACATGACTGTCCAGGTATCCAGCAACTCAAACCCATTCAGCACATGACCATCCCCTGGGTTTGGTCCAACTAATATCCCCACCACAGCTAAATCTATATAAGTCTAAAGTATTATCCAATAAAATATACTTCTTCTCTTCCTACTTTTATATTTGAAGCTTCCCCAAAAGGCGCTCCTTATCACTGGTAGCATACGGATTTTGGCCATGCCAATGAAAGAGAAAATGACTGAACAGAACCTGCCCACCATTGCCCACGTACTCAACCAGGCCACATCCCAAGATACCTGGAAAACGTACTTCTGCACCCACAACATCAATAAAGATATTCCTAGTGGATGCACCGTATTCAAAGGTCTGGTCATGCCCAAAGCATGCACCAAGATAATTCAATACAGTTGCTCTCTTCAACCACAAACAAACACACAACCATCTATCATAGGTGAAGTTACCAACACCAAATACATTGGTATTGACAAGTTCTTTGTTAAAAACAAAGAAAATGTCATCAACTGGCTAGACCACACAGCTGCTAAACTCTGCACCAGTTACATCCCTCATGAAAAATGGTTCCAGGAAGCCAGCAAGTGCCTATACAAGGCCGCAGCTAACTGGTTTGCCACCTGGGTTGGCTCACAAACCAACAATCAGCTTGAAAACTGGAAAGAGTTCAAAGCCAATATCACCCACAATTTCTATCACTGAGTCTCTCTAATACAATGCAATACAGCTCAGTGATCTTCCTCAAAAGACCACTATCACAGCCTACACCAGTGAATTTGAAGAAATACGTTGCAAGATCCAAAACCCAGCACAAGCTGACAACATACACACCAGAGCATCATTCATTAACAGAATGAAACCCTCTGTTGCTGCCCTCATCCACCCAGAAGCAAATACCTCCATGCCTGCGCTCATTGCTGAAGCCAAGCGCGCTGAAAAACACGCCAACATGGAATATGCTACACGCAACGGCAATTGCTCCTCAAACAGCAATGGCAGAGAAAACGCCAATGGCAATAAATGCCAAAATACCAACCATAACAACGGCAACTCCAATTGTAACAATGGCAATTGCAGCCAAAGCACAAACCACTATTGTCCCAAGAAAAAGGACACTGCTGAAGTTAACAACGCCAGAGTAACAACCCGCTATGAATCTGACCCCACATTCTCTGACCTTGAAGGTCTTGAAACAGAGGAACAGGGAAAAGATGAGGGGGAACAGGCTTAAGTGCCTCTGTCTCCCCCCAACTTGACAAGAAGAAGTACCAAGGCACAAACTTTGCTGCTCACATCCCATGTGTCCCACAATCCTCCATTTTTATGAATGTAAAAATTAAAGATTGCTCACAGTTTCTTGTCTACCCATGCACTTACAAATCTCATATACATAAAATTTTATTTGACTCTGGTGCACAACACACTATGGTTAGCAAACCTTTTGTAATCAAGTACAAAATACCAGTTGTCAAATCCAACTTCAAATATGCTAGAATGGCAGACAAGTCAAAAGTTCTGCTCAAAGGTGAAACAACGCCCTTCAGAATTGACCTCCAAGGCATACAAACGTCCATCAAATGAATTGTCATGAACAACATAAACTACGGCATTGTAGCAGGCATGGACTGGTTCACCCAAGTTAATCCCAGTGTATGTTGAAAAACAAAAACCATGACAAAGAAACACAATGGAGTCAATTTCAACATTCTCAAAGAGCCCAATGACCTCATTCTAAGAGACACAATATTTGTTCAAGTCATAAATCAAGATGACTCTGAACACCTAACCAAAGACAGTACCCTCCACATAATAAGATACTCTTAAGTTAATAATATACAAACACAAAATATCCAATGCCCAGAACTTGCGGCACTCCTAAAGGAATACACTCATGTATTCAAGGAAGAACTCATAGAGTTATCCCCCAAAAAAAGAGGTCAAACATGACATCAACTTATGCAAAGCCATGCACAAACCTGCACCCCTCTACAGACTCTCTCCCATGGAGACCCAAACCCTCAAAAAACACATTGAGACAACTTATCTAAAGACTTCATCCGCCCTTCTGAATCCCTGTGGGGGGCAGCGGTTTTATTTGTAAAGAAGAAAGAAAGATCCCTTTGCTTTGTTACTGACTACAGAGCACTAAACGCAAGTACAGTAAAGAATAAATACCCACTTCCCCTCATAGAAGACCTAATTGCAAGGCTCTCTGGAGCAAAAAATTTCTCAAAAATCAACCTCACATCTGGTTATAACCAAGTTGAAGTCAAAGAGAAGGACATACCAAAGACCGCGTTCTGCACGCAATTTGGGTTGTTTGAATGTAAAGTAATGAGTTTTGGGATGACAAACGCCCCAGCAACATTTGTCACATGATGAACCAGGCGCTAAACAGACTTTCAAATACATTATGCTACCTCAACAACATCATCATATTTTCAAAAACAAAAGAGGACACCCCATGCATGTCTGCAAGACACTCAATTGACTTACAAAGCACAAACTATACACTAAGCCTAGTAAGTGCCAATTTATGGAAAAGGAACTCCTGTTATTGGGCCACATTGTCTCTGACAGTGGCATCAAAGCAGGCCCAGATAAAATAAAAGCCATAAATAACATGCAACACTCCACCTCTGTGAAACAAGTTAGATGCTTTGTTGGTATGGTAGCTTACCTAAGGAAATACATCAAAGACTGCAGAAAGCTCACTGCACCAATCAATGACCTAACCAAGGGTAATGCCAAAAATAAATTCATCTGGACTCCAGAATGCAACAAGAATTTCCAACTATTGAAACAAGCTTTGATCAAAGCACCAATCTTGCAATACCCTAATAACAACAGGTGCTACAAGCTTGAGTCAGACGCTAGTGACACCGCCATTGGTGCAGTCCTACACATCTGTCAGCCAGGGCAGCAAGATTTCCTGCCAGTATGTTACAAAAGCAGAAAGCTAACAAACACTGATCAAAGGTACCCAATACACAATAAAGAATTACTAGCAGTAAATTATGCATGCAAGAAATGTAGATGTTATCTCTAAGGACACTTAAACGTCCAAGTGCTAACTGACCACAAATACTTAATCTATTTCAAAACTCAAAACGCACTTGCGTGGCACCAAGCCAGATGGATGTCCTTGCTGGAACAGCTTAACCTGGACATTCAATACAAAAAGGGGGCAGAGCTGGTCACAGCCAATGCTCTCTCTAAGCTATGCCAGCCAAGAGAGAATCACCCTGATCACCTGGACCCTGACTGGCCCAACCTATATAACACTGAGTACAAGACAAAAGGAAAGGATCCCTCCACACATCAACTAAACCATGATACACTAGTAAGGAATGAAAAACATTTCCACATATCAAATGACACAGTATACCAAATCATCAAGGATAAACACATTCCATACATCCCACTTGCACAAAGAGTTGACACTATATTAAGACACCATTGTCTGCTAGGACACACAAAGGCTAACAACCTATATCTCACATTAAAAGAGATAGTATGGTGGCCCAACCTGAAGCAAGACATAATTGATGTTCTAAAAAAGTGTACAGTATGCAAAAAATACACCAGCACCAAGGCGCCACAGCCAACAGTTAACCCAGTACCTGACCCCAAACCATTTAAGGTTTGGGGACTGGACGTAGTGGGACCCTTCCCAGAAACCAAAACAAACCAATGTTTCCAAATTGTAGCCATTGACTTTGCCACACGTTGGCCCATATGCTGGGCAACAAAAGATCACAAGGCAGAAACAATAAATTGATTCATTAATAAAGTAATTATAGCGGACTACGGCACTCCAGAATAAATCATAACAGATGGAGCAAAAGAGCCAGCAGGCCACGTAGTAAATGACAATCTAAAAACAAAGAACATCAAACACTCCACAACCTTGCCCTACAGGCCAATGGCAGATTTGAACGCCTGAACAGCAGCCTTATCAGAACACTGGAGAAAATAATGGATGGCAAAGCCAAAGACACATGGCCGCTCTATGTGAAACATGCATTATTATTATCCTGAGTCCGCACCAACCAAGGGACAGGCTATTCACTGTTTGAGATAACCTACAGGTACAAGCCAGAAATGATCACCTACAACAAATAGCCATACATAAAGATCCCCCCCCAGGGAAACCCCCCCACAGTAGAACAAGCGCCAAATCTACAACACATCCGCCTCAAAGCTAAAATAGCAGAAATAAAGAGGCTCAAAACACAAAAGGTAACCTCAACAGAGGACCCACTCCCCACCAACTCCCCTGTCTGGGTCCTAGCTGGGAACAGAAATAAGTTAGACTCAGTACACAGGGGACCAGGAAGAATCATCAGATACCAACCAGACAGGAATACCTACCTGGTTAAGTTCCAGGGTGTCAAAGAGCCCATCACCAAAAAGTATCACAGATCTTGCCTCTGCCCAAGCAAAGGAGAACACTTGTCCCAGTTAGTGCCCACCAGTAAACAACTCCAGGAACATCAGGCAGCAGCTGTCAAGACAAAGCCTCCTCCTGATGTACCTGAGTAACCCCTTAAGGGAGGGGTATGTCAAAGATCTGGATGTACAAGTACTCTGGCTATTGCCATCACACCTAACATCCAGTTGTTGCCTAATTTGGTGCCTTTCCAATATACCATTTGACATACCAGAAATGGCAACAAACCAATATCACATGACTGTCCAGGTATCCAGCAACTCAAACTCATCCAGCACATGACCGGCCCCTGGGGTTGGTCCAACTAATATCCCCGCCACAGCTAAATCTATATAAGTCTAAAATATTATCCAATAAAATTTACTTTGTCTCTTCCTACTTTTATATTTGAAGCTTCCCCAAAAAGCGCTCCTTATTACAACTATGCTCTACTAAGCTAGTAACTTAGGCGCCAACATAGAAGATGTCCCCAAGGCCCAATCCACAACACCCACATAACCTAATAAAGGCATATTTTAGTTATCAAACAGTTTACCCCTGTAACTCTGCTAATACAGCAAAGTGTTGATTATATACTTATGGGAAGTATATAAAATGAAACAGGGGAAAATTAAGAAGAGGATGCTACTTTATTGATATAAATATTGGGGATTATATAGTATCATGAGAAGCTAAATGCTATCAATGTACATCATGTTAGTCATGGAGTTTTCCAGGTAATGTTCTATTTAGGACTCAAAAGTTTTGATCCTTGAATAAGATAGATGGCTGATAAGAGTGCCACAAACTTAATTATTAACTTATAAATCCCTCAGGGAATTACTTTCCAAAGAGGAATTAATTGTAGACGGTGCAAAATCTCCCCCTGGGTACTGGAAGGTGGAGCCTTAAGAATTTTCTTGATTGTGTCAGTGATTTGAGCCTGGTATTGATCCAGTTTTTTCATTGAAAGCAGTTAGTTGTGAGGTTTGTTGGGAAGTCCTTGCCTTGCATGAGTGGATTCAATTATGATGCATTTTTTCCAAGCCTCTATAGATACCAGTTCCCTTGATGAGGTAGTATAGCATTCCTGCTCCTAGGAAGTCACCAAGATGTGTCCTGGGTCAAAGCCAGAGACTTACTGGGTTAAGGTGACATCCTCAGAGATACTTGTTCTATGAAAAGATCAAAAGTGGTTATCTTAACACTCTTAAAGAGACTCAAAATGCCCCCAATCATTATTGATAACTGATAACTAAAAAAATGTATTTCACAGAAGTGCATGGTCTACCAAAGAAGCCCATCATCCAGGGGGACGTTTTCATGATAATTTTTAGTCTAACAATATCCCAGATCTCAAGATTATTTGCACCAATTATGTCAAGGAGCTGACCTGTAGTGGTTTTGGGAAGGTTGGCAGGAGGACACCCAGTAGGCATAGAGAGGAGGGCCCACCACAGTA
Source organism: Entomophthora muscae (assembly GCA_014839935.2). Taxonomy (NCBI): domain Eukaryota; kingdom Fungi; phylum Entomophthoromycota; class Entomophthoromycetes; order Entomophthorales; family Entomophthoraceae; genus Entomophthora; species Entomophthora muscae. Next base: position 242,081 of record QTSX02000789.1, on the reverse strand, counting down.
CGGGTGTTAAATTCACAATATAATGGAACAATTTGCCTAGAAAAGCCCAAGGGACATTGGCAGGTACCATGGAATTGATGGGACAAGTGAGTGTAATATAGAGGACGCCAAATAACTGGATAGAGATTGTATTGGTGGCAGTCTTGGGTTCCAGCAGGTGACTGGGTCAAGGAGTTACTGGCAGTTTCATGGGTAATGAGTAGACCAGCTTGGGAGAATACTCAGAGGGATATGCTGGGCTGTGGAGTATTCCAGAAGGGTGATATAGCTTGGGCAGCTTGTCAACTGCTTCTGGTAATTGGTAGGCCAGCAAGGCGAGGTTGGATTAATTGATCTGTGAATGCAAAAGTGCTAAAAGTAAGTATTAGATAACTTTAGTGAACCAAAGGTTTATAACACTTTATTGTAGGAATGATAATGAGCATCTTCCTGGTAACTCCAGGGTATAAGTATGCCCATCCATCATAGAAAATCTTTGCAACTTCCTTTGGGCTGGGTGCTGGAGTTTACTTGGGCTTGGAAATTCTTGGTGGCATCAATTGGTGGTGATGTTTTATTGACTGGATTTGTATAAAAAATCTCAGTTTCCATCTTAGTCTTAGGAGATTTGTCATTATCCTGCAACCCACCAGGCCACAGAGTCAGGTGTTGACCTTTGGCTATATTTTGCAATACCTCATTGGCAGGGTGCTGGTAGTTCACAGAGAAACTGTCCAATTTGGTGCATCTAATTACTAGGTTGGGTAGGCCCATGTAAAGCAAGATATGCAAGTGTTTGGTGCTTCATTAGCCATGATCAGTGATTTCTCTGAAATGGGTTGGTTCCTGGTTCAGGTCTAATGACCTGCAGGCTGGCAGATCCTAGGTATTTGGGTTTTTATTCTAGTGGGCAACTTTTGTCTCCTTGTTGGTCAAATCATCATTAGGATCAGGGTTGAAGTCACACGGGTGAGACACTGTCCTCTTAATGGTTAGCAGGCAGGCAAGTATCACTTAAGACATATTTACTCATTACTCAACCAGGAGTTTTCTTGAGTGAACAGACTAGAGTTCTGCCTCTTTTGACCTTCTTGACCAGCTCTAAAATCATTATCACTAGGGAAGTTCTCTGTCACAAAAACAGAGAATATAAATTGAGATAGTTTCTATTAACAAAAGAAAGATCCCCTTATAAACCTTCTATGGTTTCACCATTTGGAGTCATTTTTTCAGCTACTCCTTCAGACAGGACTTATTAACACTTCAGGAGATACCTGATTATTCCAAAATAACCAGAGAGGTAGCCATCAAGATGAAGATCAAGTGCCCAACAAAGATCCTACTTGCAATCAAAAGGTTTTTATAAGACCTCATCAACTTTCTAGCCAACCTCCTAATTATGGTGCCTTGTTCCCAACAGTTGTGTTTTTTAATGGCTTTCTTCAAAAGCTTAAACTATTGGCGCTCACTTATTCCTAAATAAAATAACTTTACATACTTACTTTCTCAAAAGCTTAAAGTATTGATTCACTGTTTTCTTGCTTATACTTTAAGCCTTTAGCTTCCAACCAATTATATTCATCAGAAAATATGACATCAACTCAACCAATGATTGCAGCGTTGAAAACCACACCTTTCCTAAAGATCCACTGTGATCCAATTAGGAAATCTAATTCCACTTCTCAAACCAATTGAAGCATTGACACTTTGTGCATCAAAGTATTAACTGGTTCCCTGTTCCAGCACCAGTCTTCCCTGCATTCAATATTAACCAATTAAATAGTAGAATACTGTTCAAATTTTTGTTCTTGATTATATTTCAGTTTTTTGCACAGATCTTTACTCTTTTAGTAAAATCTAGGGGAAACCCCCACTAAGACAGCTTTGTATTCTGAAATTTCCTCAACATTTCTCCCTGATTTTTCTACTACAACAAATTCAAGGCAAAACTGTCATAAATTATATTTTAATTCTGATATTGAGATCAAGTCAAAATCAGGAATCAAACCCTGGTCCTAATAACATGCAGCCAACCAACTGAAGGGGCCAAGGGGCCAGCCACTCATATTTTTCCAGGCTCAAATATGAAGGTTGTTCAATGACGCACCTGCAAAGCCAAGAAAATTTCTTGAATAGAACATAGATTTAAGTCAAAGTAGAACCACCAAAGATCAAAACCTGCACAGAAGCAGCTGTTTTCTTAAATGAGGTTAAGGAAAAACTTAAAAATGAACCCTTCAATAAGTGTCAGTCAGCACTAGTACACAACACAAAATTTATAATGCCTTTGGCTGGGTTGTGTGATGCAGAGAATATAGGCAGAGAAATAGGCCATTAACACTTCTATTAATCAATGTCAGTCAATTCATTATTTGCTGCCCTTCAGCCCCCCAAATGCCAAAGTCATGTTGGAAGATTGCCCTCAGACCTAAAGCCCATAAATTTTGAAGACGCAAAATTTGATAGTATAAAAACCCTAGCTATGTTAATAATGGTGATACTGTCATTCTTATAATAAAGCTTAATAAACCTTTGGTTCACTCAAATCCTACATTATATAGCTTTAGTATTTTACCATCTTCACTCCATTTCTGCAGACTCACAGGCCCCCGCCACTCCTACTGACAAAACTGCGGCCCCCTTGCCTGAGTTATTCTGTCTATCTGGATCACCCTTTGGACCTATGAATTTCACTGAGTACTCTTCAAACCCAGCCCACTCCAATTTTTTCCTGGAAAATATACTCATTGCCAACCCCTTGGCAAGAACTAGAGTCACTAAAACAATTGGCTTTGAAGAAAAAGTGGTACACAGTTCAGCCCAGAACTATTCCACAATAAGTATAATTATCTGCCTGTATACCTGGTACCAACGACCCTCCTCAAACCTCGCAGTTTACCTGTCCACAAGAAACTGTTGCCATAACAAATGCCACCTCTAACCAACTGTTTAGAGTATTCTATATTACTCTCACAGGCTTGGTGGGCTGGTGGTGCTGATACTGGTCCCTGGTCCTTGCTTGGTTGATCTCTATCCTATGTTATCAATTTGGAACCCATTCTATGGTGGACATTACCCTCTGGCCTGGTGGTCTCTACACCTGCGTCATACAGAGTTTCCACCTACAGTTAGTAACTGAAAAAACAATTCATTTTCTTCTGCCTCAGCAAACTAGTTTGGATAATTATTGGAACATTTCTCAGATTATCCAACATTAACCTAATAGCCTGAACCCTAGCATAGCTATTGAACAACTTATCAAGCCCTTACAGATGGCCTTTATCCTGGCTTCCTTTTGCTAGACCATTTCAGTCAACACCTCATACTTCTACAATAAGTCTCCATAAGTGAATCAATCTATAATTGACCTGCATAAGTGACCTACGCTTTAGGTCATCAGAAGTAAGCATTACTCTTGCATTACCACTTTTTTAATCACCCAGGTGTTTAGCTTGAGCTTTCAAGTGCAAAGTAACCAATATCACTTCAAAAAACCCACCAAATAATTAATTTTTTCAGCTGTTTTTAAAGAAAGTCACTTTAATGATGATTCTGAGCTATCTATTCTTGAACATCAACTTAAAGACTTCCTTAAATCTTTCTAAAGTCATATAAATAAAATATTTAACTACATCTTAGGTAAAATTACCCAACTTTATTCTCACTCCAGTTGGGATCAGGATTTTTGTGCTACCTCAGCTCATCTATCCAGGGTAAAAAACTTCTCTATCCTCTGTTGCAAAATCTACAATTAGTCCCTATTGGGGAAGTTATTACCTGTTTAATTCCCCAATAAACCTTTAAGTTGATAGCACTCTTATCAGCTGCCCATCTAATATGGGAATCAAACATTTTAATTTCTAAATAGAGCATTACTTGGATAAGCCTCATGAATACCATAACATAAAAAGGACAGTATCTGGCTTCTCATTGTGACTGTACAACAGTCACCTGAAGCATTTAGCTGAATAAATAAGTCAACATATCTAATATTTTGTATTTTTATTATATATTTTATATAGATAAGTTTAGGTGATTCTTTAGATAAAAATTCCTGTAAACTTGGTATCTATATAAATAAACAATAAAATATTGGTTTGTTAGTTAGGTTATACTAACTGACAATATTAAAGCAAGTTCAGCCAATCCAACCTTGGAGACTAAGTGTCTTGCAAGCAATTTAATTAGTCACAAAATTTTGATTAAACTTCACTCATAAATATGATTAATGAGGATTTAATCCTAGGGCTAAAATGGACTTGACTGTGCCAAGTAAAGACTTGTTGACTTTGTAACAAACTAATTAATTGTGAAGGTTAATTGATATAATTGTAAAGGGATCAATTAACAGAAAGCCAACATCTTAATAGATATTGATGTCTTGATATTCAGGATTAATCATCTGGTTCCCTGTTGGAATAATGACAGCTTGGATCAGAAATATGTAGGTTCCACCAGGTTTTGGTGTCAGAAGCCTGGAATGCTTCAAGCCAAAACAATACATTTCAATGAAAGTTTTGAAATAGCAGGATTGACCCGCCAACAAGGCTCCAACTAAGCAAATTTGTGACCCGTAATCCAACTTCCCTGTGACCTGTTCCCAAACAAGGAAGTCAACTTAAAATCACAAAAAGCAACAACATGAACAAACAATGATCCTATTTGTTGGATGGTTTGATTTGGTGCCTTTTTTACCAGGAACAAGCAGCTCCTTCACCATTCAACTGAATGATCTACATAATCATGTTCCTCTTAAGATGATTCAAAACAACTATATAATCCCTATCTCCAAATAAAGATAATTATCTAGTTTTCAATACTTCCCCCTTGTAACTCTTCTAGAACAGCACAGTTACAACAAAAAAATCTGGTGATTCTAAAATATATTAGGAACATTTTCAAAGATTGATAATGGGAAGATATTTTGGGCAAATATCTTGATTGTATGACGCTGTGATGCCATAGACCTCATGATAGGAATCCTGAGTTGATTCCTGAACCAGAGGAGCTTTCAGTCAAATATTCCCTGGATGGTATATGAACAAAAACATATAAACATTAAATAAAGATATATTTGAGTTGAAATATGACTCTTTCCCCTCATCTTACTTTTAATTTATTCTTCACAATTACCATTTGAAAAGGCAAAGTTTAAAGTTCTAATAGTAGAAACTACTGCTGCTTTTAAAGAGGTTCCTGTAATATCTTTTGAGGATGCCTGGAAGGACCTTGAGCTGACCAAAACGTTTCCAAAGGAGTCATTAGTTGAATTCAAGTCTGCTTTTGAGAAACTTTATTCAGAGTATTTTTCCAAGGAAGTAACACCCACACAAGAAAATAAAGTATATTCTTGGGATTCATGAAACTTGTTGTTGGGGTTTGACAAGATTTTTCAGGAAATGAAGAATGTTGCAAATAGAGAAATCAAGGGACTCAAACTCTGGAAAGAAAAGAGTGTGGAAATAATGACAAGATGACAAGAGGAAAATAAGGGTTAAACCAGAAATTTGGCTCTCTAGAGACAAAGCTCACCAAAGCTTTGTTACAAGAGGAGTCCATCAGTAAAAGTCTCACAAGAAAGAGTATTATAAGTCTGATTAGATGGTCCTGTGTTTCAACCAAGTTTTCAGACTTGCCTGCCAATGTATCTTACAATACACAGGGGGCGCTTGATGAGTTGCCCCTTGATGTATCTAACAACATGGACCAATCTTATGGCAATATCAAATTTTGGGCACTTTCTCCTGATTAGAAGAAATAAAAATTGACCTGTTGATCCCCATACAAGTTATTCCTTGGCTTCAAACCTTACATGGAATATGCCACTATGCCACCCCCTATGGCCTTGTGGCTTTCCCATATAGTATATTAACCACAATATTCTACAATAAAACAATACCTTATTACATTCATTATCATCCTTTCTATTAGACTGCTGTCTTTCCCAATCAAATTCTGAACTCTAATTGGTTCAGTTGCAATAGTGGTAGCAGCGGTAGGTTGACAACCTACCTAAAAGAAAAATCCCACAAGAAAAGACAGAGTATGGGCTGTATGGCTACTCCCCATCAATAAACCTTCCTGCCAATCCCTGAGGGGGACATCCCCAATAGGTACGTCATCTACCAAGATCAACAGATACTTACAAGTGTTTATAATTGACTCTGCCTTGGACAGTGCAAAGCAAGTGTTATCCTGCCCCAGTTGGACCTTTCTCAATGCATGCTCAACCTCCAGCTGGAATCTTTTGTGGGTGGTGTTGAGGGGGCTATATTGTCAGTTGGCTCCACTCTACCAAAACCTGTCTTTGTATCTATCAGGTACCTGAGCCCATTTGGGTTGCTACCACATCTAGGGGCCTCACAGGGCCTGTTGCTGTATGGTTCACCAACTGGGACAGCCAAGAGATATATGTCACTTGGGCGTTGTTCAGGGACACCATAAAGTCCTGCTACAGTGAAACCTGTTCACCCATTGTGGTGGAACTCCCCACCTAGCCATTAAACAGACTGGGTCTGTCCCTGAATATCTTGCTGCCTGGCAACAAGTCCTTGCTGCTGCCCCATGTCAGTAATATTCCTGACACTTATAGTTGTGTAATCAATAAACTGTCACCCGCTGTCACCAAGCAGACGTCTGCTGTCAATGTGCAGAGATCTGCCGCCATAAAGCAGATACACACTGCCATCATGCAGAAGCCCATCACAGCCAAGCAGTCACTGCTGTCAACATGCAGGCCCCTGCTGTCACCAAGAAGATGTCTACTGCCACCACCAAGCAGATACATGCTGCCACCATGTGGAAGCCTGTCACAACCAAGTGGTCACCTGCTGTCAACATGCAGGCCCCTGCCGCCACCAAGAAGACGTCCACTGCCACTGCCTGGCCCCTGCCACCACCAAGCAGATATATGCCGCCACCATGCAGAAGCCTGTCAAAACCAAGCTGTTGCCCTCTGTCAACGTGCAGGTGCCTGCTTCCACCAAGCAGACGTCCACTGCCACTGTGCAGACCCCCACTGTCACCACACAGAATCCTTTGACAACCAAGCTGTTGCCCGCCGTCAACTTGTAGGGACTCACCGCCACCAAGCAGACGTCTGCCACCACCGCACATGCCCCTGCTGCCACCACACAGAAGCCTGTCACAACCAAGCCGCTGCCTGCCGTCAACGTGCAGGCACCCACCTCTACCAAGCAGATACACACTGCCACCACCAAGCTGTTGCCTGCTGCCAATAAGCAGACTCTTGCAGCCATTAAGCAGATGCCCACTGCCACTGCACAGGTGCCCACCACTCTTGCCAGCCCCACCTGCAATCCATCCTCAAACCAGGCACCCATGGGCCAGCCTGCCACCTGCCAGTCTTTGCCCTCCCATGCCAGCAGGCCAGTCCCCATCCACTCCTTTTGGAAATAGCCAGATCAGAAAATCAGGAAAGGCAATTTCCCTAAAGCCAAACTTGGGAGGAACTGCTGCCCAATTTGGGAGCCTACCAAATGGGGAATGGACTGGCAGGCTATTCAACAATGGAAATAATGCACCAAATTCATTAAATGAATTTGGATGTGTGAAGAAGACTAAACTTGCACTATGCCAATGCAAACTTGGATCCAGCTAAACCTTCTCAATTGCCAGCCACCCAAGCCAATCCAGAAAAGGGAAAAACAGATGCAACTCAGACTCTTTGTTCCCAATGCTATGCATTCCAATAATCATGCCTTACAGGTCCACTAGTATAAATAAAGACAAACCCCTCAATGATAGTTTGTGTCATCATTGAGTGAATATCCTCCTCAATATTATCACAATAATCAATCCTTTACCCAGGTTAAGCAAGTAACCTTACTAAACCCATTACTCCTCCCCAAGTCAGAAGATGAACTATATTATCTTCACAGCTGTCTTGAAAGCTTACTTTGGGATAGGGGGCCACCAGCTAACCAATGCTCAGTTTGGTCCTGAACCACAGGGACCAAAAGGGATATTGTACAATGAGCCAACTCACCTCAACTCAATGGTTTTGAACCTGTGGACACCTCTGGCATCATCTTGCCCAACTCCCAACTTAGCTACTTATGTGATCCCTGCAGCTACGCTACTGTACCTTGCTGTCAGCCTTAGATAATGCAATATCCTTGCCAAAGCCTTCTTTCAAGCAGTAAACTTCTATCCAATTGTCTACACCTTGAACGGCTTTGAGCCACCTAACCTGCCATCTTATGTTACTAAAGTTTTACCCTCAATACTTGGGTATTACACCCCAGAAGCTGTGACCAATGGGAATGCCATGCTCCTTACCTTGATAGTCAATGGGCTCGAACCCCATATCTGCAATTGGGTTCCTGTAGGTTGCTGTACCTCCATTGACAACTGCTACAAGGCCATTGTGGAGGCCAATAACCAGGCTTTAATGGGCTTCTGCAGGTCTAATGATGCACCACCCCAGTCTTTTCCCGCACCTGACAGTGCCCACAACCAAGTAGGTTTCTGCCAGCCCTGCCAACAGGAAAATGGGGTTAAGCGTCCCCGCAAAGGGGAACTCCAACTAGCGCAAATTGAGGACCAGGGAAAAGCCTGGGGGTTGCAAATATGAGAGGTTCTACAACCCCACTTGACCCTCACTCTTGATCCCTCCTTGCAAAGAACCCCTGCAATTACAACGTTCATGAAGTTGAGGACCTTGACGTCTTCCAAGTCCATAGCAATGAACCCATACTCCACGCAATACATTCTTCAAATAAAGTAACTTGCTTTGCCTATCCCTTCTGCTTTTGTGAGAACACCCACAAACTATTGGTAGACACTGAGGCCAATCACACTATGCTTAATCAGAAGTTTGAAGACGCTCAGCAGCTAGACAAGTGCCAAGAAGATTCAAAGCAGTACAAGTAGCTGATTCCCGTAGAGTGGTAATTACCCATGAGATAGTAAACTTCTCTGTAGAATGGGGAACATTCAGGTTAAGCTCTCTGTACCAATCATGACAGGGCTTATCCACAATATCATTACTTGCCTTGACTGGCTTTGCCATAACTATCCCTACATTGACTGGGATATATCTGTTATCACCCTCAATAGAAAAAGGGTGGGGTTCCAGATTTACCCTGTGGACATGAGCAAGTTACTCCATGATACTGTGTTTGTCAGAATAACAGAAACAGGTTTGTATGATTTCAAGGGGGGAACTAGACTTTAACCAATGCTCAGTTGAAGTTATCTGCGCTGAACCACCTGCGGCCCATCCCTTGAGCACCTCACCTCTGCCAGCACTTGCCACAATCCTTGAGGAATATAAGGACGTTTTCAGTGAAACACTGGACCAACTACCCCCTCTCCAAGAGGTCCAGCATACTTTACAACTGCAAGGGTCACTTTTCAAAGCATGTTTCTCTATTTCCTGACACCCAAGGATGACAAAACTCTCTGTTAACAACTTGTGAATGTGCTCAATAAGGGCTTCATCTGCCCTCCCTCTCACCATATGGGGCTGCAGTCTTCTTTGTAGCAAGAAAAAAGAATCACTTTGCCTTTTAACCAACTATCACACACTAAACAAAGTGACAGTCAAGAACAAGTACTCCTGCCGCTGATTTACAACCTGTTTGACACGCTTGCAGATTCAAAGGTCTTCAGTAAGCTCAATCTCACCACAGAATATAGCCAGGTCCATATTGCACCAGGAGATGAGGCAAAAACTGCCTTTTGTACACGCTACAGGTTGTTTGAGTGCTGGGTCATGAACTTCATTATAACCAATGCTCCTTTCATCTTTTCCATGTTGATGAACAAAGCATTTGAGGATTTGATTGGGAAATGTGTTGTTGTGTATCTTGACAACCTCATTGTCTTCATTCAAGATCAAACCATGCACCTCCAACTCCTCTGCGCTGTCCTCAACACCCTTCAGAAAAACCAGTTGAAGGCAAAGCATTCCAAGTTGAGTTCCTCAAGTAAGAGCTCCTGTTCCTTGGACACACCATCTCTGCTCAAGAGATAAAGGCCAACCCTGTCTATTAAAGCCAAGGAACCCTTTGAGCAATGGGCCCTCAATATTGTTGGGCCTCTCCACAAAGACAGACTGGTCAAGAAGTACATCATCTCAGCCATTGATTACTATACCTGTTGGCCAGTAGCGTGGGCAACCACTAACCATACTACCACCACCATCACCCACTTCATTTGCAAGGAAATTGTGGCCTGCTTTGGGTAACCCAAACGCCTTATCATAGATAATGGACCCAAACTTGTTGAACATGTCATAAAGATGTACTGCGCCAATAATGCCCTCTAAAGAATACTCACAACTCCCTACCATCTTCAAACCAATAGACGTGTAGAGCGCCTAAATGGTTCACTGGTCCAACTGATTGCCAAGCTCTCACAGGAGCACCCCAATACCACGTGGATTAAACACCTGCCCACTGCTCTACTTATCTTACAAGCAAGAATCAATAGGGGCACTGGGTTCAGCCCCAGCACCATGGCCTTTGGATCACCTAACAGCTTGACGGGAGTAGAACAAGGGAAATTACAATACCCAGTTCCCAGGAAACCCCCCTTGTTGACTACTCCCTCCCTGAGCCAGTGGCATGCCAAAGCCTGAGACATTGAACACAAGAGGGTTGAGGGGAGGACAAAACACCTTGAGGCAAGATACGCCATAGGTGATTTTTTCTACACCCTCAACCCCTATTCAGCCAAGTTGGAACTAACTACTTGGGGCCCTTCAAGGTAGCCGCAGTATATGACAACCACACCTAGCAACTTGAAGATGCTCAAGGAAACACCAAGAAGCTTCACCACAATTGCTTGCACCCCTGCCTGCCATCCCCACCCAAAAGTTGTTTGTGTGGACCTTCCCAGATCTTCTGCAGACGCTGATCCTGGTGTCTGACAATAAGAAGGGGGCAAGGGGGGTGTTGCAACTGAGTTTCCAGACTTTCCTGCTAATGTATCTTACAATACATAGGGGCGCTTGATGAGTTGCCCCTTGACGTATCTAACAACATGAACCAATATGATGGCAATATCAAATTGCAGGCACTTTCTCCTAATTAGGAGCAATACCAATTCAACCTGCTGATCCCTGCACAAGTTATTCCTTGGCTTCAAACCTTATATGTAATATGCAACTATGCCACCCCCTGTGGCCTTGTGGCTTTCCCCATATAGTATATTAACCACAATATTCTTCAATAAAACAATACCTTATTTTATTCATTTTTGTCCTTTCTATTAGACTGTTGTCTTCCCCAATCAAATACTGAACTCTAATTGGTTCAGTTGAAACACCTGAATCCTCTAAACTCATGATACTATATAATTCTCCAATCTCATATCAAATAAAGTATCATTCTCTTCTTAATTTTCCCCTTTATCTTGTTTATTATACTTCCCAGAAGTATATACTTAACAATAGGTTTTCTTTTTTATGGCTACGCCTATCCTGATTGGCTGTCCTTGGCATGTGTGCTGCTACTGGCCTTTAAAAGGCTTACATGGCACTTCAGCTACAGCCTACGCTCTTTTTGATCTAGCCTACTGGCAATATCAATTGGCTATATCTTTACGTGCCTCTTATGGCACTAGGAAACTATGTTGTATTTGGTTGACACTTAGAAATAGTCTCAATTCTATACTCCTACTTTAGAAGATATAATTCTGGTATTCCTGTTTCCCTTTTTGTGTTTAATCAGTCATCCTTTTCTGGCTGACAAGCCTTCTGCTTATTAATATGTTGGTTTGAGTTGGGGATTATACACCGTATAATAGCTGACTTAATCCAATATTGACCTGAGGATTATCCACCATGTAATACTGACTCAAATTGATAAGGAGACAAATATATGCTGTGTGATGCTGATAAAAATTTAGTATTTATTAGCTTTTTGCACATCCTTTGTTTGATATACACATATACGCCTTCTAGGCTGGGTGGAGCTGGGTTAATATAATGTCCAGTAGGATGGAAGGAGAGATATACAAATGATGATCTATTGATTACACATTGTGTAATAAGCAATAATAACAATATTGGCTGACAATTATACACCATATAATATCCATATCAATTAAAATAAACTAGTGATTATACAGTGTATAACTACTAAACGTAATAGAATGATAATCTAGTGATAATATAGTGTGTAACTGATAAGGATCTGCGTGCAATGATTAGCCTGATCATTTGTAGTCAATCAGCCTAATATCACATCCCTATGACCAAAACAGCTTGTCCAATATTGAGACCTGGAAAAATTATGCAGAGGCGTACACTGCACTTAAAAACAAGGGGTTAATCAAATTCTACTATTTTGACAAATCAGCATTTACCTCATCTATGTAAAACAAATATGACTATATCCCCAAAGGTTCAAATGAAGCAGTAGCTTGGTGTGCTACAGTCCACTCCACAGCCTATTCAATGGTGACTTTCCTTGATCCATAGGGGATTGAGATGTACCAAATGATATTGGGATCTCATAATGGGTATACCTTCTTATCATTTCTCTGATTGGTCCAGGAGCACCTTAGGCGCAGAAGCCTGGGGTTCACTAATGTTATTGTGCTGGATAATATTGGACTTCATAAGGTGGCAGATATTCTCAAGGAATTTCTAATAATTGTTACAAGCATTTCAGTTGGCCCACAACAATTGGCCACATCAAATTCAAGCCTCTTATTTCTTCCTGCCTATTCTCTATTCCTAAACCCAATCAAAGAGGTCTTTATATGTCTCAAGCAAGTGGTCAAGTGGAGAACACCAACTGGGACCAAGGACCTGTTTGATTTGCTGCAGGCCAGGATCCACACCCTTTTGGCCAGGACCATGGGCAAGTTTTATGGCCATGCTGATTTTTTCATCCCCATGTGCCTTGTCAAACAGCCAATCAGCTAAAGGGTGTATATATTCCAAATATTTTTGTTCTTCTTTAATCTTTTTTAAATCTATATATGATCATTTTATATTTATATTCTCCCAAACCTGTAATCATATACAGCAGCACCATTGATGAAGGTTCATAATTTACTTATTTTAAATTAAATTATTTTATTTTATTATAGCTGTGGTGGATATCCCTAACTCTTGATACTGGAGTAATGAATATATGTCCATATCACTCCTGTCAAAGAAATAAAAGCTAAATCAAAAGTGTAACAATTTAAGTTCTCAGAGTATATATGATGTCTTTTTAATAAATATATTAATACAATTACATACTTGTTTAAGTTTTTTGTTTTTATGATATATTGCCATTCAAAAAAGCTGTTAAAAATATAATAGAGAATAAGAGATAAAAATTGTAACATAAATTTATTCTGGAAGAGGTTTTATTGAGTTTGTCTATAGTGGGTTCTGCGGTATGCAACCACCTGGCAATAGAGGTGGGGCACAACCTCCACTGCCTCACTGTAAAAAATGGATACACTAATATTATGGTATTCTTGCCTGCTAGTAAAATGGAGTTTTGTTGTGTGAATGCAGGAGCAGATTTTCTGGCAGGGCTGAAAACCTGTAAATTCTAGTCAGGACCAGGGTGTCCTGTATCACATGATCAACCAAGTCATATCCTGGGTGACCTTCTTGCTGTCCAGTGAAACCCTGGCTCTGCTGATCCTGATTAAGACCCTGTCCAGGCCCTACAGACGCACCCATCCCAAAGTAGAATATAAACCCAAGGTAAACACCACAAGATGGAGCCTTTGCCCAGCAAAGGCCTCCGTAGAGTCACATAGCTTATTGACTACAGCACTAATCTTTTCATGTTTTTTTTGGAAAAGATGGTCTTCATGACCATTGGCACCCCTGCCTTGTCTCCACTCCAGGACAGCCCAAAGTCTGACAGTAGTATCTTGGTTTTCTTGACAGCTGTTACATTCACAATAGCCAATTTGGACACCCCCCCCCAAAGTTCTAGAGAAGATAAGAGAGCATATGCTCCACTGGGAAGCAGAAGCAAGCACCTGCATGAGCCTGGCTCATATCTGGTATATTCTTGAATGGGAGCATCTCCAGGAAGTCTCAAACAAGCTCAATAGAGTTTACACTGTAAACTCCACTGAGAGAAACCAGATCAAGGTGTACCAACTGGGCATCCTTGTAGGCAGTAACTGCCCACTCAGATGCCCTGTCAGCATGTGTCAATTCTGATAGTGTATCCCTTGACACTGGGAGGGTACCATGGATTCAATCCTCAAGCTCAAGCAGAGCAGGAGGAGATAAAGCCAGCTGTCTTGCTACATGGTTGCTGAAGTTGGTGTAAACGTTGCCAGAACATATGAGACCAGAACTTTTTGAACTACGCCATTTATTAATTCTAAAAACGGTTAAGTGCTTTAGAATTTCTTCTGATTTTTTAGTTACCTTCTTCAGCAGCTTCCTTGTTGGTGGCTTCTGTGGGTTTACCATCTTTGGGGAAACCAGCTGCACTGGCATCTTGGCTTCCTCCTTCTGAGCCTTCTTTGCTGGCTTGAGATGTGCTTATATCTCAGGGTCATTGACCCAGATAGACAGTGCAGAGAGGGAAGACATCTTGGATTGCAGGCCATCAATCATAGTCTTTTGAGCATTGAGAAGACGCTCAATGGTCTCCTCAGATGTGTCTTTCATCTTGGCCTTTGTGGCCACCTTGTTGATTTTCTTGTTTTCAGGATGGCAGACTTCACCTTTGTATGACCTTGAAGTCAATTTTCTTAATTTCAGCAATTCCTGAGTCAAGATCCTTCAATAATTTCTCAAGTTCTCTCATTAATCTTTTACTAAACTTTCTGTTTGTTTTTATAGCTTTCACTGCAATAAAATCTGTGCTATTCTGATATAATTGCATATTTGTTTATCCCTGTTTGTTTTCCCATCTACTAAATTATCCCATCTTTTTACACATTTTGTATATGTTTTACGCTCATCTCAATATGTGTTGTTTGCTTTGTGTTGGCATTGTTTCCTTGATTACCATATTATTTTTGGCGCTTGACATAGCCCTTGTGAAAATATTAACAACAATTTGGTGATCAGCTAAATTTGAATTAGAAAATTATAGTGTTAACTGTTTTTAGATAAAGTTGTTACTGATCCAAATTCAAAACCTTAATGATAAACTTTAAGCCAATCAGGAGCCAAGTGATAAAGTGATTTTTGTGACATAAAGGGACATTCAATAATTATTTGATGCATGTGTGCTAATTAATATGATTGGCTGGATGTTTTGCCATTGTAATCCATTACCACTGTGACAAGTTGTTGATGGACTAGTGCTAACCCAGCAGCTGATTGGGCACTAGTCCATCAACAACTTGCCACAGCGGCAATGGTGTACAATGGCAAAACATCCAGCCAATCAGATTAATTAGCACACATGCATCAAAGAATTATTGAATGACCCTTTATGTCACAACAATCACTTTCTCACTTGGCTCCTGATTAGCTTAAATTTTATCATTAATTTTTTGAATTTGGATCAGCAACAACTTTCTCTAAACACAATAAAATTATAATTTTCTAATTTAAATTTAGCTGATCACCAAATAGTTGTTAATATTTTCACATGGGGCTGTGTAAAGTGCTAAAAATAACTGTGTTCTGGATTTAGATATACAGCATAGTAAACAAACCATTTTATAGAAATAGACTGAACATAAATAATAAAACCAACTATAAACAAAGAGAAAATGGACAATTGAAATTCAATATAAAGATAATATAAATAGAAAAATTTTGGCGGCAAGGAGTTTGTGTGGGACAGGAAGAATGATGACTATTAGGCAGAATATTGTGGAAAAGAAGGCGTCAAGGCAGTGCTGGTTGGGAGGTCTGGGATTAAATGGGGGTTGGCAGGTTGGGGTTGGTGGTGGCGGGGGTAGAAAAAATTGGATTTATTATGATGGCTGCCATATAATGCTTGTTATATTCCTTGTCTGTCATTGGCTGGATTAGTTTGTAGACGGCTGCAGCACAGGGTAGGATTTGCTTGCCCTTACGTGATTGGTTGCCCATGTTCACATGGAAGACAATTTGGGTAAACAGGTCAGCCACCATCTATTAATCAAAGAGAGACTCATGGTCCAGGACTCTGAGATATAGGTCATTGAACGCCTGGAGGTGGTGCTTCCAGACTGTATCTCCAATACTGAAGAACACTACATCAGCCATATGGATATCTGCATGGCAGCTGGTTACACAGAGGCCTGGTGCCTGTGACCTTGGATTGATTTGAGGGCGGTGGAGCAATCCTCTATCTGCTGACTCAAGAAAACCTGATAGGATGAATTTGATCTATCTCAAGAGTCCAGCAATTCACCAAGGATATGGCTATACTCCTAGCCATTGGTGTAATTAGGGCTTGTCCAATAATATAGAAAAACCCTTGGCCAAAGCAGCCAGGAATGCACCAATGAATGTCCCCCTCTTGACCTTCTTCCTTCCATTCTTGATGGCGGTGTTTCCTTGCTCACCAAACTTGTCAAAGGCAAACAAAAACTTGTAGTGGGAGATGAGCATGGCATCATCTGACAAACTTTCCAGGCATTGGACCAGCGTGGAATCAATAGCATGATCATATGAGAAATCCTTGCTGCCTTCCCATTGGTTTTTGTTGCAGTTGGTCAGTACCTGGACTGAAGCCACTTTCCCATGCACTTAGAAGCCCAAATGCCATGGTGCGCAAGTTGTTTCAAGACCTGATCCCAGGGAAGCTTTGATCCCGCTACAAGAGATCAAGTATGATTGGGTATGCTTTTGTCTAAACCGCAGGCTTGACCCGCCAGCAAGGTTTCAACCAAGTGGGTTTGTGACCTGCAATCTGATTATCTGGTCACTTGAAGCCAGACTAGGAAGTCAACTCAAATTACCAAATCCAACAACATAAACAGATGATGATCCTTTATGGTGGATACCTTGTTTTGGCGCTTGACTCATTACCAGGATCAAGCCACCCCCTCTTCCATCCAGCTATGTGATCACCAATCATGTTCCTGTTATCCTTGATTCACATGAACTATATAATCACTATCTCACAATAAAGATTATTATCTAGCTTCTGAATATTTTTCCCCTTGTAACTCTGCTAAAACAGCACAGTTACGGCATTGGTAGCACAGGTAGGCTCTCCATCCTACCTTATCTTGAAAAATTCTGCCTGTTGCCCGCACACGCCGTGGCCAACAAATCCTTGACAGAATTATGTCTGGCCTCCTGCCTGACTGGACTCTATACGCTCCTGGTACCAAGATACCTGATGGTTTTGTACTATACCAAAACACAGTAATCCTGCTACCTGCCTTCAACGCCATGTCTGCACAAGGTTTCTTTCAGGCTCCCCCATTGATGCCGCGACCAGCCAACAAAACCACCATGCCTGCCTATGTAGCTCAAAGACTACAAAGCGCCGCCTTGGAACCTTTTGCCGGGGCCAACCACAACAACACCGCCTGAATCCAGTCCGCCCAGAGCAAGTTGGCTCAGATGGAATGTCCACAGCAGTTTTGGATTGCAGAAATTTCCATTTGCCTGACCCATGACACTGGCACCTGGTGCAACAAGTGACATGAAGAGCACACCAACAAGAACTAGGATACCTTTAAGCAAGATTTCCTGGCAAGATTTGTGCTTAAAGATACAGTGCTCATGATCTAACGCCAAGTAAAGAACCTGACCCAGACAGGCACTGTGAAGGAACTTATCCACGCCTACAAGGAACTCTGTCTTTGTGCACCATCTGATATGGCCTTTGACACCCCAGCCACACACCTCATGTATTACAACGTCCTTAAGTTGCATGTGATGAGACATGTGAACCTGGATCAGGTGACCAACCTGCAAAGCCTGTACCGTGAAGCAGAGAAAGCAGAGCAAACATCCAATGCACTGCACAAGGCACAAACTGGGAAACAAGAAAGACCCAAGGATTCCCATCCAGGCAGACGCTCCTCTCAACCACCTCCTGGAGGCAATGGGAACAACGCCAACCACAAACCCATGGGTTCAAATGGACATGGAAATGGAAACAATGGCCAATCCAACCGGACCCATTTCCTTGTCACCACCACACAAGGTAACCAAGATGAGGTAAAAGCCCGGGAAGAGCACTAAGCAAGCCAAGCTCTCCCCACGCAACTCCTGACTTTCCCAATGATGAATACTGACCCAAGGACGTGGAGCAATGCCCAATGATCCAGGTGCCCTCAGAAGACCTGGTACTGTACACCATTGCCAGACATCCCAATAAATTGATGTCCAATCATTTCCACTTTGGCAGTTACACAGGCTCAGCACTCTTGGATTTGGGCGCAGACCAGACCCTGGTCAACAGTAGCTTGTAGATAAGTTCAAGCTGGCTACTAATCCTTTGCAGATTAAAAACGTGGTCCTAGCTGACAAACACCACATTGCTGTGACAAAGGAAACTGCCCTCTCCTCTGTCATGCTTGAGAACCTTCACTCCACCATCCAAGTTCCTGTCATTGACTTCCCTAAGTTTGACATTGTACTGGGACTAGACTGGTTATGGAAGAACAATCCTCACGTAGACTGGGTGACCTCAGTATTGACCATCAAGCGTGAAGGTGTCAACCACCAGATCTACCCTGACTCTGTGGACCAGCTGCTACACAATCACGTCTTTGTACGTATCACAGAGAACCAGGGCAAGAAGAAAGATCTGAAGTTAATAACTGGGACTCCTGCCAGTACAAGATCATACACTTCAAAGACCACCAGGACACCTCCACGCCTCAGGACCGCAACATTGTGGCCCGCCACCCAGAAATCTTCAAGGAAGCGTTACCTGGGCTGCCCCCTGAGAAGCATATTCAGCACTCTATCCAACTCAAGGGGACTGTACCCAAGGTGTGTCTTATCTACAGGCTAACCTCAAATGAAGACAACACCTTATGCGCCTATCTCAAGGAGGCATTGGAAAAAGGACTTATCTGCCCCTCATAGTCTCCCTTTGGGGCCGCTGTATTCTTTGTGGCTAAGAAGGACAGTACCTTACGCCTGGTCACAGACTACCACGCCCTAAACAAAGTTACCATCAAGAATTGTTACCCACTACCACTGATTGATGACCTCCTCAATGCCTTGGGAGGAGCCACAGTCTTCTTCAAGATTGATCTAACTGCAGGCTACAACCAGATTTGTATCAAGGAGGAAGACACCCCCAAAACAGCCTTCTGCACTAAATACGGCTCCTACAAATGTGTGGTACTCAACTTTGGCATGACCTATGCCCCGTTCACTTTTGTAACCTTCATGAACAAAGTGTTTGCGCCCCACATAGGCAAACATGCCCTAGTATACCTAGACAACATTATTGTCTACAGCCCCTCAGTGGAACAGCACCACAAAGACATGGAGGCAGTTGTTGCAACCTTGGCACAACACAAACTGTTGGCCAAGCCCTCCAAGTGCTAGTTCTTCTGTGAGCAACTACCCTTTTTGGGACATATAGTCTCAAAAGACAGCATCAAACCCAACAATCAAAAGATACAGGTCATCTGCAAGATGCCACCACCCAAGGATAAGTCAGAACTCCGCACCTTCTTGGGAATAGTGGCCTATTTATGACGCTCCATACCTGACTGTGGCGTCTTGACTGCCCCCTTATCCCCCATAACCGGCGCCAAATCTAAGTTTGTGTGGACCCCCCAACATGACCTCTGTTTTAGACGCCTCAAAGAGAAGCTCACAACAGCTCTCATCCTGCAATACCCCAAACGTGACAGGGAATACCAGATGGAAACTGACGCCTCAGATGCATCCATTGGGGGAGTACTATGAATCAAAAATAGTGATGGTGACTTCCTGCCTGTAGCCTACAAATTGCAGAAATTGACAGATGGCAAGTGTCAATACCCTATAAATAACAAAGAACTGATGGATATTGTGCACTGCCTAGTCAAATGGCATTGTTATCTAGAGCGCCAGGAAGAATTCACAGCATTAACCAATCACAAGTCACTCATCTATTTCAAGACTCAAGCAAATCTGTTGCGCCACCAAGCGAGGTGGATGGAACTATTGGAGAGATTTAACATGCTCATCCAGTACAAACCTGGGGCTGAGCTTGCCATGGCAGACGCCCTGTCCCGCCTGTATGTCTGTGCTTCAAGAAGAGAGAATGAGCCCAATCCAGACTGGCCTCTCTTAGTGCTACAAACAAAGGACAAAGGGCCCCCCTGGCACAACCAACATAACCAAAGAAACAGTCATTAAGAATGAACACCTCTTTGCTGATGTATATGGGGCTCTTCACAGAAAGATGACTAACGGCACAACCATTCCCTACATCCCCACACACCAGCAAGTTGACACTATCTTTTGCTATCACAGAGACCTTGGGCATACCAAGAGCAGAAACCTATATGGGTTTCTAAAACATAAATCCTGGTGGCCAACCTTATACCGCAATGTTCAGGAAGTTCTAGACCAATGTGAGGTGTGCAAAAAGTTTGCCAAAAGCAAAACCCCACCAAAGTCAGTACTCCCCATCCGCACACAGCTACCTTTCAAAGTATGAGCTCTTGACATTGTTGGTCCCATGCCAAGAAAACACAATGACAAGAAATACATCATCACCACCATTGACTCTGGGACAAGATGGCCAGTAGCCCAAGCAGTGAAAGCACATACCAGCAACAATGCTCAACAATTTATTGGCAAAGAAATAATCAGCAAGTTTGGAAAGCCAGAACTCCTGATAACAATGGAGGCAAAGAGTTGACCTCTAAAAACACCAATGTATACCTCACCAATAATGGGGTCAAACATACTGTAACAACACTATACCACCCACAGGCCAATGGACGTGTAGAGCAGCTCAATGGTAGCCTTGTGCAAGCCTTAGCCAAACTCACCGCCAGGAGACCTGAAGAATGGTATAAGCAGCTATCAACTGCATTACTTGTGTGTCAAACCCAAGTGAACAGATTCACTGGGAAAAGCCCATTTGAAATGGTATACAGCACACAGCCAAATATCATTCAAGCAATGACAGGACCTAAACTGGAAATTCCAAGTGAAGTCCCTCAAGTTATAGAGGCTAACCGCAAGCAAAAAGCCAAAGAGAATGAATGTCTACAAAAGACATTTGTTCTCATCCGCAGAAGACATGAAGTTGGGGACAAAGTATGGGTCATGAATGTTGACAAGAGCAAGTTACAACCTGAAAAAGTGGGGCAAGCAATCATTCTGAAGGTAAAAAACAATAACACTTACCTTGTGCAAGGACTTGGCAAACGTAAGCAAGACAAGACCCTACACCATGACTGCCTACAACCCTGCAAAGCAAGACAGAAACAACAAGAAACTGCCCTGCCCGCCACAGAACAGCAACTAGTTCAATATTGCGCCCGGGCTCCCAACAACTTCCCTGACAACCTGTCCCCAGAGGAGGACAACCTTCAGTCAGGGGGTGTCAAAACCGCAGGCTTAACCCACCAGCAAGGTTTCAACCAGGCAGGTTTGTTACTTGCAATCCAATTATCTGGTCACTCAAAGCCAGGCTAGGAAGTCAACTTGAATTACCAAATCCAACAACATGAACAGATGATGATCCTTTATGGTGGATACCTTGTTTTGGTGCTTGACTCACTACCAGGATCAAGCCACCCCCTTCTTCCATCCATCTGTGTGATCACCAATCATGTTCCTGTTATCCATTGATTCACATGAACTATATAATCACTATCTCACAATAAAGATTATTATCTAGCTTCTAAATATTTTTCTAGTTTAACTCTGCTAAAACAGCACAGTTACAACACTTTGCTGATCTAAGACTCTTGGGCCTTCTTTGGCTTCTTGGATGTCCCAATCAGGTTACCCTTGTTTATGGTGTTGTTTAATTCCTGCATTATGGTGGCTTGTTTAAACTTCAATTGGCTGGCAATCTGCTCCCAGGTCAGGCCACACTGGTTTAGTGCCACAATTTCCTGAAGAATTTGGGCAGTGATTATTCTGTGTTTGGGGTGCTGGGCTGCAGGAGCTGAAGCCTGATTGGCTGTAGGGGGCAGATTGGCTGGTGGCAGGAAGTTGCTCTGAATCAAGGTTGCCATCTTGATTGGTTGGTTGGTGGGCAGCTTGTGCAAGGGCGAGTACAGGAGCAGGGGCAGAGCTAGACACTACGTGACTCTCAAACAAGTCAAAGCCATATGTGTTAGGGGTCAGGTACAGGTCAGCTTACTTGTTATCCGCCTCAAAGGCTTGGGTGTAAACAGGTGCCTCCACATTCTGAGCCTTGCTTCCATTGAAGCTGGCTTGACTGCTGCGGTCTTGGTTGCTGGTGCTATCAAAAATGTTGCCTGTAAAAACCATTGTAAAAAAACCTAGGATAAAATCACTAAAAGTAGTAGTTTAAAATTTTATGGTTTATTTTTATTGTAATCACAAGTCCACATTTGGAAAGTTCCACAAAATCATTTACACAAATAAGGAGCCATGGAAGTGAATAAAATACCCCTGTTCCTAAACTAGATAGCTGTTGATTGGCTTTTAAACTATTTTTTTGTATTTTAGGCTGCTCATACTACACATCTTGTGTGAGTTCATTTTGTTTTGTGTTTGTGAAATCTTTCTCCTAGATTGCTCTATTTCTGTTTCATTTTAGTCCTTTTTTTGGTGCCTCATATGAATCCTGATTGGATTATAATATATTCTGGAACAGCATCCATCCATTTCACTTGATTTGCCAGCCCATTTTATTTTTGGTTTGAACTACGCCGCTTGATGTTTGATATAATTTCATATAATGTGTTAGTAAATTTTTGCTATTGTTTGACATTTTGTCTGTTCACCAAGTTTTTTTAAACTTTTTGATTCCTGAATCTCGCCCAACCTGGGGTTTGCTTAAATCTGAAAGCATTTTGTTTAAATATGAAGTATTTTTGGTTGTCTCCATAGCTTTTAAAACTACTGTATTGGTTTTCCCAATTATTGCCATATTTTATCCTAGTCATTTTCCTGTTAACTCAAAAATTGCCTGATCCTCCTGCTGCCCTGCCAGCTACTTATTGTCCTCAAGGTGTTCCCTTTGTCCCCATCCACTTCATGGAGTACCCTTTGAACCCTGAATATAAGGATTGTACCTCTGACAAGATTTTAGCACAGGATCACTTTGCCCAATCTAAAGTGTTAACCAGATACAAAAGGAAGGACCCTTTGCACATTACTAAGTCCTTCCTGTTCAGAGATAAATACAACTTCTTTCCTGCCTATCAACTAGACATGGAACCACCTGTCACCCCTAAGCCAATGCCTGCATTTGCCAATGAGCTTTCCCTGAACCATACCAACAAGCTATTTGGGTTGTGCATATCACCCTCACTGGGGTGATTGACACTATCATATCAACCACTGTCTCATGGTCCTGGGTGGGAAAGTCAATATCCTACCTTATTAAGTTAGCACCAATCCTCTGGTGAGCTCTGCCCACCCAGTCTGTGACCCGCCAGTTCCAAGACGCTAGTGAGCTGGCAGCCCAGGGTTGGTTCCCTGACACCAAGTTAAACCTATATGGGTCAGGTGTCAGGTACAGTAGCTTTAAAAGCTATGGCAACAAGAAAAAATACTTCAGATTTAAACAAACTGATTTCAGATTTAAACAAAATCCAAGTTGCGCAAGATTCAGGATTCAATTAATTTAAATATTTTTGGTTAATAAATGAACTTTCAATCCAAAAACAAAATTGCACTAGCCCATTATACAAAATTATATCAAACATCAAGCGGTGTAGTTCAAGCCACAAACAAAATGAACTGACACAACAAGTGAAATGGATGGATGCTATTCGAGAGTATATTATAATCCAAGCAGGATTCATATGAGGCACTGACAGAAGGACCAAAATAAAAAAAATTTGAGCAATCTAGAAGCAAGATTCCACAAGCACAAAACAAAATGAACTCATACAAGATGTGTAGTATGAGCAGCCTAAAATAGAAAAATAAAAAGTTTAACAGCCAATCAACAGCTATCCAATTTAGGAACAGAGGCATTTGATCCATTTTCAATGCTCCAGATTTTTATGAAAAGGTTTTGAGAACCTTCAAAAAATGGACTTGAGATTACAATAAAAATAAATAATTAAATTTTAAGCTTTCTACTTTTAGTGATTTTATCCTAGGTTTTTTTACAATATGGTTTTTACTAGCAACATCTTCAACGGCACAAGCAGCCAAGCCAGCAGCAGCCAGACCAGCTTCAATGGAGGCAAGCCTCAGAACTGGGGGCACCTGTTTACACCCAAGCCTTTGAGGCAGGTAACAAGGAAGCTGACCTGTTACTGTCCCCCAACCCATATGACTTTGACTTGTTTGAGAGTCACTTAGCGTCTAGCTCTGCCCTTGCTCCTGTACCCACCCCTGCACAAGCTGCCCACCAACTAACCAATCAGGATGGCAACCTTGATTTGGAACAACTTCCTGCCACCGCCCAACCTGCCCCCCCCTCAGCCAATCAGGCTTCAGCTCCCGCTGCCCAGCCCCCAAACGCAGAATAATTACTGCCCAAATTCTTCAGGAAATTGTGGCACTCAACCTTCAGGGTCTATCCTGGGATCAGATAGCCAGCCAATTACAATTCACCCGGGCTACTGTCATGCAGGAATTCAACAACCTGATGAATAAGGGGAATCTGATTGGGACAGCCAAGAAGCCAAAGAAGGCCACAGAGTCCCAGATCAATGAGGCATACCCCATAATGCTTGACCTCCTCCAGCGGGACCCCAAGCTTCCCTTGACCCAGGTCTGGAAGCAACTTGCACACCATGGCATTTGGGTGTCTGAGCACATGGTGCAGCTCTGGATGCACAGAAAGGTGGCTTCAATTAGGGTTCTTACAAATTTTGCCGGAAACCAATGGGATGGCGCTGAGGATTCCCCATACAACACCACAATCAAATCAATCCTGGTCAGATTCTTGAAAAGTCTAACAGATGACATCATGTTTTTCTTGTACTACAAGCTATTAATTGCATTTGACAATTTTGGTGAGCAAGGAAAAGCTGCCACCAAGAATGGAAGGAAGAAGGTCAAGAAGGAGACATTCATTGGTGCATTTCTGGCTGTTTCAGCCAAGGGTTTTGTCTACTATCAGACAAACCCAGATTTCATTGATGGCTACTCATACAGCCATATTCTCAGTGGATTACTTGACTCCTGGGATGGCTTGAATTCCAAATACTGGGTTTTTTTGAGCCACCAGATGAAGGGAAGCTCCATTGCCCTTGAGGCCATCCAGGAACACAGGCACTAGGCCTCCGTGTACCTAGCTGGTCACGCCGACATCCATCTGGCAGATGTTGTGCTCTTTAATATTGGAGATACACTACGGGAGTGCTGCCCTTGGGCTTTCAACGACCTCTATCTTGGGGTCCTTGATAACAATTTTCTCTTTGGTCACCAAATGGTGGCTGACTTGTTTGCGCAAATGGTTTTCCATGTGAACATGGGCAACCAATCACGCAAGGATAAGTGCCTCCCACCCCGTTCCACAGCCACCTACCAGCCCATCCAGCCAATGACTGATGAGGAGTACAATGAGCGGTATATGGCGACCATCACGCGCAATCCTCCTGCCTCCACCCCCGCCACCAACACCCCCCACCCGCAAACCCAACCCATCCAATCCCAGACCCCCCAGGCCAGCACCGCCTCTACATCTTCCTTCCTGCGCTGTTCTGCCTACTAGGCATCACTCTTCCCCGCCTCAATAAACCCCCTGGTTCCAAAAAATTTCTATTTCTATTATCTTTATTTTGAATTTCAATTGTTTGTGTTCTCTTTTTTTATAGTTGGCTATATTCTTTATGTTCAGCTTATTTCTATAAAATCATATATTTACTATGCTGTGTATCTAGATCCTGAACACAGTTATTTTAACCACTTAAACACATCCTCTTGTGAAAATATTAACAACAATTTGGTGATCAACTGAATTTAAACTAGAAAATTATAGGTTAATTGTATTTAGATAAAGTTGTTACTGATCCAAATTCAAAACCTTAATGATAAACTTTAAGCCAATCAGGAGTCAAGTGATAAAGTGATTGTTGTGACATAAAGGGTCATTCAATAATTCTTTGATGCATGTGGGCTAATTAATATGATTGGCTGGATGTTTTCCCATTGTACGCCATTGCTGCTGTGGTGAGTTGTTGATGGACTATTGCCCAATCAGCTGCTGGGATAGCACTAGTCCATCAACAACTTGCCACAGCATCAATGGCATACAATGGTAAAACATCCAGCCAATCATATTAATTAGCACACATGCATCAAAGAATTATTGAATGACCCTTTATGTCACAACAATCACTTTATTACTTGGCTCCCAATTGGCTTAAAGTTTATCATTAAGGTTTTGAATTTGGATCAGTAACAACTTTATCTAAAATCAGTTAACACTATAATTTTCTAATTCAAATTTAGCTGCTCACCAAATCATTGTTAATATTTTCACAAGGGGCTATGTCAAGCACCAAAAATAATATGGTAATCAAGGAAACAATGCCAACACAAAGCAAACAACACATATTAAGATGAGCGTAAAACATATACACAATGGGTAAAAAGATGGGATAATGTAGTAAATGGGAAAACAAAAAGGAATAAACAAAGAGGCAACAGTATCAAAATAATACAAAATTTATTGGGGCAAAAGCTATAAAATCATATGGAAAGGTTAGTAAAAAATCAATGAGAGAATTGTAAAAGCTTCTGAAGGACCTCAACTTGGCAATTGCCAAAATAAAGGACATTGACTGCAAGATCAAAGCCAAAGTGAAGTCTGCCGTCCTCACTGGGGACAAAATTGACAAGGTGTCTGCAAAGGCACTAATGTCAAAAATGCCAGACACCCCAGAGAAGACAATTGAGTGCTTACTAAATATTCAAAAAAACTGTGGTCAAGGGCTTCCAGTTCAAGGCATACAATCTTTCTGCAGTGTCTGTCTGGGTTGATGACCTGGAGATGTATGCCCACCTCAAACCCGCCAAGCGTGCCAGGGCAGAGGATACCAAATTGTCTGCACAATTGTTTGCGCTAATAATGGCCAAGCTGGCTGAAGCCGCCGGCAAGGAAGAAACCCAAGAAGGTAACCTAAAAATTATAATTAATAAAAATTCTTAAATACTTACCTTTTTTAAAAGATGTTGATGATGAACTCCGCCGGGTCCTGGTCCCTTTTTGTCCTCCCCACCTTCTATGCCAAATATGCTAATCATGTGGCAAGGCAACTTTTCCTGTCCCCCCCTGTCTTGTGGGAGCTTGAAGACAGGATCCATGGTACATTCCCAATGTCCAGGGAGGCATTGGCTGGGCTTTTGCATGGTGAGGGGGCATCTGAGTGGGCAGTTACTGCCTACAAGGATGCCCAACTGGTCCGCCTGGCCTGGTTAACCTCAGTGGAGTTTACTGTGTAAACTTCATTGAGCTTGTTTGGGACGTCCTGGCAACGCTCCCATTCAAGAATATACCAGAGATGGGCCGGGCTCATGTGGCTGCTTGCTTCTGCTTCCCAGTGGAGCTACCATCTCTTACCTGTTGGAGAACTTTGGGTGTGTGGTGTTAAAATTGGCTGTTGCAGACACAACAGCCATAAAGAAGACAAAAATCCTCCTGGCAGACTTTGGGTTGACATGGAGTGCCAACAAGACGGGGGTCCCTGCAGCTATGGAGCTGACCTTTTCCAAAACCAAGCACAAGAAGAAGATTAGCACTGTATACAACAAATTGTGCAAGTTCACGGAAGCCTTTGCTGGGCAAAGGCTTCATCTGGTTGTTTACCTGGGGTTCCTATTCTACTTTGGGATGGGCACGTCTGTAGAGGACCTAGACAGGGTCCTTCTTGGGGTCAACAAGGCCAGGCTCTCACTGGACAGGAAGAAGGTCCCCCCTGGGTATGACTCAGTGGATCACGTCATACAGGACGCCCTGGTCCTGGCTAGCATCTTTGGGTTTGCAGCCCTGCCAGAAAAGCTGCTCCTCCATTCCCACCTCACCATCCTTCCTTTTACCAGCAGGCGCAAATACTTTAATACAGGTGTATCCACTGTCCACGGTGTGGCGGTGGAGGTTGTGCACCACCTCCATTGCGGGGTGGGTACATACTGCCAAACCCATTATAGGCACACTTAATTTTATCTCTATATCAATAAATATATTTATACTCTACTATATTTTTATATTATAAATAATTTTTCAAATAATATTTTAGCAAACAAGATTTGCAAAATATATTGCGGAAATGGCTTTCATAAAAGTATTAAATAATACAGTAATAAAATAAATTTCAACTTTACAATTTATGTTTAATTTTTATAAGACTATTTTATATTTATTTGACAAAAGTGATATAAATATATTTGCGTAATCCAGTATCAAGCGTTTGGGATAACCTCAGATGATATATTAAGTAATATATAATAAAATAAATAAATTACTTACATCTATTGGTGGATCTTTGGAATGTGATTGCGGGTGTGGAAACATCTAAATATAAAAATAATAATCAATAAATCTTGAATAGTAAATTAGAGAATATAAAAAAAGCTGGACACACTAAGCCTTTAATTGATTTGCTGTTTGGCTAGGCATACAGGGATGAACAAATCAGCGTGATCATAGAATTTGGCCACAGTCTCAGCTGGGAGGGTGTAATTCTTGGCCTGCAGCAAATTAAAGAGGTCCTTGGTCCCAGTTGGGGTTCCTTGCTTGACAACTTGCTTGAGCCACCCAAAGACTTCCTCAATGGGATTTAGGAAGGGCAAATAAGCTGGGAGGAAGAGAAGGCGTAAATTTGCTGTAGCCAATTGCTGGGGGCCCATTGCAATGATTGTGTCAATCATTGGGAATTCCTCAAGAATGTCAGCCAACCCTGTGGAGACCACCGTTGTCCAATACAATTACATTGGTGAAGCCCGGGCTTGTGCGCCTCAGGTGCTCCTGGACCAATTGGAGGAATGACAAGAAGGTACAGCTGTTATGAGAACCCAATATCATTTGATAAAGCTCAACCCTCTTTGGATCAAGTAGAGCCACCATTGATTATGCTGTGACGCAGACTGCAGCACGCAGAGCCATCCCATCATTGGAGCCTTTGAGGACATACCCATACTCATTGTGCATTGACAAGGCAAATGCTGATTCATTGATATAATAGAATTTCACTGTCCCCTTGGCTTTGAGGGCAGTGTACGCCTCAGCGTAATTTTTCCGGGTCTTGATATTGGCTGGTCTGTTCCAATTGTAGGGGGATACCCCAAGCTTTTTCCAAGAAAAGCACATTTCCTTGACCAAATGATAATAGAAGGAAATTGAGGCCTCAACCCCAAAAGCGTTCTTGACTATGGCCTGTTTATTTGCCAGTTCAAGATGGCAATCTCAGGTTATCCACTGGCAGATTGCCCATTTGTGCTCCTTGGTGAGCATGGAAGAAACACGCAAAGATTTCTCCGCGGCAAGGACTTGGCCAGTATCAATAAACTTGTTGAAGGTCTTTGAGGCGTCTTGGGATCCACCCCAACAAGAGGCGCAGCCACCTTGTAATCACCAAATTCCCGCATAAGACAGAGAAGGATGATGTGCTTAATGTCAGGAATGCGCTTGTGAGTGGGCTTTTTAGTGGTGGGGATTGGCTTGTTGGCGTTGGGCACAACACAGGGCATGGGCACCTTGGTGTAAAATGCAGTAACTTTCTTTAGCACTAATTGTCCCTCATCAGTTTGGTAGAACTTGGGCTCCTTGTCCTCCTCCTGATTGCCATCACTGACATAGGGCCCGTAGCTAGTATCAAGTACAGGCTTCACCTTCTCCAGCATGGCTGACGGGACTGACTCTTGCTGGTACACAATGTCAAACACATACAAAGTAAGTTCTACCTCCTTGTCTCTAACTTTCTTGGTGAAGGTAACCTTGGTGGGCTTCTGGGTCAGCTTTGGGACCCGAGGGTTTATGCTCTGCACCCTAGCAGCTTGTGCTCCTTGAACCAGCTGTGTCAGTGCAGCGTTACTATGGAACTCTCCTCTCCTGCCTCCTTCCTGAGTAGGTGTAAAGTTGCGCCTTCCCCTTAGGCCTCCATTTCAATTCCTGCCAAATGCTTGGGAATTTCTACCAAATTATGTTCAAATATTTAGCTAAAAGGTTAATGAAAAAGCCCAAGAAAGGCCATCAATTTAATATTTTGGAATTATTCTGAAGATGCTCCCGCCTAACCCACCCAAGAGACACCTCTGGTTAAATATCATGTGCAAGAGCCGCTGGGAGCAGTGTTAATTGCATCCAAAGCATATTCCTGATGTTAGTTGGTTCAGTTTTCCTTTTGACTATGTTCATTCAAAATTTGTCAAGATCTTCCTGCCTCAAGAAATGCATTTTTATCCGCTCATATCATTGGTCAATTATTTTTTGACATTCAATCTACCACCCCAATCCTATCACATCCCTTAAATGAATGCAAGTGTTGTAAAAGACCTTGCTTCATCATTCTCTAATCTAATAAAGTTGGATATTTTTTTAGTAAAACTGGCCATTTGGTTTTATCTGTTGCTTTGTGTGTTCAGTTGATCCCATCCCCCCTTTGGCCTCCCAGGAATTTTTGGTAGCAACCATTTGGTTGTTGCTGAAACCATGATTTTATTATGGTTGAGGGCACCGTTTTATTTCTCTTAGCCTGCCCCCCTACTCTTACAGTAGGCACTTGTGTTGCACTAAGTCTATTATTTGACCCGCGGAGGCAACCACAACCGCAGTGCACAACAGGTGCAATGGTGGTATGTTGCTGTGTTCCTTCCATTTTGAGAATTTAATAAATATTAAATAAAACTTAATTAAGTTACTCCTTATTTTTAATTTTGCTTTTATCTGTTTATGGATATTCAATTAATATTTTTTCCCACCCAATATCCCAATTATAGATTTTTTATTTCTTAGTTAGTTGTTTTTGGTTCTGCCACACCCATTTTAGAATACCCAAAATAATTTCCACCCATTTTCCCAAATTTTACGCCAAATTAAATCCCAACACAATTTTTTTTAAATTTTTGTTTCAGATATCGTGTCTTATTTTAGATACCTTGGTATCATTCTTGATTACAACCCATTGCACAAACTGAGTGAGTGATTTTGTTTACATAGTGAGTTTCTTCTGTGTTTTGTTTTTGGATTGAGTTTTGACACACCACGCTTGGGTGTATTTTGTCACCAATTCACATAGTAAACATATGTACACCGAAAGTCAACTCACACCATTTTTTTGTGAATCAATGTATTTTGGATTGTATTTTGAATGGTTTTGCTTTACATGTGAGCCCTTTGTTGCTGTGTTGACCCATTTTGCCCATTAACGCCAATAAACCCTGTTAACAGAGTGTATATTTTAACCTGAGAGTTGGATTTTGTTTAAATCTGAAATCAGTTTGTTTAAATCTGAAGTATTTTTGCTTGTTGCCATAGCTTTTAAAACTACTGTACAGGTCAGCTTCCTCATTAACCACATCAAAGATCTGAGTGTAAATGGGTGCCTCCACCTTCTGAGACTCACCTTCACAGAAGCTTCCTTGGTTGCTGCTGTCTTGTTTGCTGGCGCCATAAAAAATTTTGCTGTTAAAAACCATTGTAAAAAACCTAGGATAAAATTGCTAGAAGTAGAAGTTTAAAATTTTATAACTTTATTTTTATTGTAATCATGAGTCCAGATTTGGAAAGCTCTTGAAACTGTTATACAAAAATAAGGAGCCATGAAAATGAATTAAATGCCTCTGTTCCTAAATTAGATAGCTGTTGATTGGCTGTTAAACTGTTAATGATCTATTTTAGGCTGCTCATACTACAAGTCTTGTGTGAATTCATTTTGTTTTGTGTGAAATCTTTCTTCTAGGTTGTTCTATTTTGGTTTCATTTTAGCCCTTCTATTGGTGCCTCATCTGAATCCTGATAGGATTATAATATGTTTTAGAACAACATCAATCTACTTTACTTGCTGTGCCAAGTCATTTTGTTTGTAGTTTGAACTATGCCGTTGGTTGTTTGATATGATTTCATATTTTGTGTTAGTTATATTATGTTTCTTGTTTATCATTTCACCAGTTCACCAAAAATACTTAAATCATTTGATTCCTGAATCTCACCCAACTTAGAGTTTGCTTAAATATGAATCCATTTTGGTTAAATTTGAAGTATTCTTGCTTAGTGCCATAGCTTTGAAAACTACTGTACTCTTCTTTAATTTTACCCATTATGGTGCATTCTATACTTGACTTTTATATTTATCATCATTAAAACTTTAAATGGATATAAGGTATTGTGTTGATTTAAACATGATAGAAATCTAATAAATTTGTAATGTAAGAGCTTAAAATTATACATAAAAGTAAGCTACTTAATTAAAGATATATTAATTAAATTGATACATATTGATAAATGAATTTTTTTAGTTTTTAAGGGAGGCAATGATAATAAAATTGGATTTGATGTCTAGAAATATAGCAAGTTAAAATTTTACAGCGGTATCTTTGAGTGAATTCAACTTTATTCTTATTTGGAGTCGAGAATCCAAATCCAATTGGGCTACTGACAAGTGAATCACTTTTGTCTAATATAAATATAAACCCGGATTCGGATAACTGGTTTTATTTAAGGTCGGGTTCAAATTAAATCGAGTGCCACATTTTGTGGGCTCGAAATCCAAGTTGCTACGGTTAAGGGTACTATCTTTTTTAACTAAATTTAAAAGAAATTAATTTTTGCGCTTTCTTTAAGTCCTTTCATAATCGCCATCTTGAAATTTAAACAATTTCGCCACTTTCAAGATAGCGCCCTCATGTTTGGTTAATGCACCTTTATGATGCCTTTTCCATCGTATTACATAACGTGTTTATTTTGTAAACCTGTTCTTAGGAAGGCAAGTGATATTTCCGTACTTTTCTTGTGGGGTGGCAAGATGGAGGTCGACGTGGGTCCTGCCGCTATCCCGAATCGAATCTAATGACTTCCATGCCAAGCTTTTACCCGAATTGCAGCTTCCCGGAATAAAATATTTACACCTGCCGGTCTCACTTTTACTGCCGCAGATCGCAGTGTGATTGGCTAGCATATATTTGGTGACTCGATCGGCCGCAAAATAAGATGTCAATTCGATCAAAGCCGCACCCAATCAAAGGCCCTAAAAGGATTGGCGAGTCTGAACTCGGCTCTGGCAGCAGTAGAATTTATAGCATTGGTGGCGAAACAGATGGAATAGCATCTGCCGGCAATAAACAAATGGCGCCTGGTGATGGCACGTGAAACCAAGAGTCTCCCTGCATACTTAGACTATTGCCAACTGCCGCGGAAAGTGATCCGCCGATTTGCTTTTCCCGAGCAATGTACCGTAAATAAGGATAAGCAGGTAGAGGTTCCATCTGAAATCCAGCAAACCAGCATTCCCGGATATTGGCGCAAGTGGATACTGGCTGATCCAAAATTGTATTTCGGAGTAAATCCTCGATACAAAAGGGAAAGTAAAGCTCTAAATTCCCATCCGAAACCCTTTAAATCCTAAATTAAATGATTGAATTTTGAATCAACCTTCTTATTTAAGCTCATCCCAGTTTGCAGCCCTGCCCAGCTGTGGCTTAACTTTGCATTATCCATTCGTGAAACGATTTGCAATTCCTATTCCCTCCCACTCCATTCAACTACAGACAATAAATTCCAAACCACCCTACACACGGTACAACTACTTCCAGCCAACACCTCCATCAGGACTGTTCCACTAGATCATCTCAAATCTTGACATTCTTCTGAAACCCACCCTTTGAATTCCCCGAACAATCAACCATTTCCACATTAACTCATTTCCCCCAAACCCAAAAGCCAAATTTAGCCAATTTACAATGAAGCTTCTAACCCTTTTACACAGGATACTATATCAATTCCCACATCCATTTAAAAATAAGCCTATGGGCATATAGTTTAAATCTCAACTAAATCTGTTACTGCCATCACATTTTTAAAAAATAAAAACTAAACTCGCTTTTATTTTATTTTATTTTATCATTTTCTTTTCTTTTTTAATCCATTTGCCCCTCTTGCCTAACGCAGTCACAGTAAAAACCAGCCAGAACCATATTATAAAACAGATGCCATCCTAAAATTGCATAAATTAAATCCGGGTTGAACCCCAACAATTGTTGCAACTAAACTAATTATAGCTCAGCATTTAGATTAGGGAAGACAAAAGTCCAATATAAAGGATAGATAATAAGGATAAGATAATAGCTTTGTTATGAAGCAACAGTTAATATGCTGAAAAGGGGAGTCACTAATATATAAGGAGGTGACATTTTATCATGAATGATATTGTGCTTTCTTTATAAAGCAAAACTGCAATTTAAACATCAGATTACACCCCCTGCATTCTGCCTATCAAGAGGGTCAGGCACCTTGTAAGGTCTTGTCCAATATGGAACAATATTATAAATAGAGGCATAAAGCGCTACTGGATTTAAATTTAGGAGACACAAAAAGGTAGGGAAAGTTTGGAATGAGACCTTTATAAAACTGCCAGAATTTTATAGTTTTTAAAATGGGGAGACAAAGCCTGTAAAACTACTAGAATGATAAGGTAAGATAAATGGTTCACTAAATTTCTAGTAGTTATGAGAGGTATATCAATATTCAGGAAATTGCCATGTGAGTAAAAATTCATAAAAATATACAGGATATTCTTAAAGTTAAGGAAATGTGATAGTAAAGTAGCTGTTAGCTGACTTACTACCTCCATGATAATAGTTTACTAAGAAAAACTGGCTGTGTTAATTTTCTAAGAAGATTTAAGTGATTCTAAGAAAATTTTAACTCTGGAAAAATGAATTTTCAAAAGAGTGAGGAAAATTGAAGCTCAAAATTTAAAATGTATTTACAATTTTAGTAAATTAAGAAGTAGCAAACTAAATTTTAACTTAAGAGATAGTGAAATTTTAAGGAAAGGAACAAATATGAAGCTTAAGATTTCAAAGGGAAGTTAAAATGTAAGTGACAATTTTTTTGTAAATTTAGAAGTAGAAAACTAAACTTTATTTTAAAGAAATTAATTCTTAGGGAAATAGACAAAATCAAAGCTTAAATTTTAAAAGCAAGTTAAAACATGTAAGTGACCTTTTGTTGTAAATTGATAAGTAGGAACTAAATTCAACTCAGAAGAAAGTAAAATTTTATAGATGAGCAAAATTGGAGCTTAAGATTTTAAAGGAAAGTTAAAAATGTAGGTGACAATTTTTGTAAATTGAGAAGTTGAAAACTAAATTTAACTTAGAAAAATAAGATTTTAAAATTTAAATTATTTTTTGGCAAGAAACACTTAGTATTTTGGCTTATGCCTACTCTTCCTTGTTGGCTTTATTTATTTATTTATTTATTTATTGATTGATAGAAGAGTGAAATACAATATGACTGCAATTGCAAATAGGAAAAATAAGGTGGAAGGTTGTTTAGGAGGTATATGTGGAGTTTTGAGTTCAATGTCAGCAGTCTGCCCTCAAAGCTGAGGCAACAGGCAGCATTTAAACTGTCTACATGTAACATCCTCCATCTCAAAAATTCCTAAAAAATATTTTTGTATTTTTATTACATATTTATTGATTTTTTACCTTAAATAATTCTTCCTAATGACAAAAGTTAAATTTGATTTTAATTTTCAGGTTTTAAGTGAAATTGTAAAAAATAAAGCCAAAATAAAATTTGAGATTGCCAACATGAAGAATGATACATGTAGATAGTTTGAATGCTGGCTGTCAGGATTCCTGGATATTGACTAATTAACAGATTCAACAAAATAACACAGGTCAACAGTTAATTACTCTAAGTAACACGGGCCAGTGGTTAATCACTCTTAGGAATGGTTTTAAACAAATAATGTGGGTTGCAGGTTGGTGGAATCAAATAGTCAATGACCAAATCATGTCCTGGCATTAACAATTCATGCATTGCAATTAACTAATAGAACATACAATTACTGCTCATTAATTAGTTTCCCTCAACAACCACCTCAAGCATGCTTCTCATAATAATTACCATTCTAAACTCTAATGGAATCCTAGAACAAGAGGGCCGTCAGAAGAACTGTCATCTGCATTACATCTAGAAGAGTACAAAATGGACTGGGCCATCAGGAAAAACACTCTAAGATAAAAAGGCTTGAACCTATTGTATTAGAGTAGCTCTGATTAAGTGAAATAATCATCTCTGTGAACTAGTAGCCAACCACTGGCTAGCTAGCCCTGGAAGTGGCCCAGGTAGACAGAAAGGATACCAATCTGTGGAAGATGCCAATTTAGCCTTCTGTTAAAACCACCTCAAAAAGGCTGGGCCTCCTGCTGTGTTGCCCTAATGCTACTTCAGTCTCTTCTAGCGTTGTGAGCTAACTCAGATAGCACATGTGCAGGCGGGCCACCTTAGAGCCAGGTTATTATAATAAAAGACTGATGGTTCCTTATTGACTTGATGATTGATCCAAGTCTTATTTCCTTAACGTGATCCTCTCTTAAGTTTTATTAGTGGAGAGCAAAAGATGATACTATTGCCATACAATATAATTATCTATAGTAAAATATAGAGACAACTATGGACCTATATCCAGAAGTAGGAAGAACCACCCCAAATCATTTGGGCCTTGGGCCCTGTCAGACTTGCTACTTCTGATGAAAA
This sequence comes from Entomophthora muscae, assembly GCA_014839935.2. NCBI lineage: Eukaryota > Fungi > Entomophthoromycota > Entomophthoromycetes > Entomophthorales > Entomophthoraceae > Entomophthora > Entomophthora muscae. Next base: position 205,419 of record QTSX02000789.1, on the reverse strand, counting down.
CAAATATTATGGGCTGCAGGTTAAACCAAAGTCACAGGTTCTCTTTACCTTCCTGATGCTAGAAGACTTAAGATATCATTAAATCAAGTATATACTTCTAGGAAGTATAATAAACAAGATAAAGTGTTGCAACCAAGTTTCCAGACTTGCCTGCCAACATATCTCACAATACACAGGGGGTGCTTAATGAGTCACCCCTTAACATGTCTAATAACATGAACCAATCTGATGATAATATCAAACTGCAGGCACTTTCTCCTAATTAGGAGCACTACCAATTCAACCTGCTGATCCCGCACAAGTTATTCCTTGGCTCTAATACTTACATGAAACTTGTCACCATACCACCCTCTTGTGGCCCAGTGGCTTTCCCCATATAGTATATTAATTGCAGTATTCTATAAAAAAAACAATACCTTATTCTTATTATTCCCGTCCCTTCTATTAAGCTGTTGTCTTCCCCAATTCAAATACTGAATCCTCATTGGTTCAGTTGCAACAGTGGTAGCAGCAGTAGGTTCACAACCTACCTAAAGATAAAATTCCCCCAAGAAAGGACAGAGTACAGGCTGTATGGCTACTCCTCACCAAGAAACCTTCCTGCCAATCCCCAAGGGGGACATCCCTGATAGGTACATCATCTATCAAGATCAACTGCTACTTATGAGTGTGTAAAATTGACTCTGCCTTGGGCAGTGCAACACTAGTGTCACTGTGGGGTTCCTGGTCACCAGTCCCCAAAGTGTGTCCTGGGTTGTAGCCAGGGACTGGCTTGGAGGAATTGTCATTCTCCAACAGTGGTGAATGGTTGGTTAAGAGCTTATATTTAGCCTGCATAAGAGCAAACTCCTCCAGTACCTTCCCAATTACTAGGCAAGCGTCTCCACCATACACTTGCACTTTGGCTGGTGCCAGCCCTTCTGTAGGTCAATACCAATCTTGTGATAATCTTGCAAAATCTTCCCCAATAAACTCTCTACCTCTATTTGTTATTTCCAGATGCCTAGTCTACTTGTCCCACTCCTCCTGGGCAGAATTACTAGAGGAAAACTTCCTACACCCTAGGCAATAGGATTTCTTATCCCCTGTGCTAGGATAGAAAATGTGGGGTAATTGACTCATGAGACTTATATCCTTTCTTAATGCAGGAAATTTGGATAGGGGTCGTAATAGGCGCTTTATTCACAGTCAGAAGGGAGATCCCCTTAGAAACCTTCTGATATATGGCCTTGGGATAGGGAATAATGAGGGGTTTGTGCCAAAACTTGGAGTCGTTTAACAATCTCTTGGACTCCTTGTACTTGGTCTTTGGCTCCTGCTCCTTGGTCTTGGGCTCCTGTGTTCTAATCTTGGGCTCCTGCAGTCTGTTCTGGTTCTGGCTTCCTATTCTTGGTCTTTGGCTCCCTCTGTAGCTTTTGTGGCCTATATAATCCACTTGATCCAGTCCCTGAAGAGTCTCAGATAGCTCCCCCTTTTATAGCCCCTTGTTTCAGACCAAAAACCTCTCTTAGAACTCTGGTTATTACAAGCTTAAACTATCCTGTTTTTCTTCTTCTATAATGTAGTTAAAACTTTAGACTTACTTCAGACAATGAAAGCCCTGAATTTTCTGCTTCTGCTCCTCATTTTTTAGACTTTAAATCTTAAGTTAAAGCCCTTAAAACACTGATCAAATAGACTCTGGCTTGCAGCCAATCACATGCCTTGATTCAACGGTTTTGCCAAAAAGGTTTCCCCGGATGACCTGTCCTTGACCCTGGTTTAAAATTGATGCTGTCTCTCTCTGGGTAAACAACTGCTCTGCATTTCAAACAGTTTTGCTGTAATTCCTGTCACGTTTCCCTGGCAAATCTCAAGCGCTTTCACATATATTTTTCTTAGGCAAATTTTGACCCTTCAATTTTTCAACGTTTCTCTGTGTTTCTTTCAATGTTTTGCGACTTCAAACCAGCTATCTGCTTGTCCTTTTGATTCTCCTGGTTGTTCTTGGCAAAATTTGCTCTTTTGCCCTTTCAGTTTCTCTGTTCTTTTTCCAGCTTCTTTCTGGCTCATTTCCTCTTCAATTCTTCTTTTTAAAATAACATAGAGTTCTAACAAACTATAAGTTATTTTTTCTGCTCTTTCTTTTTCATTATATGATTTTTAATCCTTTTTTTAATCATAATAAGGCAGTATTTAATTATTATTTAACTGCTTCTTTTAAACTATTTTCCTCTCACAAGCCACTAAAATCAGCCCTTCCAGCCTCTGCATCTAGTCCTGCTAGTTCATCCTCTCAGCTCTTCAGTCCTTCAGCACCAACTTCTGGTCCTTTGGCCATCCTGCTTTATGAGCAGCTAGTCCTGCATCATAATCTTCTTGTCCTTCAACTTATCCTCAACCAGTTCCTCCACCAATCCTCACTAGGAACCTCCTTTGTTCCTTTTACATACTGAACCATATTGGTTCCCATAATTCAATATGAATTTAACAGTCCATCAACTAGCCTTTACTGTGACCAAACAGTCCCTCCTGCTAGCTTTCTCTGTTAATTCTGTGAACCACCTTTGTTCTTTATCTCAGTCTCCATTACCAGAACTTGTAGACCCAGGCATGAGTCTACATTGAACTGGCGTTTGACTGGGCCCTCGCAAGTGGCAATTCACTTAGGCCATTCAACCATAGATCAATGTCTATCTGTTGTCTTTACTCACCCAGGTGATTAAGTCTGGGCTTTCAGTTGCAGAGTAATCAGCTCCACTTCCCAGAGGCCTGATCACACCAAGTTCTGCAGCTTGCTTTCCCAAGCAAGCTGCCTTGGTGACACCTCTGAGCAAGTTATACCCTCCAATTCTCACCTTGGGTTTCCCTAAAGCTCTCATAGGGGCATAAACAAGGACACCCTGCCAGTATGTTAGGTAGGGTGCTTGTTCACAGACCTCCTGTAAGCGTATTAGGGTATGTTGAGCTCTCAAAGCTCTTCCCCTCCCTGGCAGCCCACATTACCCGCCAGGGGTCCAAAACCTACTCCCCCCAGACAGACAAAGTTCCCTGCTTGCTATTTCAGTCTTCACCCTTCTGCAGCCACAGTTTCCTGCGGGGTGAAGCACTATAGCCCCAAGCAGCCAATTCCTTCTGCTGGGTGGAGGCAACATCTGCCCCTGGTAGTCCTATGTTATCTACCAGGCAGGCCTTACTTACCCTAGTAGATCATGTTATCTACTAGGCTCACCCTACTTACCCCTAGCAGCCCTATGTTACCTACTAGTTTACAGTATCACCAGCTAACCACACATTGTCACTCTTCAGCATATTGTCTTTATTTGAAGCCAAATCAACCCTTGCCCGCAAAACAGCACACATGTGGATCACCACAGTCACCCTGCCCCAGTCAGGCCTGTCACAACACATGCTCAATCTCCAGTTGGGAACCTTTGCAGGTGGTGTGAAAGGGGCTGACATTGTCAGTTAGCTCCACTCCACTGAAACCTGCCTCTGTGTATGTCAGGTACCTGAGCCTATGTGGGTTGCCACTGCTTCAGTTTTCCTTACGGGACCTGCTGCAGTTTGGTTCACCACCTGGTCCAGTCAAGAGATAGAAATCACCTGGGCGTCATTCAGGGATGCTGCAAAGTCCCGCTAAAGCAAGACATTCTCGCCCTTTGTGGTAGGGACTCCCCTCCTGGCTATCAAACAGACTGGGTCTTTTCCTGAATATCTTGCTGCTTGGCAACAAGCTCTTGCCACCGCCCCAGAAGCTGTGACTGACCAAAACACCATGCTCCTTACCTTGATAGTTAGTGGGTTAAAACCTCACATCTGCAAGTAGGTTCCTGTGGGTCTCTGCACCTCCATTGATGACTGCTATAAAGCCATTGTGGAGGGTAATAATCAGGCTTTAATAAGTTTCTGCTGCTCCAATGATGCATCACCCCAACCCTGTCCCACAACTGGCAGTGCTCACAACCAAGTGGGTTGCTGTCAGCCCCGCCAACAGGAAAATGTGGTTAAGCGCCCTCACAAAGGGGAACTTCAGTTAGCACAAATTGAGGACCCAGGAAAAGCCTGCAGGTTATTGTTATGAGAGGTTCTACAACCCCACTTGACCCTCACTCTCAATTCCTCCTAGCCAAGAGCCCCTGTGACTACAACATTCACAAAGTTGAAACCCTTGTTGTGCCCTGCCCCAAAGGGCAGGCCTTGAAATTAAATGAATTTGAATTCAAACTTAAATTCAAGTAGATTTTTATTAGTTTGTTTAAATAAAACTTACCTTGTATTTTTGCTCTTGCTTCAGGTTTGCTTTTGCTCTTGCGTGCGTGCGGACAATTCATTTATCTTTATAATCACTATTTTAAAATAGGGTCCTTTCTTTTATTTTGCTTATGCAACCACCGTTCTCCTCCCCTGTTACACAGATCTTTGGCTTGATACCAGCAGCTTCCCCACCACCATGTGTTTTCTCCTGCTTCATTACATCAGTCTGTTCAGGAAAATTCCCTGTGTTCCTCTGCAGATCTTCCCCAAGACTTGGCTTTTTGTGCTTATAAATAAAGACACCAGAAGAGTAAGCTTTTAAGCTGAAATTCTAAGTGGTTTTCCCCCAATCACTGTCACAGATTTTAACTTCAATCTTTATTTTTTCTTTTCAAATCTTTAAATTCTAACTTCAAAATTTACTTAGGTTATCATCTTTTTAAAAGACGTTTAAGTTTACAGTAAATTAATACTTTGTTAGGTCTCAATTTTCTTCCAGAGATAAAACATCTAGTAGAATTAGAATGGAGATAGCTAGACAACAAGAAATTAGCTTTTTGTCACCATTTTTTAACATTAAAAATAACTAAACTAGTTTTATGTTGAGATATTCCTATGGGGAATATCCTGACGTAGATATACCTTTGGTTACAAACAAATCTTTATTTAATACTTTGTTCTATATAGTTTATTTAGGACTAGTTAACTCTATGACACCTTTTGTGTCTAATCATAAGTTTTTGGCAGGTCTTTTAAAGGTACTTCTACAAACTATACCTACTATCCTTTATCTTTTGAACTTAAATCTGAATGTTTTACACAGTATAGTATATAATCTTGCGCCTTATTGGGCAAGACCTTACATTATTTTAGCTTCAAACAGGATTAACCTGGGTAGTTCTCTTTCTATCACTTCTATTGTCATTTTAGCTGTAGTCTTTTCTATAATCTTTGCTGCCTTAATCTCTCTTTGTGTATTTATTTTTGGATGGATTTACAACAAGGTTTTCTGCAAGAACAAACCTACCCCTTCAGGCTCACAAACCACACAAACAGTTGTACTCAACACTCTGTCCTCTCTCACCCATAAATCTCCTCCTCCCAACATATTCAACATCATTGCCTACTCCCAAGCGCACTTCACAGCTTTCAGTAAGGATTTTCCCACCGACGCACATAAGGTCCTGTTCCTTCCTGAGATACTCACTGGCCACTACTGTGACTGGTTTAGTTCTCATTCTGTCAGAAATCCAGAGGTTCTCCAAGATTATGATCAATTTTTTCTTCTCTTCTTTTTTCTCTGGAAAAGACAAGGATTTGGCTGCCCTATCATCCTCCTTCTTCTCAGGCCTAGTACAGGGTTTAATCCCCCTCAGAGAATACAATTGGAAGTTTCTCCTACTTCAGTCTAGGCTACAGTCTTCTGACGCAGAGGCTTGTAGTTTCTATAAGATAGGACTCAACCCCTCTCTTCAAGATTTCTTAGTCTACCACAAGCTACCAGACAAATTAGACTCCTTAATTAAAGAGGTTGTAAAGTGAAGCTGGAAGTACCTTCTCACTAATTCTAGTTCCACATATAATCTTTCTCCAAATTCCAAGACCTTCTCCTCTAAAACAACAACTCTTCCTGCATGTTGTGAATACCACTATTTACCATGTTTTGATTTTGCCTTTGGTGGGCCATTTTGAAGACTATCCCTTGCTTTTGCTTTTGCCTCTCAAAGCGAGTTGATGTCTGAATCAGGAAGTACAATTGTTTGGTTTTGTAGTCCTGCGCAACTCACTTGCCCCACTCATGCTGGTGGCAAGTGATCCTACCATCCAGGTAGTGTTTTGTGGTATTCCTCATCACTATATATTCCATTTCATATTCACCAATAAAAATTAAGTTCTATTCACATTTTTGCCTTTGTGTCTTCTATATTTCTGCGCCTCTCTCTAGCCACAACTAGTAGAGATTATTCTTCCAGGGCCGCAAGGTAAACTCATTTGCCTTCCCTGTCATCTAACCAAGACTTAGTACAAATCCAATCCTAAGGTTAGGATTCCCCGTTGTGTGTCTGTGCTGCACCTCAGAACACAACAAAAATGGTGCTCACTACAGGGGCTATAAGCCCCTTAGTTATCCCTTTTGCATCCACATTTTTGGGGTTTTTGCCTCTGCCTATACAAGAGTCAACTTCACCTGAAATAACCAGTCCTCCTATTGAGGAAGATATTGCCAACCAGCTTATTACCCCCACTATACTGAACCTTGGGAATGGTCCCCGCCTAGTTGCTTACCCCATGGGTACCCCTGACTTAGAACAAGTCATGTCAGTAGCCCTTGGGATAGCCCGGGAAGGAGCCATCCCTCACCTTCAGTTGCAGTTCAGTCAGGCAGAATACTATGAATTAATTGTGGCTCCTCAATTTCCACAACATCTCCTCTCAGCGGCTGGCTCTGCTGAGCACTTACTATCATCCTTTGTGCAGCCTGCCTTGGCCCACCATCAAATGGGGTTAGGGCTCCACGTCCAAGAAATCTTGTCTCTACAAGCAGCGGTTACTCATCACTGGGACCAGTTTGCTGCCTACCAACAGTGGATTCATTCCCTGTTTTCCTTGGTATCTGACAATTAGCACAACTCTGTCACTTCCCAGACCCGCCTGGTTAATTCTATCAAACATATGTGTCAGTCCATCCCTGAATATGTGAGGGAGCATCTACACAAGTTTCACCAGCTAGAACAACCCTGGCAAACTCAGGTGGATTCCACCTTAAACACTTATCTCACTGACTTTGAACAACTTGTGCAACAGCTCAATGCATTCAGCACGTATTCCTTTGAGCAACTACAGCAGGTAGCGGACTTTACTGCTAGCAGCCTTAATGAACTCAGTACAGCATGTGAACAAGAGAGAGCTGCCACCACTGCTACTATAGCCAAACTCCATAGTCAAGTGGATGAACTATCTACACCCAAGCCAGATGTTCCGCCCTCTCCCCCTTCTGATGACTTGATGGATAGAGGGCAGAGAATATGGGATGTCATTTGAGAGCTACATACAACTACTTGCAGTCAGGGACGCTCTTCTGAAGCTCCTCAGCCTGATGCCCAGGTGCTTGCATTGACTGCTCAAGTTGCAGAGCTACAGCAAGAACTTGCTGCCCTACATGAAATAATGGCAACTGCTGCTAGTCCAGTTGGGGTTTTTGATGAAGATGATTGCTGCCCTGGCTTACCAGGAGCCCCTTGAATCCAATGCGCTAGAGAATTAATTGCCCTAGCTAACAAAGTGGATCAATTAAAGCAGGACCATACTGAACTTGATAGAGACTATAAGAAATGAATGACGTGATTGAATCTGTGAATGATAGGTTTGCCCCTTGCCTCTCAGTGAGGCCATCCCTTACTTTGTGACTGGCTGAACTCTCCACAATAGTGACCACCCAAGGTCAACGCTTAGATACTACTGCACAAAAGACTGCTCAAGCTATCAATACAGGTGCCCACGCTGTTGAGACTCTTACCACCCTTGAAGAAAGTGTTTGCCAACTATGGGCTAGGCAGCCCCCCTCAGAATCCAAGGCAGAGTTTCCCCCACGTATAAACGTACTCAATAGCAACAATGGTGGCCCAACCCCCAAAGCACACTTCAAGCCTACCTTTAAGCAAGTCTTCAATCCTAAAACCTCAACCATTGCAGCTTTCCTAACTATCTAAAAAACAGCAATGAGACAGGCTTCAGAAAAAGTTAAGAAAGAACATATAATGACCTGTCTACATCCAACTTTCCAGGAGGTGGTGGTGCCTGAGCTGCCCTCCATTGAGACGTGGGAAGATATGAAGCAGCTTCTGATTGATGAGTTTGGTGGTGACCTTATCCTGGAAGTAAAGAAGAACGCCTTCATGCATATTGCTTTTAAACCAAAGGAGACCTTAGCCAAGTTTGCAGACAGATTCTACATGGAAGGACAGCAACTGATCACAAGCAGACAGTTGACAGCCCATGAAGCCTATACAGCTTGCGCTCAAGCCCTCAAGGTTAACCAACTCCTGTGCCTTCACTTCAAAGCCCATAAGGCCATGCTTTCCTCCATGAAGAGCATAAAGACGTTGTTGCAGGATATGCATCTTACCCACTCTTGCACAGTTGTTAGAGAAGGTTGAGCTACTTCTAACTCTGGTTCATATTCCTGTGGTCCTTGCATTCTTACCATGAACTTGCAAAATCCTCCTTGACGCCAAGGTTGCCACAACTGTGGTCAGATAGGTCATCATTCTTGAGTCTGCACCAACCCACAGGTTGAAGGAGCTGATCCAAAAGAGAAGGTGGGAAAAGGGCAGTCTACCTAGAGGCAGAGACACTCTTGGTTGAAAATTCTTCCCAGTCTCTTTCAATCCCTCCCTCTATAAATGACTCTGAGCCTGCTGATAATGAAGCTCCTCCTATCCTCCTCTTGTTTCACAATATCTCTGATGATTCTGATCTGGATGACTCTGACACTGACAACGCTGATGCATGTGGGTACTCTGTTCTGGCTGTTCCTGAAACCATTACAGTCTCTTATAAATTACGCTCAGGAAAGACTATCACTACTGCTAAGTCTTTTCCTGAAGCCAAAGAAATTGTCTCTCACCCTTACCTCACTCAGGACAAGAGGTCCCCCGTGCTAGTAGAGTTGTCAGAAGAAGCTGCCAAGGTTGCTGACGCTGTCTTCAAGAATGTATCTGTTTTGCTCCCCCTCCAGACTGTTTATAAGGAGTTCCTGGGATTAAGATGCATGATTGAGAAGTGGGATAAGGAACTAGCAGAGGCTCAAGATATCCTGGCTGTCCTTCCCCCCTTTAGATGCACTTCCACTTGAGTAGAGATATCAATTCAAAAAGTGAAGATCAAGGCTGCTCTAGATACTGGCTTGCCAGTCAATGTTGTCTCCTCTAAGCTTGTGAAGAAACTCAAACTTGCCCCTGACCTTAATTATCACCAGTCATATGGCACGGCTGGGCTGTCTATGACCCGCACCATAGGGGCATACTCTGTTCTACCCATGCAGTTTGGCAAACTCCTTCTAGCTGCACCAGCAGTTGTCTTGGAAAATAAGAATTAAAATCTCTTAGTTGGCACCCAATTCCTTAGGGAATATAATGGGATAATCAAATTGAAAGATGACTACCTCTCTATCCTAGGCTATGAAGTCCCCTTGATCTTTGAAGAGCCAGTTAAAGTTCCTGGGAAACGTCTCAAGACATGCACCTTGGAATATCCTACTAGGGTTTTCAACCTCAAATATTGCACCCGCTCTTCAAACATGAAATGTCCACCCATGGCTTGTCCTGCATCTGAAGGGATCCCTCTCCTAGCCACGTCTGCTGTCACCATCCCCCCTGGCTCCCAGGCCATCCTAGACTCCCAGATATCATATGAACTACCTGAACAAACGTTCTTGGAGTTGTACTCTCCCCCCTTGCTAGGATGCAACAAACCTTATCTCTGTCCTGGAATCCTAGATGTCTCCCATAAGGACCCTGTTCAATTGTTGGTAGCCAACCTGACTGCACTCCCCATGACTGTGTCTAGGGGGCAGGTAGTTGGATATGGCAAGTTTTTGAGCGCTCCTGATGTCTTGTCTCTTCATTTCTTTGGCACATTTCAAGACTTTAACCTAACTGAGGATGAGCCTCAAGTCCTATCCTTGTTCACTACGCAAGTCTTCCCACAACTGTCCCTGGTTCAACAGAAAGAGGTGCTATATTTACTAGACAAATTTTCCAACATCTTTGCAAAGGACAGTACCAATTATGGGTTAGCCAAAGGCGTTATCTATCAGATTGACACTGGCAACGCCCCTTCCTTCTGTGCTAAACCATATTGCTGCAGTTGTGTAAAATACGCCCAGGTGTCTAAAGAGCTCAAAAAACTGTTAGACACTGGGCTGCTGGCACATTCCCAAAGTCCTTGGGCATTCTTGCTACTCATCTTAAAAAGAAATATGGGGTCATTGTATTGTGATAGACTATTGCCAATTGAACTCTTTGACCAAGAAGGACTCATATCCCTTGCCGCGTATTGATGATGCCCTCTGACATCTTGGGGGCTCTAAATTCTTCTCCTCAATGAACATGGCATCTGGATACTGGCAAATTGACCTATCTCCCAAGGATTGTCAGAATTCCGCTCTCATTACCTCTGAAGGGCTTTTTAAGCCTACTTGCATGCCACAGGGACTCTACAACACCCCAGCCACCTTCCAAAGGGCCCCTGGACTCCATCCTCCATGACTTGAAGTTGTTGTGCATCCTAGTATACTTGGATGATATAACAGTTTTCAGAGCTACCTTCACCAATCACCTGGCTCATCTCAAAGAGGTGTTTATAAAGATTTGAGAAGCTGGCCTTAATCTAAAACCTTCCAAGTGCGCCTTCTTCAAAGAATATCTTGAATTCTTGGGCCATGAAGTGACCCAGACCGGGATTCACCCAATGACTAAGAAGATTGAAGCCATTGAAAAAATGCTTCCGCCCACCAACCTGCAAGAGGTACAAGTATTTCTAGGGATGATGGGCTACTACAGACAGTTTATCCCTGACTTTACCAATACTAGTGAACCTCTAGTCCAGCTGTTACGTAATGTTCTTTTTGAATGGACCGCCAGTCAACAGCAAGCCTTTGAGACTCTTAAGAAAAAACTCAAAGAGGCGCCAATCCTAGTGTATCCTGACTATGATAAGGATTTTATCCTTTGCACCTATGCTAGCAATCTTGCTATTGGAGCTATTCTGGCTCAACTAGACAACAAAGGTATAGACCATCCTGTAGCTTACACTTCCTGCATGTTAAACAAGCACGAGAAGAATTATAGTGTCACAGAGAAGGAGTGCCTTGCCATGTTGCATGCAGTCAAGCAGTTTTGTCACTATGTATATGGGACCTACTTCACAGTTGTAACTGACCACGCTTCTCTTAAGTTGTTACAACAGCTTAAGGAGCCTGAAGAGCGTCTAGCTAGATGGGCTCTACGTCTGCAGGGATACAACTTCACTGTGCTCCATTATCCTGGGATTCAACACCAGAACGCTGATGGGCTCTCCAGAATGCCCATTTTTGCTTTGCATCCTGCAGAGGCTGACTGGTTATACAAACTAATTGGGTACCCATCTTCTTGGGAAAATGAGACAGAAGAGGTACAACTGGCCTTGTCTAAGCTATCCAAAGATACCCTCATACATGACAATCAGCTCTTCAAGGAGGTACAAGACCAGTATCTGCCTTATGTACAGCCTGGTCTTTGCCTCTTGTTGGTGTTGCAAGCTCATAAAGAGACTGGCATGGAGGCATTGCCAAGACCTTTGACTGGCTTCAAAAGAATTACTTCTGGGAGAACCTTTGCCTGCTGATCCCAGAAGTCATAGCTAGCTGCCACAACTTCCAACTGCAAAGGCCTCAAGCTGCTGCCCACAAATTCAAATTAGTCCCCCCACAACATGCCTTCCACACTATCAGCATTGACGCAATGGGTCCTCTCTCCCGCTCACGTTCTGGGTATCACTTTATTCTGATTGCTGTTGATCAATTCAGCAAGTGGGTAGAGGCTTGCCCTACAAAGGACATCACAGCTAAGACAACTGCTGCCTTACTGTTACAAGATGTTTTCTACTGCCATGGCTGTCCTCAAGTGTTGCTCTCTAATAATGGGACTAACTTTAATGCCAAGCTGTTAACCTCTGTTGTCAAAGCTTTGGGATCACACCAGTTCTTCTCTGCCCCCTACAATCCTTCTACCAATGGGGAAGTTGAGCCTAAAAACTCAACACTGGTCTCCATCATGAGGAAGCTCACCTAATCTGACGCTGCCAACTAAGACCTATACTTACTTGCTGCTCTCTTTGCGTATTGCCTTAGCAAACATTGTGTCACTGGGTACTCTCCTTTTGCTATGCTATATGGGCAAGAGGCTACTACCCCATCACTCTTGGGGGCTCCCCTGATTACCTCTGATAAAGCTATGAATCCTGACAATCATATCAAAGATCTAGTCAATTGTATCATTGATATACAGGCCACTGCCTACATTTCTGCATACAAGACTAAGATGCTTGAGCTCTCTCCTGATAATGCTGGACGCCCCCCTGCCTGAATTTGATGTTGGTGACCATGTACTTTACTACCAACACAGAGTAGGTGGTTACACACATAAGTTGGACTCCCTGTGGATTAGCCCTTTAGAAGTGACTTTTAAACAAGGGTCTAAATACACTATAAAGCTCCTCTCCAGTGGCTGTCCTTTTGCTTGAGTGAACGCAAAGTTTTTTCATAAATAATACCCCCCTAAGGCCAATCTAGGGGAGGGCAATGTTGTGAATACTGTAATTACCATGTTTTGATTTTGCCTTTGGTGGGCCATTTCAAAGACAAATCCCTTGATTTTGCTTTTGTCTCTCAAAATGAGTTGATGTCTGAATCAGGAAGTACAATTGTTTGGTTTTGTAGTCCTGCGCAACTCACTTGCCCCACTCATGCTGGTGGTAAGTGATCCTACCGTTCAGGTGGTGTTTTGTGGTATTACTCACCACTATATATTCTATTTCATATTCACCAATAAAAATTAAGTTCTATTCACATTTTTGCCTTTGTGTCTTCTGTACTTCTGTGCCTCTCTCTAGCCACAACTAGTAGAGATTATTCTTCCAGGGCCGCAAGGTAAACTCATTTGCCTTCCCTGTCATCTAACCGAGACTTACTACAAATCCAATCCTAAGGTTAGGATTCCCTGTTGTGTGTCTGTGTTGCGCCTCAGAACACAATACTGCACCTACACCTAGCACAAAGCCTAGATCTGGAGGAGGTTTTTGTCTTACTTCAGAGGAAATCCTTAGAAGAAGGAAAAATCATCTTTGTTCCTACTGTGAATTTAAGGACCACCTGCTGGCTCTCTGTCCCTTTCCAAGCAATCAAACCCTGTTACTTCACCCACAAGCCTGAACTCCCTCATGTCTAAAGATTCTTCTATCTCCCCAACTGTTCTTGTAACTATACACGGGCCCCTTGACAAGGTCAAGGTTTTGGCCTTGCTTGATACCAGTGCTGATGCAAACTTCATTAAGAAGGAACTGGCAGACACCCTTGGACTCCCTCTTTATGGATTATTGGATGTCAGGGTTGAAAACAGTACTTACACTGACGCTTCCTCCATCACACAGCCAGTTACTTTTGACCTTGAGGGCTCTTCATTCCGTGTAAAGTGTAATTTCACTCCCAACCTTTCTTACCCCTTTATACTTGGTTTTCCTTGGCTCAAGGAGTGCTTTATCAATTTAGACCACATTAACAACAGAGGAACATTCACTTGCAACAATGCACTTTGTTCTGCACCCCTCAACACCAATTTGTCCCTCTCTTCACCTGCTTGCTTCCAATTGACTTTGCTTTCCGTTTCCCATAATGAGTCTATAATGCGTACCAATTCTGATGGAATCCCCATATGCTATTCCAGATTCAAGGATTGTTTCAGTGAGAGTGAATGTCATTCACTTCCTCCCCATTGCCCTTACAACATCCAGATACCTCAAGCCTGGCATCATTCCTCCTTGGGGAAGATTGATCCCTCTTTCTGACTCCAACAACTCATTGTTAAAGTTGTACATCAACAAAGAACTCACAAAAGGATTTATTTCTTGTTTTATCTTGCCCTGTTTGTCTCCCATATTCTTTGTGGGTAAATCTGATGGATTAAAGCGTCCCTGTGTCAATTGTTATGCCCTAAACAAGATTACTATCAAGGACAGATGTCCCATTCCCTCTGCCAAAGCCCTCACTGACTGTTTATCTGGAAGCAACACCTATACCAAAATAGATCTCTGCAGTGCTTTCAACCAGGTCTGTGTTGCCTCAGGACACAAATGGAAAACAGCTTTCTGTACACCCTTTGGACTAAACAAGTATAATGTAATGCCTTTTGGCTTATGTGACACTCCCTCCACCTTCCAGGCTCTCATGAATGAGGCACTCCTTCTATTTTTTAATGAGTTTGTTGTAGTCTAACTAGACCATATCCTTGTATACTCCTCCTCCCTTACCACTCACATCACTCAAGTTACTCAGGTCCTCCAGAGACTCCAGGAATACAACCTATTTGCAAAATCTTCAAAGTGTTAATTCTTCTGCGCTGAGGTGGACTTCCTTAGCTATGTGGTCACTAAGAACAGCTTTGAAGTCTCTCCCTCTAAGGTTGAGGCCATTCAAGACTGACCCATTCCCAAGACTTGTTCCCAACCTCATGGTTTCCTAGGGCTGGCAAACTATTGCTGCAAGTTTGTGGAAATTTTTTCTTTGTTGGTCTTGCTGCTCACAGCCCTGACATCTCCCTCTGTCTCTTTTACTTAATCACCTGAAGCTCAACTTGCCTTTAAGGCAACCAAGTCCGCCTTCCTCTCAACGCCTGTCCTCCTTATGCCAGACCCTTTCAAGCCTTTCTCTGTCAAAACCAACATAAGTGATTATGCTGTGGGAGGCGTTCTCCTTCAGCTTGGGGGATGGGATGCAACACCCTGTTGCATACTTCTCCCAGAAGCATCTTCCTGCTGAACTTCTTGCTATCATCAAAACACTCAAGCATTGGCGCCGCTGCCTTGAGGGACTTGATGAGCCATTTATCATCTGCACAGATAATGAAAACATGCTTTACCTCACTGAGTTCCTCCGCATCTTCCAGAGACACGCTAGATGGGTATTGAAGCTGTCAAATTTCTGCTTCAAGCTTGTGTACAAGAAGGGTATACTTAATACCCTACCTGATGCACTTAGTTGTCACCCTTTATTATCTGAGGTTGAAAAAGACTACAAACTCCTCAAAACCAAGATGGTCCTTCCGCCCAAGAGATTTCTTGAACTTAATATTATCAGTACCACAACTCCTATCATACTGAAGCAAATCCACAAGTCCCAGCTATCCAACAAGGTCTCATCTCAGATTATTGACACTATTAAAAACAATGCTACAGTTTCAAATCCTTCTTTCTCCCTGCTAGATGTTGTGTTATACTTCAACCATATTCTGGTAGTCTCTTCTCTGGACCTCAAACAGCAGCTAACCATTACCTTCCTCAGCTCCTTAGCTGCAGGTCATCCTGGCTATAAAAAGACTCTGGCCAAACTCCACAATTACTTCTGGTGGCCAAAAATGTCTTCTTTTGTCAAGTCCTACATCAGCAGCTGTCTTGTGTGCCAAAGAAGCAAACACTCCACCCAGAAACCTGTGGGTCTGCTATGCCCCCTCCCTATTCCTGAGGGTCCTTGGTAGTCCGTCTTGTTGAATTACATTGTCCAGCTTCCCCAGTCCAAGAGTTTTGAAGCTATACTAGTCATTGTGGATAGATTCTCTAAACAGGCCATTTTTGCTCCTTGTAATTTGAACATTACAGCAAAGAAGATTGCTTCCCTGTTTGTCAAAAATGTCTTTGTACACCATGGTACCCCTAGAGACATTGTTTCAGACCGCAGACCACAGTTTCTTTCTCTTTTCAGGAAAGAATTCATGACACAACTAGGTGTCCATCTTTCACTCAGCACTTCCTACCATCCCCAATCAGATGGCCAAATCAAGCGTACCAATCAGACATTGTAATGTTTCCTCTGCTACTTCTCCAATGAACAACAGAATGAATGGGCTCCTCATCTCCCCTTAGCTCAATATTCTTATAATGCCACTCCTCACTGATCTATTACAATGTCCCCTTTAATGGCAAATTTGGGGTATACTCCTGTCTTTATTCCTTCTGTCAATTTTTTTGTATGTTCCCCATCAGCAGAAGAGTTCCTGATTCAGCTGCAAATTATTCAGGATACCCTAAAGAAGAATCTCTCTAGTGCCATCAAGGTCTACAAAGTCCACACCAACAAGCACTGTTGGGAGAGGAAGACTATCCAGGTCAACAACTTGGTATACCTAAATACCAAAAACCTTCCTATCAAATGGCCTTCCTGTAAACTTGGCCCTCAATTCATAGGACCTTTTATTGTAACCAAAAGGGTTGGGAAGGTAGCATATCACATTCAACTTCCCCCAGGGTATCACATCCATGACATCTTTCACGCTTCCCTTCTCAAGCTTCAGGATATTTCTCCACCTCTTCACCAGAAGAGTGTGATACTTCTGCGCACCTGGTCAAAGGAACTCCTGAGTACAAGGTGGACTCTATAATCAACCATTGCTACCACTATGGGAAGTTACAGTATCTAATCCTTTGAAAAGGATATCCCATAGAAGAGAGTTCATGGGAACCACTGTCTAACCTTACAAACTGTGCTCACCTTCTTGATTCCTATATCTAAGCCCATCCCAAACTTGGGTCTGGAGGGAGTTATGTTGTGCCTGCCCCAAAGGGCAGGCTTTTAATTGAGTTTTTGAATTCTATTTTCAAACTTAAATGTTAAGTAGATAATTATTAGTGAGTTAAATCAAAATTATCATATTTGTTTTGCTTGCCTCTGGTTTGCTTCTGCTTCTGCTTTTGCTCTTGGTTTTGCTCCTGCGTGTGTGCAGGTCTATTCATTTTCCTTTAACTTCCTATTTTAAGATAGATTTCTTCCTTTTATCTATTCTTTTGCTTACGCAACTGCCATTCCCTTCCCCTGCAGTATGCAGATCTTTGGTTTTCTGTTTTCCAGCAGTTTCTCCACCACCATGTGTTTTCCTTTTGTCTATCAAACCCAGCTGCCAAGAAACTCTCTCCTTTCCAAGGAAGATCTTCCCCAGGGCTTGGTTTTTTATGCTATATAAATAAAGACACCAGAAAAGTAAGCTTTTAAGCTGCAATTCTAAGTGGTTTTCCCCAAACACTGCTCACAGGTTTTTACTTTAATCTTTATTTTTTCTTCTCAAATCTTTAAATTCTAACTTCAAAATTTACTTAGGTTATCATCTTTTTAAAAGACGCTTAAGTTTATAGTAAATTAATACTTTGTTAGGTCTCAATTTTCTTCCAGAGATAAAACATTTAGTATAATTAGAATGGAGATAGCTAGACAACAAGCAATTAGCTTGTTGTCACCATTTTTTAACATTAAAGATAACTAAACTAGTTTTATGTTGAGATATTCCTATGGGGAATATCCTGACGTAGATATACCTTTGGTTACAAACAAATCTTTATTTAATACTTTGTTATATATAGTTTGTTTAGGACTAGTTAACTCTATGACACCTTTTATGTCTAATAATAAGTTTTTGATAGGTCTTTTAAAGGTACTTCTACAAACTGTACCTACTTTTCTTTATCTTTTAAACTTAAATCCAAATGCTTTACATGGTATAGTATATAATCTTGCGCCTTATTGGGCAAGACTTTACAACTATTGACGTCTTCCAAGTCCATAGCAATGACCCCATACTTCAAGCCAGCCACTCTCCAAATAAAGTAACTTGCTTGCCCTACCCATTTTCTTTCCATGGGAGCACCCATAAGCTACTGGTAGATACTGGGGCCAATCACACTATGGTTGACCAAACGTTTGCAGATGCTCAACAGCTAGACCAAGTGTCAAGCAGATTCAAGGCAGTATGGGTGGCTGATTCCCAAAGAGTGGCAATTACCCATGAGACGGTACCCTTCTCTGTAAGTATGGGAACGTTCAGGTTAAGCTCTCTGGGCCAATTATGGAAGGGCTCAGCCAAAATATCATTACTTGCCTTGACTGGCTCCACCACAACCAACCCTACATTGACTAGGATACATCTGTGATCACCCTCAATGGGAATGGGGTGGGTTTTCAGATATATCCTGTTGAAATGAGCAAGTTGCTGCCCAATAAAGTGTTTTTCATAATCACAGAAACAGGCTCATACAATTTCAAGGGGGAAAAGACTTTACACAATGCTCAGTCAAAGTTATCTGCGCAGAACCACCTGCGGCCCTTCCATTGACTACCCCACCTCTACCAGCACTTGACACTCTCCTTGAGGAGTATAAGGACGTTTTCAGTGAAACACTGGACCAACTACCTCCTCCCCAGGAGATCCAACATGCTATACAGCTACAAGAGTTGCTTCCCAAGGCGCGCCCCCTCTACTGCTTGACACCAAAGGAGGATGAAGCCCTCCACCAGAACCTTGTAGACACACTTAATAAGGGTTTCATAAATTGCTTGCTTTTCCCTACAGGGCTGATGTATTCTTTGTAGCCAAGAAGGACAGGTCCCTTTGCTTAGTCACAGATTACCACACCCTCAATGAGGTGACCGTTAAAAACAAGTACCCCCTGCTATTGATTGATGACCTGCTTGACACACTTGCGGGTGCAAAGGTCTTTAGCAAGATCAATATCACCACAGGGTACAATCAGGTCTGAATTGCGCCAGGGGATGAAGCAAAAACTGCCTTCCAAACACACTACAAGTTATTTGAGTGCCAGGTCATGAACTTCAGGATGACCAGCGCTTCTTCTACCTTTGTCATGTTAATGAACAAAGCATTTGAGGAATTGATTGGAAAGTGTGTTTTTGTGTACCTTGACAACATTATTGTCTTCATTCAAGATCAAACCACACACCTCCAACACCTCTGTGCTGTCCTTGACATCCTTTGGAAAAACCAGTTGAAGGCTAAGCCTTCCAAATGTGAATTCCTCTTGTTGAAGCTCTTGTTCCTAGGACACACCATCTCTGCCCAAGGGATAAATCCTGACCCTGCCAAAATCAAGGCAATCACCAGTATGCCACATCCCATCAATGTTGGTCAGGTGTGTACCTTCTTGGGCATGGTTGTCTACATGCATAGCTTCCTCCCCAATTTCAGAGAACTTATTGTACCTCTCATTGGGCTCTTGAACACTAAACAGCGCTTTCATTGGACCCCTGCCAGAGATCAAGCCTTTGAGATGCTGAAGCAGAGACTTACAACAGCGCCTTTATTACAGCTTCCTAATTGAAATTACCAATACAAACTCAAGACTGATGCCTCTGACAGGGCCATAGGGGGTGTGCTACAGGTAGAAACTGGCAAGGGCGTCTTCTTCCCCATGGCGTACAAGTCCAGGAAGCTCATTGACTCAGAACAAAGCTACCCAATTCATAATAAGGAGCTAGCAGCCATTATGCACTGCTTCAAGAATTGGCACTGTAACTTGGAAGGGGCCACCTTCCCACCCCGTGTCTTGACAGATCACAAGTTGCTCTAATACTTCAACACGCAGTCCCATTTGGCACACCGCCAGGAAGGCTGGATCAAACGTCTATCCCTATATCAGTTGTGCATTGAGTACAAGACTGGGAAAGAACTTGTCACAGATGAAACCCTCTCAAGGCTCTATGTAGCGTCCATTACCGGGGATAATGGTTTGGACCCAGATTGGCCAATGCTTTACCTCCATCCTGAAGCAACTCATTACAAAGACCTTAATTTGGTAACCATCTCCAAGTTAAAGGACAATGAAAGTCAATTCACCACCAATTCTGGCAATGTCTGCTGCCAGGCGGAGACAGGTGAAAAGACACCCTATATTCCTACCACACAACAAGGCAACACCATACTACACTATCACCACACCTTGGGTCATATTAGAGGACGTAAACTCTTTGAAATCATGAAGCATAAGGTTTGGTGGCCTTGTATGCGCCAAGACATCTTGGACCTCTTCAAAACATGTGTTTTATGTTAAAAGAATGTATCAAAGCCTGCACCCCCAAGTCTGTCCTGCCTATTAAAGCCATGGAATTCTTTGAACAATGGGCCCTTGATATTGTTATACTCTCCCCAAAGACAGACTGGGCAAGAAGTATATCATCACAGCCATTGGTTACTTCACCTGTTGGCCAGTAGTGTGGGCAACCACTAAACATACCATCACCACCATCACCCACTTCATTAGCAAGGAGATTTTGGCCTGCTTTGGGCAACCCAAACATCTCACCACAGATAGTGGACCCAATCTTGTTGGACATGTCATGAAGGCATACTACACCAAGAATGCCCTCCAAAGGATAGTCACAACTCCCTACCATCTGTAAGCCAATGGGTGTGTAGAACGCTTAAACGGTTCACTGGTCTAATTGATTGCCAAGCTCTCACAGGAGCACCCCAATACTGCGTGGACTGAACACCTGCCCAACAATCTACTTATCTTACAAGCAAGAATCAACAAGGCACCATTTTCAGCCCCAGCACCTTGTCCTTTGGAATGCCTGAGAGCTTAATGAGAGTAGAACAAGGGAAATTACAATCCTTGGTTCCCAGGAACCCCCCTTATTGACTACTCCTTCCCTGAGCCAGTGGCGTACCAAAGCGTAAGACATTGAGCACAAGAAAATTGAGGGAGGGACAAAACATCTCAAGGCCAGATACTCTGTAGGTGACCCCATCTACACCCTCAACCCCAATTCAGCCAAATTAGAACCCAATCACTTGTGGCCCTTCAAGATAGCTGCAGTCTATGACAACTACACCTACTAACTTGAAGATGCTCAAGGAAACACCAAGAAGCTTCACCACAATTGCTTGCGCCACTGCTGTAACGTCCTCACATAAAGATTGTTTGTGAGGAGCTTCCCAGATCTCCTGCAAACTCTGATCCTGGTGTCTGACAACAAACAGGGGCAAAAGGGGATATTGCAACTAAGTTCCCAGACTTGCCTGCCAACGTATCTCACAATACACAGGGGGTGCTTGATGAGTCACTCCTTGACATATCTAACAACATGGATTAATCTGATGGCAATATCAAATTGCAGGCACTTTCTCCTAATTAGGAGCGTCATCAATTCAACCTGCTGATCTTGCACAAGTTATTCCTTGGCTCCAACCCTTACATGGAACATGCCACTATGCCACCCCCTGTGGCCTTGTATCTTTCCCCATATAGTATATTAATCACAATATTCTACAATAAAAATACCTTATTCTATTCATTCTTGTCCTTTATATTGGACTGTTGTCTTCCCCAATCAAATACAGAACTCTAATTGATTCAGCTGTAACATCAATGCTACCACAGAAAATTTATCCCAGAGAAGAGCCCATGCTGCACTATTGTCACAGATGATCTAAGGATGTCTACCCCCATTGGTATAACTATCCTAGGGCACCACTTCTATCCTTACAAAGTACTAATAAGGGGGAGCCCTAATAATACCCCAAGGAATAGAAAACCTCCACCACACACCAAGACTAGTTAGATCAATAAAACAGCAATTTTTTTCTCAGAAATCAATCTTTATTTGGCCAATAATAAGTTCTTTCCTGAAAAACAGCTCCCTATGTGGATCATCCACAGCCTCAGATGCTTACTAACAGCATCTTATGTACAGGATATTAATTATGTATGATGGCAGCAGTTTTTTTGTGTATTCTAGTATGCTGCTGCAGAATTTCTGTCCTGATAATTTTGGATCAAGTTCCATAATAAGACCAGCATTATATGATGTTTAATATATCATAAAGGTGCCCTCTGCTAGTATAATAGTAATTGATCCAGACCAGCTGTAACTGATCCACCTTGGGGCCCACTCCTTTTGTCAGTTTATGAATAACTATACTGGGAGGATTCCTGTAAACAGTGGACTTTAAAGCTATGGTGCTAAAAAAATGACCATTTGTAAACAAAATCAACTCAGATGCCAAGAAAGTCAACACATCTCAGAGCTGAATAGGAGTAAACCCAAATCCATTTTAATTCAATGTAAAATCATTATTCTTTATTCACGTCAAAACATGGGGTTGACCCCCAGAAAATTTCTGCAGATTAGACCCCATACTACTCAAACTAACTTCCCCATCACTAAAAGCCAAATGCAAAAGCCAATCTAAATTACCAAACAAGGCAACAAGACCCACTGACAATCTCAAACCCATAGGGCAACTTGATTCAGTGCTTGACTCATTACCAGGATAAAGCTGCCCCCTGATCAATCTAATTGAGTGATTGTCTTGATCTTTTTCTTTTGATGATTCACAAATGTTATATAGTCTCAAAAATCCCAATAAAGATATTATCTAGTTTCTAATTATTTTCACCTTGTAACTCTGCTAATATAGCACAGCTACAACATTTACTTTTTGTCCAGGTTAATTTTTTTAGGTGAGTTGTTTTTGCAGCATTTAATTATTTTGCCTAAATATGAGTTGATTTCACTTGGCAACCTAGCTTTAAAAGCTACTATATGGGGTTTGGAATAAAAACAAATCATACCAACTTTATGTGGCCTGGTTCTCCTTGGGGGGCTGAACCGCTTTGAGAGTTTAGTTTGGAACTGGTATTATATCTTCCTTCTTGGAGTGCCTTATTTTTGACCTTTTTGATCCAACTCCAGAGCCAGATTTTTGGATTAAACTGACCTAAGGCCTTTTTTCCTCCTTGATGGTGCTGTAAATTGAACTATTAATGCTATTTCAATATGACCTGAAAATTGCAATACTTGCAAAGACCTAGTTGGGTTTGCTGTTGATTTCAACAGTTGCCCTTTTCATAAATGGGCCAAGTGCAATATCACACATTCTGGATTGTATTACCTAGGTTATTCTTATCCTAGTACAATTTCAAAACTAACTAGATATCTTTTCTATCTAGTGAGCAATCCTTGCTCCCAGTCTACTATACAAGTAGAATTCTCACTCTAAACAAAGACAGATTTATCCATATCTATTTTTTTTTTAAAATCTTCAAGTGTTTTCTTTCCTTTTCACTTTAAGGAAACACTCTTTAATGCTTTCCAGTAAATTAATATGTCCCCTTAATTTTTCCCTGAAGGCTAACCCAAGGCCAGCTCAGACCGCAAACCTTTTTTAATAAAGGTTTACCTGCCTTGTCCTCTTGGATGTTGTCCCCAAGAGCCAAACATGACAGCCAACATCCCAGTGCTCTAACCCTAGTCTGCATTTGTGCAGGGTTAAGCTTATTGCTGGTAAAGTTTGGGCTAAAGCACCTCAGCTAATCTTGTTGGGTAATGTGAATCAGTAATGATTCTGGGTCCCCACGTCTCAGGCCAACATTGCTCTGCACCCCACTGTATGTGTATTCCTTGAGTGCCCAACCTTTGATTGCTCCGCTCCATCCTGGGCTGGTGGCTGCATCAAAAGGTACCACTCATCCCAATCAATTGATTCCTAAAGCTGCCCTTCCAATGCCCTTCTGGAGCCTGCTGGACCAACCATGTACAATGCGCCACCCCAGCCTCCCACCCTGTTGCAGGACATCTAATCCCTGGCAGTGCAGCTGTAACTAGCCTCCAGCTGACAGTTGGTCAGGGTGACCCAGCCAGCCCATTTTGATCCAGATCCCAAGGACCATCTTCACAGCAGCTGAGAGCCCTACCCCAGCTTGGTAAGCCTTGGGCATGCATGGTAGAGTTTAATCCTCCCAAATCCCTATGTCTCCCCACTGGGGGGTGTACAGCTTCAGAGCTTTCAACACAAGCCACAGCAGTACCAGAGCCTGTGCTTAACCATCACCAATGACTTACCACTTCCCAAGGGTGCAAAAAATACAGCTCAAATCAAGACAACAGTTTCATTAACAAGCCTGGAAAGCTGGAGATAGATTGGTTAGAATAATAGAACTGTGGGGGAATTTATACCCAAGGGTAATTTCAGGGATGTAATCCCTGTCCACCTAAATAAAATGGAGATTTTGGCATACCATACAGAAGTACATAAAATTAATAATAATTCCCTAGGAATTAAGGAATTACCAGGTATTGAACCATACAGGGATCAAACTTGAAACCCTTAGAAAAGAGCTAGCATTAGTTCTAAAATGGAATTTAAAATTAGTTTACCTTTATATAAGCAACCCTTTAATTTGATTTGCTCTTTTGAACTTAGAAACATTAAAAGAATCATAAATAACACTTTTCACAGAACCTCTGATTTGCTGCTTTTCCAGCTGTTTTTTCTTTCAGCCCAGATATTATCACCCAAGGCTTTGGAAATGACTGTGAAATTCAAAAATTCACAGCACCTCTTGTTCTTAAATTTTCATACCACTAAACAGTCATGTTTCCTCTGTTGCCTGTTTTACTGCAATCCTGGCACTTTATCACCAATTAATTTAAGACCTTCTTAAATGTCTTTTTCCTTTGGTTTTTCTTAAGAAAACCTCATTTATCACCCTTTTCTACACAACAATCCTCTAATTCTTTTCATCCCTTCATAGCAATATTTAGATAGCCATACTGATATTTGAAATATTTTTCCAGCAATAATAGATCTGCCTATTTTTAGTAGTTTCCCTTTCTTTACAACACTTTCTCCCTTGAAAATACTTGACACCATGAAGGAGATTTCCCTTCTATTATGGTTGATGATTATACTTCTAATGTGTAACTTTGCCCCAGAAGGCCCTAATTCAACTGTAAATTGGGGAAACTCATTTCCTGATAAAACTCACGCTGAAAAGTCCCTGGCCAATGGTTAGTTCAAATATCTTTCAGATTGCTGGGGACAAAAGTTCCATTACAGACATGCCCCACTTATTACTCCTGATGTCAGGTGTCAGGGCCCAGGAAGCCTTGGAAAATCAGCTGGCCTTCCTAGAGGCAAAAACCCCACAGCTTGGGAACCCCTACCAAGTATTCCCCAGAGTGTGAAAACCCCCTTTTGACTAACAAATGGCCCAGGATTTGAGAGGCACATGAGCCTTGAATCCCTGGCTTTAATTCCATTATCAAATCTGGGCCTCTCAACTATCAGGAAATGGTACATTGGGTGCGCAATTGTTTGATTGCGCAATTGGGCACTCAATCACTTGTAGGATCTATAAATAACTGTGGCACCTTGGCATGCTGCAGCTCAAGAAAGGTTCATGTTATACCAACCAATGAGCACCCACCCCCTGGTCCAAGTACGCAAATTCTAGTGAAAATTTTAAGTTTAACTGCAATTGATGCCATCAGTTCTCTGGTGGCACTAATAGCCTCAAAATTACCAGTAAGTATAAATAGTGAGGAGGAGAAGCCCTCCTCACTGTTGACATCTTAAATAAACAACTTTATGCTCAGGATTCCTTATTTTCTTGCAAGATCTATCTACTTTTGCACCAATATAACTATTCTTTTTGCATTTATTTATATCACCACTACACTTTACAACCTCATGCATCTGCTCCTCCTGGCCACCAAGAGGGATCATTTCACCATCCATGCTGGAGATTCCTCCTACTCTCCCCTGCCAACTGTGCCTCCTGCCCAGGACTTCAGTAAGTTGGTTTTTGTCTATATCACAGTATTTGGGCTGACCAACCAGGCTGTGCCCCATACTAGCAGTTGGCGTTCCCTAGCTACTGCAGTCAACTATCTGGTCAGAATTGCGCCTATTGTGTACTTGGCTTTCCAGGACCAGCCTGCCTCCCCTATAGGAGCCCAGCCAGACTCTGGTATGGGCTATAACAGTATGTCAACCATATCAAAACTAGTAACCCTGGGCCCCTGTTCTTCTTTGATTATAGGGGCATCTTTTATGCATTTATTTTTGACCTCAGCTTACTACCTAAGATAGTATATGACTGTTGAAAATTGTGCTATTAATGCCATTTTGATATGGCCTTTGAATATTGATATGTGCAAAGATATGGTCAGGTTTGCTTTTAAATTCAGGAATTCCTCCCCTTCCGCAAATGGGTCTGGTTCAATATCCACCCATTCCAGAATATCATACCTGTCCTTGACTGATCTTGGTATGACCTCATCCTAATATGATCCCTTCTGCCTCTCTGTCTTCCTAATAAGTGATCATTGACCCTTGTCTACTATTTAAGTAGAATCATTTCTCCTAATAAAGACAAGTTTATCCACATTTGCGTTGGCTTTAATATTCTTCAAGCTTTTTGCTTTCTTTTCTTCCAAAATGAATATCTCATCTTTTATTCCAAGAAATTAAGGTACATGCCCTTAATTCTGCCCCAAAGACTAACCCAAGGCTAGCTTTGAGCCTCAAATCTTTTGTTATAAAGATTTTCTGCTGTGTTCTCCTGGATGTTGTCCCCAGGAGCCAAACACAACAAAATGGTGCTCACTACAGGAGCTGTAAGCCCCTTGGTTACCCTGTTCCCACACACATTATCTGGTCCTTCTCCCTTTGTTTCTGAAGTACCCAAAAAATCTAAAGTTTCTAGTCCTTCTCTAGAAGAAGACATCACCAATGCTTCCTCAACTCTCATGGTACTGGTGCTGTCTCCTGGGCCCCCGTGGCCCCCTTCCAGCTTTCTCTCTCAACTACAAGCAAGCTTGTGCTGCCGCCTGCTCTCTCCTCCACTCAGGCACTGTGACAATGCACACTATCCCTGGTCTCTGTCCCAGGTATGCTTTCAAAGATCTGTACTCCTTCCTCTTGGACTTTTTTCTTCCCCCCGCGCTGATGGAGTCTATGGATACTATTGGTGTGTTAGTCAACCAATTTATTTAACTCGCCCTGGTTCACCATCAACTTGCATTAGGGTCCCAGAACCAGCTTCTAAATGCTGTAGCCTCTGCTGTCTCAAACAACCATGCTCAAAATATGACATATCAGGAATAGTCCCATAGCCTCTTTATGTGTATTTTGGATAACCAGTGTGACTTGCTGGCCTCACAAAAATACCCAGCCTCATCTCTTTAATCTCTTTGCTCCTTGCTCCCTGAATATATCAAGGATCAACTGTGCAAATTAGATGAGCATCAAGCACTGTGGTGCGGTCAAATTGAGGCCGCTCTCCTAAAACATTGTCAAGATTTTGAGATTCTGGTTACCAAACTCAACCAATTTTGAGAGAACATTGATTCTCAGCTTGAGTTGATTGGGACTCATGTTGATACCTGGGGCTGTCATCTACAACACTAATATGGATTGGATAAGGCTGCATTGGGCAACACTTTATATCAAGTACAAAATTATGTAGATGATAGAGTAGCGTCCATCAAGGTGACTCCTCCTGCTCCTCCTGTTGAGGTCCCATCTGACTTTGAAGCCCCGGTATGGGAAGCCATAGCTGAGCTCAAGACCACAAATCACTGTCAATCTTCTGTTCAGATCCCTCCTCCAATCAAACCTATGCCTGACCCTTGCATTGACTTGCTCACTGATCAAGTAGCTACATTGTGAGGAGAAATTGAGTATTTGAGACAGCACCTCTCTAACCCTGATGATTTGTCTTTTGAGTCTGAAGGTTAAAAAAGAAGCTGAGGTTTCTAGTACTCCTGCTCATAGCAATCAGGGTTGTTGCCCTAGCTTAGAAGGCCAATCCCAAGTCAACTGTGCTCTTGCCCTAGATCAACTGGCCAAAGTGACAAATGATGTTGCTGATAGGCAGGACACATTGGAACAAGAGGTACAAACCCTCTCTTGCTTTATTGAGACAATTAATGGACAGATTATCCCTTTGGTTGCTCAGACTACATCTCTGACCACCTGCCTCAGTGGGATTGTTGGCACCTTATTGGTATAACAAATTAAGATTGATGAATTTGGAACTGCTACTGCTGCTAGAGATAATAGTGGGCAAAACAGTTCTACCTTAGATACGCTAGAGGAGAGACTTTGACTTCTCTGGGCTAGACAACCTGCTGCTGAATCTGAGTTTGAGGGTAATCCCAACATTAACGTCCTCAACCCAAGTGACAGCAGCCAATCCACCTTGTTGTCCATTGACCCCAACTATAAGCCTTCATTAAAGCAGATATTTGACCCTAAAACCTCTACCATTGCTACCTTCCTGACAATTTATAAGACTGCAATGCGTAGGGCCACCAATGAACTTAAGAAGTGCATATTCTTACCTGTCTGCATCCCACATTTCAAGAAGTGGTGGTCCCCAAACTCCCCTCCATTGTCACTTGGGAGGACATGAAGCGCCTCTTAATTGAGAAATTTGGCAGAGAACTCAGCTTAGAAGTCAAGAAGGATGCCTTTATGCACATTGCTTTTAAGCCCAAAGAAACCCTGGCTGAGTTTGCCAATTTTTTCTACATTGAAGGACAACAGTTAATCACCAGTCATCAGTTAACTCCCCGGGAAGCCTACACAGCTTGTTCAAACACTTTAAAGGTGAACCAGCTCATATGTCTTCAATTTAAGGCCCATAAAGCTTCCCTTACTTCAATGAAGAGTATCAAGACCCTCTTGCAAGATATGCACTTGACTCATGGTGGTACTGTGGTACGCAAAAATAAGGCCAACAATGCAGGAACCACCTCCTGTACTCTGCACATTATGACTCTGGGCTCTAGTGGACAATCTAAGAGGCAAGGATGTCATAACTGTGGTCAAATATGAAACCACTCATATACCTGAACCAACCCTTGAGTAGAGGGTTGTGACTCAAAGGAGAATCCCAAAAAGAGAGGTCAGCTTAGAGGCAGAGACACTCTCTGCTGACCAATCTTCCCTGTCTCCTCCTGATCCCCCATCTGACAAGGAATCTTCCCCCTCAGCTGGATCAACTATCATCCACCTGTTCCACAATCTTTCCAGTGATTCTGAACCCAAAGACTTTGATTGCAATGAGTCTGAGGGTTATGGTTACTCTGTGCTAGCAGTCCCAGAGACAGTTTCTGTCCCTTACAAGCTACGTTCAGGAAGAAAAATCTACTACACTTGTCAACCTTGAGCAAAACTAAGGTCATAGTAGCTTGTCCTTACTTAGCACAAGCCCATCATCCCCCTGTTTTGGTAGATTCCTCTGAAGAGGCTGCTGAATTAGCAGAGGCTCTCTTTCAGAATGTGACCGCATCTCTCCCCCTGCAGACTGTGTATAAGGAAATTCCTGCCTTACAATGCATGTTGGCCAAATGGGAGAAAAAATGGAAGCTGCTCAGGAGGCTCTAGCTGTCTTGCCCCCCTGTGGGAAAGATACTACCTGTGTGGAAGTATCAATCCAAAAGGTTAAAATCAAGACTATCTTGGACACAGGCTCTCCAGTCAATGTGGTATCGTCCAAGCTAATGAAGAAGCTTAAGCTGGCCCCTGAACTCAACTACACTCAATCATATGGTACTGCTGGCATAGCTCAAACCCAAGCCATTGGTGTCTACTCTGCTCTGCCAATGAGGTTTGGGAAGCTTCTTATTGCTTTCCCTGCTTTTGTCTTAGAAAAAAAAATCTACAATCTCCTGGTTGATACACAATTCCTTCAAGAGTACAATGGAATTGTGAACCTTTGAGATGGTTACCTTTTGCTCTTAGGGTATAAGATCCCTCTAATCTTTGAAGAACCTCCACGTCTCCCGTGTAAACACCTTAAGACTTGTGTGCTTGAGTACCCCACGGGTATCTATTTGCTCAAGTACAGGACTCATTCTTCCAATATGTGGTCCCCTCCTCCTTCCTGTCCTGCTGAGGAAGGTGTGCCTCTTCTTGCCCCTTCAGCTATCACTATCCTGCCTGGCTTGCAAGTGATTATAGACTCTCAGAAATCCTATGAACTACCCAAGAAATTATTCTTGGAGCAATATTCACCTGATTCCCTAAGCTGTAGAGAGCCTAGGCTATGCCCTGGGATTCTGGACCAAACTCAAAAAGAGCCTGTGCAGCTGTTGTTGGCTAACCTGACTGCCCTACCTATGCAGGTGACCAAAGGGCAGGTTGTTGGGCATGGTTTCATATTAGGTTCAGAGCAAGTGGCGTCCCTCTACCCCTTTGGAACGTTTAGTGATTTCAACTTGATAGAAGAAGACTCCCAGGTTCTCTCCCTGTTCACTCCCACAGACTTCCCTCAGCTGTTGCCCATTCAACAAAAAGATGTTCTGGAACTATTAGACCAGTTTAAAGATATCTTTGCCTCTGGACCTACCAACCATGGTCTAGCTAAGGGGGCCATCCCCCAGATAGACACAGGTGATGCCCCACCCTTTTGTGCCAAGCCTTATCACTGCAGTAGAGTGGAAGATGCTCAGGTCTCTAAGGAGTTTAAGCAGCTTCTAGATGCTGGGCTCCTAGCCCCCTCTCAGAGCCCTTGGGCCTCCCCATTGTTGATCCCAAAGAAGAAGAATAGAGGCCATCACATTGTGATGGACTACTGCTGTCTAAATTCACTCACCAAGAAGGATTCTTACCCTTTACCTAGAATTGATGATGCCTTCAGACAATTAGGAAGATCAAAGTTTTTTCCGCCATGGATCTAACATCAGGGTACTGGAAGGTTGAATTGTCCCCTGAGGATAGAGAAAAGGCCGCACTCATCACTTCAGCAGGTCTATACAAACCCACTCAAATGCCCTCAAGGACTCTGCAACGCCCCAGCTACATTTCAACAGGCTATGGACTCCATCCTACAAGACCTGAAACTCTCCTGCATCCTCGTATACCTTGACAATATTACTGTGTTCAGCTTCACCTTCACCAACCATCTAGACCACCTCAAAGCTGTCTTCATCAAAATTTGGGAGGCAGGTCTGAAACTTAAGCCTTCTAAATGCTCTTTCTTCAAAGAACGGCTTAAATTCTTGGGCCACAAGGTCACCCAAACAGGAATATGCCCTATGAACAATAAGGTGGAAGCCATTGAAAAGATGCTGCCTCCCACAAATCTATAGGAAGTCCAAGTATTTCTTGGTATGATGGGGTATTATTGCCAGTAATTCCTGATTTTGCTGAACTAAGCAAACCCCTTGTCCAGCTCCTCCGCAATGTACCCTTTGAGTGGACTGACAGCCAACAGCAATCCTTTGAGGCGTTGAAAGCTAAACTAAAGGAGGCTCCTGTTTTTTGTCTACCCTGACTACAATAAGGAATTCATCTTGTATACCAATGCTAGTGGAGTAGCTGTGGGTGCCATCCTAGCCCAACTTGACAGCAAAGGCGTTGGCTGACCTGTAGCCTATTCCTCCCTAGTCTTTAACAAACATGAGAAGAATTATAGTGTCACTGAAAAAGAATGACTAGCTGTTATGCATGCAGTAAAGCAGTTCTGGCACTAAATCTATGGGACTCATTTAACAGTAGTCACAGACAACTCATCCCTTAAGTGGCTACAGCAATAAAGGAGCCCAAAGGTCAACTAGCCTGCTGGGCCTTACGCCTGCAAGGATACAATTTCACTGTAGTACATTGTCCTGGTGCACAACATCAGAATGCTGATGATTTGCCAAGGATGCCTATTATAGCCATACATCCTGCTGACACTGATTGCCTATATGAGTTGATAGGGTACCCTGACTCCTGGGCCACTGAACCAGAGGACATTTGCTTGCATTACAAGCCCTATCCAAGGATACTGTGATTTGAGATAGTCAACTCTTCAAGAAGGTCAGCAACGCCTATCTGCCCTACGTCCACCCCAGTATGAAAATAGCCATCATCTTCCAAGCTCACATTGATACTGGTCATGGAGGTACAGCAAAAACTCATGAATGGTTATGCAAAAACTTCTACTGGGAAAACATAAACCTCCTAATCCCTTATGTTCTTGCCTCATGTCATTCTTGTCAGCTCCAACAACCCAGACCTTCCCAACATCAGTTTAGGCTCATCCCTCCTAAACATGCCTTCCACACTGTGAGTATTGATGCTGTTGGGCCCCTCCTGCATTCTAGGTCTGGGTGCTGATTCATCTTAGTAGCCATCAGCCACTTTAGCAAATGGGTTGAAGCCAGAGAAACCAAATATATAACCGCCAAGACCACTGCTAATTTCTTGCTGCAAGATATCTTCTACCGTCATGGTTGCCCTCAAGTCCTGCTTTCTGAAAATGGGACCAACTTTAATGCTTGCCTCATAACGTCCATTGTAGAAGCCATGGGTACTCATCAATTTTTCTCTGCACCTTATAACCCATCAATCAACAGGACTGTGGAACAAGAAAACTCTACCCTTGTATCCATCATGAGGAAGCTTACCCTCTCTGATGCCACCAATTGGGATATGTTCCTCCCTGCTGCTCTCTTTGCATATAGACTAAGCAGACATCAAGTGACTGGTCAGTCCCCCTTCACCATATTGTACAGACAAGAAGCTGCTACTCCTCAATCTTGGTACCCCTGTTGATTGAGGTTGACGCCTCTGCTAATCCTGAAGCTCATGTCAAAGACTTGACTAATTGTATCATTGACATCTAATCTACTGTCTATTCTGCTGCTTACAAAGTCAAAACCCTGGAACTCTCGCCCTCTAATGCTGTCAGAGCCCCCCTTCCTGACTACCAAGTGATGACCTGGTCCTCTAATATCAAAATTGTACTGGAGGTTGTGCTCATAAGTTAGACTCCCTCTGGGTTGGGCCTTGTGAAGTCACCTACAAGAAGGGTGTCAAGTATACCATGAAGCTACTGTCTTCTGGCCGCCCCTTTGCTCAAGTTCACTCCGAATTTCTCTGCAAATATCAACTCCCTGTGTCCAATCTTGAGGGGGGAGATGCCGTAAATTGTGCTATTAATGCCATTTTGATATGGCCTTTGAATATTAATATGTGCAAAGATCTGGTTGGATTTGCTTTCAAATTTAGGAATTCCTCCCCTTCCGCAAATGGGTCTGGTTTAATCTCCACCCATTTCAGAATATCATACCTGTCCTTGACTGATACTAGTATGATCTCATCCCAACGTGACTCCTTCTGCCACTCTGTCTACCTAATAAGTGATCATTGATCCTTGTCTACTATTTAAGTAGTACATCTCTCTTATTAAATACAAGTTTATCCACATTTGTGTTGGCTTTAATATTCTTCAAGCCTTTTCCTTTCCTTTCTGCTAAAAGGAATTTCTCATCTTGTATTCCAGGAAATTAAGGTATGTGCCCTTAATTCTTCCCTGAAGGCTAACCCAAGGCTAGCTTCAAACCTCAAAACTTTTGTTATAAAGATTTCCCGCTGTGTCCTCCTGGATGTTGTCCCCAGGAGCCAAACACAACAATGACCAAGAAACAAGAAAATAATGAAAGCCAAGAAGAAATTGTCACCAAGTTGCCCAAGTCCAGACTGTGACCATCTTCATCTTGAACCAGAATACTGCTGCTCCCACAACTTTTCCTGACCTGCCAAAAATAGACTTGGCTGGCGTCAGATAAGGAATGATTGTGATAAACGCCATGTTCTGTGCCCACCCTGAGAGCTTCAGAGACAACGCTCAGAAGGTTATGATGGTGGCCGCCCAACTGAAGGATGACGTCAGAGAAACCTTCTTGACCAGCCTAGAGAAAGATCCAGACCCCATACTCTCCTACAAACAATTCCTGGAGAGAATGAATTCTGCAACCACCCCTGCTGGTGCCAAGATTCAAGCATACATGGGTCTCATCACCTGACCCAAGGAAGAGACAACCTGGAGACCTACATACAACAATTCCTACGCCTGGCAGAGGCAGCTGAGATTACTGATGACATATCAGGCCTGCATTCCAGAAATGGTTTGAACCCATATCACGCCAGCCTAATGAGACACCACCAATGCAACCTCCACAAAGACAAGCTCCTGGCTATTGTCAGAAGCATGGAATTCAGCCAATCACCAGGGAATCACACTGTTCAACCCTGGAATAACCAAACCCCTGGTGCAAGTAGGCCCATTTAAACATGACCCTCAAAGAGTACCAACACCACATCAGAAGTGGGCTATGCTTTTATTGCCACCAGAGTGGCCACTTATCCAAGGACTGCACTAGCTGCTCCAACGGACCCCATAGGAGCCACCATTTCAGCAATAAACAACGCTTCCCAGTCTTATCCTATCATTGACACTACTTTATGTTACCATGATCATGAGGTGAACACTGTAGCCTTCTAGACAGTGGGGCTACCCTCAACTGCATGGAACATAGCCTAGCTAAGAAATTGGGTGTACCAATCCAGGGGAACTCCTGACTGGTAACTTTGGGTAACAAGATAACAGATCTTTCCCACAAGTGCAAAGAGTCTTTCTCCCTGAAGCTAAATGGAAAACTCCTGACCACCAGATTCCACATCATGGAGAAGCTTACAAAACCTGTAGTGATAGGGTTTGAATGGTGGGTTGACCACCAATTGAACTTGGACTATAAGAACTATCAAGTGACTGTCACTCATGAGAGCCAAACCTTAGAGGTCCCCTGCCTGAACCCCCAGCAGACCTCTGCGCTAAACAACATTGCCATGGAATCCTGCAAAGCTGAGATACCAAAATGTTTGAAGCCTTGGGAGTCAATCTTTTCAGAAGAAGAAGCCACGCCTTGCCTAAACACAGTCAGTTTGACCACGTCATTGACCTTCTCCCCAGAACCCAACCTAAGCATGGGCCTGTCTATAGTTGTAACATGAAGGAACAAGCTTCCTTAAGAGAGTACTTAGACAAGATGCTGAAGAAGGGATATATACACATCTCCAAATCTCCTTGTTTGTCCCCTTTACTGTTTGTTAAAAAAGGGCAACAATCTACGTCATTGTGTCAATTACCAGGACCTAAACAGCATTACAGTGAAAAACAGATACCCTGTACCTAATGCTGAAGATCTCTCAGACCAGCTTTCAGGAGCCAATAGCTTCTCAAAGGTTGATTTGAGGGATGCCTTTAACCAGATCCAGATCAGGCTTGGCAACAAATAGAAGACCGCCTTTAAGACTAGGCAAGGTCTCTTTGAATACTTGGTTATGCTGTTTGGGTTGTGCAACGCACCCAGCACCTTTCAAACTATGGTGGATGTGGTCTTGGGAGGACTAAAGGATCAGCGTTGCGTAGCCTACTTATATGACATCCTCATCTACAGTCACACCCCTGAAGAACATGTTGAACACCTTCAAGCTGTCCTACAACACTTTAAGGAACACAGACTCTTTGTTAAAATCCAGAAATGTGAGTTCTTCCAAGAAGAAGTAGAGTTCCTAGGGTACAATGTACTGAAAGGAGGTTTTGCAATGACGCCTGATAAAATAGAGGCCGTGACATCATGGCCTGAACCTAAGAACTGCAAGGAGGTCAGAAGTTTCCTGGGCCTGGCAAACTTCTGCCAGGAATTTGTCCAAAATTTTTCTTTAATCTGCTTGCCCTTGACCTGCCTTACCTCTGAGAAATACCTCTTTGTGTGGGATGACGCTGACAAATCTGCCTTTGAGTTGCTAAAGAACACATTTTTTTGCCCCTGTCTTAGCAATGCTGGTTTATAATAAGCCCTTCATTGTGGAAACAGACGTCTCTGACTTTACATTGGGGGGTGTTGCTTCAGGAGGGGCATGATAGTAATCTGCACCCTGTAGCTTACTACTCAAGAAAGTTCACTCCGCCTGAGCTGAACTACCCCATCTACAATAAAGAGATGCTTGCTATCATTCATTCCTAAAACATTGGAGAAGATATTTGTGTGACGCCAACCACCCAGTGAGAATCATGACCAATCACAAGAACCTGACATACTTCTTCAAACCGCAACAACTGAATCAGTGTCAAGCTAGATGATCCCTATTCCTATCAGATTACAACTTATTAATCAGCTTCAAATCTGGCAAGATCAACATTGTACCTTATGTCCTAAGCCAAAGAGCAGACCTATTAACTAGCGCCAAAGAGATTGAAGAATTCAACACAAAATTCTTGCTGTCCCCAAAAACAATTGAGCCAACACTCCTATTCCTGAGAATAGCCAGTAGAAGAGAAGAAATCCAACTAGCTCAGACCGTAGAACAGTACTGAATCTCCATCATGGAAGACTCAAAGAAAGATATCAACAGTCAATACTACCAAACTGGTTACTCCTTACATGGAAATACCCTGCAACTACACAGACGCACCTACATACCAGAGGGTCCACTGAGCTTAGATATACTGAAGGAATACCACAACTCCCCCATGTCAGGACACCCTGGTTGTACAAAGACACTCAAAGGAGTCCAGAGAACCTATATGTGGCCCATAATGAAGCCAGAGACTGAAGGATACCTCAGCTTTTACAAGACATGTGGATGTACCAAGCCCAAGAAAAGGAAGCCTGAAGGACTACTACATCCCCTTCAGATTGCAGAAGGCCCTTGCAAGTCAGTGTCTATGGACTACATTGTAGAGCCACCCAATTCAAAAGGATTCAATGCCATCCTTGTAATTGTCAATTTTTTTTTACCAAAATGGCTCACTTCATTCCAACAACAACCAAAGTAACAGCAAAGAAAACTGCCACCCTATTCCAGAGCCAAGTATTCATGAGCCACAGACTCCCACAAGAAGTGGTCTCAGACAGAGGCCTACAATTCACCTCCAAGATTTAGACCCAGATCCTAAAGGACTTGGGAATAAAAAGATTGTTGTCTACTGCATATCATCCCCAGAGCAACAGGCAGACCAAGAGAGTAAACCAGTTCCTCAAACAATACCTACAATGCTACATTAACTCAGAACAGAATAATTAGATAACACACCTATCAATGGCTCAGTTTGTGTACAACAACCAAGACCATAGCTCCACCAGTATGTCCCCCTTCAAAGCCAACTACAGATTCAACCTCACATGGGATTCCCCCCACAGAGGAAGCCAATAACCCCAAAGGACAAGACTGGGTCAGCAAAATCCACGTGTGCCAAGAAGAATGTGCCCAAAATCTGAGAAGAGCAGTACAAGTATACAAGGACTTTGCCAACAAGAAACAAAGCCCTGGTCCCCCAATCAAAGTAGGTGACCTTGTGTACCTCAGCGCAAAGAACATCAAGACCACTGCCCCTTGCGCTAGCTTGAGCCTTCAACAAAATGGTCCTTATAAGGTCTTAAAATGCTTTGTTACTGTAGCCTACCAACTAGAACTGCTCCCCAGATGGAAGATTCACAACGCGTTCCACCACTCCCTGTTATCAAAGAAGAATGGACTTTATCTCCCACACCAGATACTGAGAACAGCTCCCCCACCTATCAAAGTAGGAAGCTTCACAGAAAACAAGGTCAAATCCATCCTGGGACACAAACTCCAATGCCAAAAACCCCATCTGCTGATCAAATGGAAAAGGTACCCCAATAAAGAGAATACTTGGGAACCAGAATTCAACCTTGAGAACGCTGCTACTCTGTTGAAGGAATAAAAATCTCAGAATAAAGAGTTGTTCTCTGTGAGCTTGACTATGGTAAGGGATGATGTCAAGGCCCAGAAAGCCCTGGACAATCAGCTGGCATTCCTAGAGGTGAAAACCCTCACAGCTTGGGAACCCACACAAACTGCCTTCCAGAGAGAAAACCCCTTTCAAATCACAAATGGACTGGGATTCAAGTAGCTCACAAGACACAAATCCCTGACATCAAATCCAATAACAAATTTGGGACATTTACTATTGGGAAATGGTAAATTGGGAGGGCAATCATTTGATTGCGCAATCAAGCGCTTGATTGCTTATGGATTTTAAATATAGCTGTGGCACCTTGGCATGCTGCAGCCAAACCAAGGTGCATGTTATAGGAGCCGATGCCCTTCCACCCCAGGTCTAATTGCACAATTTCTGGGCCAAATAGCAATTATCACTCAAGATGATTTCACCAGGCCTCTGGTGGCACAAAAGGTTAAGTTTCCCTCAGCAAGTATAAATAGTGAGGAGGAGAAGCCTTCTTTATTATTGACATCATAAAATAAAGAACTATATGCCCAGGACCCATTATTTTCTTACAGGAATTATTTATTTTTGCACCAATATAATTATTCTGTTTCCCTCTATCTGTGAATTCACTACACAATACAACTGCGCCTAGCTGTTTTCTTCTGGTTCTGCTCCTGTCACTTTGTTCAAGCCACCTTGCGTCTTTGACTTGGAGTTTTTCCATTCTCATCACCTGGATATCCCTCCTGGCCACCCTATAGTGACTATTCCACTTACCATGAAGGTGATTCCTCTTACTCCTCCCTACCCAACATGCCTCTTGCCTAGGACTTCCTGAAGTTAAGGTTTGTTTACATCCCAGTATTGGGGCTGGCCAATCAAGTTGTGCCCCATACTGGAAGTTGGCGTTTCCTATCTACAGCTGAAAATTACCTTGTCAGAATAGCACCAATTGTGTACATGGCTTTCAGGCCCAGCCTGCCTCCCCTGTGAGTGTCCAGCTAAACTCTGGTATGGGCCGTGACACCTGAAGTGAATGTTTTCCAGGTCTGACTTAACACATCATCATAACTTCTTGTATACCTAGTTGGGTATTACCTCCTAGGAAGGTCCAGCTTCCTGATGGGGAGATTTTCCTACCTTAAAAAGTTTGGATATCTGGCAACAGTGACAGTGCCAATAGGCTCTGTAGCAGCCAGGCTGGATTTGGGGGCCCTGGCTCATAAGATTAGAAGTTTTTCTCCTCTCAAATGGGTCCCTGAAAGGTAGGAAACAGAGATAGTGGGGAGTTATGTTTAAGCAGGATTGGCCTATAATAGATCCAAGCTATATTGTCAGGGTTTAGGCTCTGAAAGCTGGGATCTAGTGCTTCCAGCAACACTGGTTTGGGAAGAACTGGTTCAGAATCTGCAGGAATTTTTGCAACTAGAGGTGGGGAAGGAGGAGCAAGAAAGCCAAAAGAGACCCTGGTATGAATATCAACAGGAGAGAAAGTATCTGGTGGTACTTATATCCTCAGCCCTGATAGTCTGTTGGTTGGGAGGAAAGCATCCACTGCAAGAGTCCCCCAAGGAGGGGAGGGGTTAGAGTCAGCCCCTTGTTGGAATACATGGGATTTCTTTATATCTAAAGACAGCCGAGAAGGTAATGATAGATCATGTAGCTTCCCCTGGAGAGGGCTAGTGTTTTAGTCCTTACTATATCATTCTTGGGGGATTTTCTTGCCAGCTGTATAGGGTTGAAAAGTGGACGCTTAGCCCAGGGGGCAATATTCATGGTATACCAAAGGTATCAGATTTAGGTTAACAGGGCCAAGATAAATTGGGATGAAAGGATCACCTACATCTAGGGCTAGTGTGGGTGAGGGGTCTAAACTGAATAATTTTGGCTCTATTCTGGGGGAAAGACCCACCAGGATACCACCCAGTGCAGAACTGAGATGGCCACTTGTATGGGCGTCCAGAGGGAGGACACAGGGGAAAACCGGGGAAAGTATGAATCCAGGCCCATCAAAATCATCCCACCAAGTAGCCAAGGAGTGCAACTAGGGGAAATATTGTGAGAGGGCAACTTAACATTGGGGGCAGGAGACTCAACCTCTAAAGGAGGGAGATCTACAGGGGCGCCTGCCTCAGAGGAGACTCATGATCAGAATTGGGAGGAGAAAGAACAAGGTCATCACAGATGAGGCTTTTGACCAGGTTTTCACCTGTAACAACCAGGTCTTGGGCACGCCTGGAGAGATCCTTGAGTAAGTGCAGGAGATGTGAGAATCTTCTCCTATGTAAGAAGCCAAAGAGGAAAAACAGCTCCAAAGGTCTGAGGAGGTAGACCAGATCATCACCAGCACAGGAGCTAAGGTGAAAGAAACAAATTTAATGAGTGGTATCAGCATTTTTAAGGGCATTGGGAGAATGAAAGCTTTTTGGGTGCAGGCAAACAGAGCACAAGCAGAAACCAGGCAAACCAGGGGTACTTGTGGGTACAGGAAAGTGCAAATTGGGCTTCAAACCCTGCTCCTGGTAGTTAAAATAGCAGTAAGAACCTATACAGTAGTTTTAAAAGCTATGGCAACAACCAAAAATACCTCAGGTTTAAACAAAATGATTTCATATTAGAACAAAATCTAACTATCAGATTAAAATATCACTCTGTTTACAGGGATTTTTGGCGTTAATGGGCAAAATGGGTCAACACAGCAAAGAAGTGCTCATGCGCAAAGCAAACCTATTCAAAATACAATCCAGAATACATTTATTCACAAAAGAAATGGTGTGAGTTGAATTTTGATGTACATATGTTTACTATGTGAATTGGTGACATATTGCACCCAAGCACAGTGAGTCAAAACTCAAACCAAAAATGAAACACAATAGCATCTCACTATGTAAACAAAATCATTAAAATGTTGTGTGCAATGGATTGTAATCAAGAATAATACCAAGGAATCTAAAAGAAGACACACAATTTGAGACATAATTTTAAAAATATTGTGATGGATATTTGAATTTGGCAGTAAAATCTGGGGAAATGGGTGGAAATTATTTTGGGTATTCAAAAATGGGTGTTGTAAAACCAGAAACAACTAATTAAGAAATAAAAATCTATAATTGGGATATTGGGTGGGAAAAAATATTAGTTGAATATCCATATTCACTAAAAAGCAAAAATTAAAATAAGGGATTAACTTAATTGAATTTTATTTAGTATTTTATTAAATTATAAAATGGAAGGAACACAACAACAGAGTAACAATGGACCCGTTGTGCACCATGGTTGTGGTTGCCCCCACAGGTCAAAGAACAGAGTTAGTGCAACACAAATGCCTACTCAGGAAGGAGACAGGTGAGGAGAGTTCAATAGTGATGTTGCACTGACACAGCCAGTTTGAGGAGCGCAAGCTGCTAGGGTGCAGAGCATCAATCTTTGGGTCCCCAAGCTGACCCGGAAGCCCACCAAGGTTACCTTCACCAAGAAAGTTGGAAACAAGGAGGTAGAACTTACTTTGTATGTGGTTGATGTTGTGTACCGGCAAGAGTCAGTCCCGTCAGCCATGCTGGAGAAGGTGAAGCCTGTACTTGATACTAGCTACAAGCCCTATGTCAGTGATGCCAATCAGGAGGAGGACAAGGAGCCTGAGTTCTACCAAACTGATGAGGGACAATTAGTACTAAAGAAAGTTGCAGCCTTCTACAACAAGGTACCTATGCCTTACAAGCCAGTCCCTGAGCAAGATCCCATTTCAACTACTCCTGCTAAGCCTGCTCAGAAGTGCATCCCAGATATCAAACACATCATCCTGATCAAGCTAATGCGTGAATCTGGTGATTACAAGGCAGCTGCGCTCTTGTTGGGGTAGATCCCAAGTACGCCTCAAAGACTTTCAACACGTTCATCAATACTGGCCAAGTCCTTGCTGTGGAAAAATCCTTGTGTGTGTTAACCATGCTCACCAAGGAGCACAAATGGGCAATCTGCAACTGGATAGCCCAAGATTGCCATCTTGAACTGAAAAATATACAGGCAATGACCAAGTCTAATTTTGGGGATGAGGCTTCAATTTCCTTTTACTATCATCTGGTGAAGGGAACTCACTTTTCCTGGAAAAAGCTCAGGGTATCTCCCTACAATTATAATAGCCCAGCCAACATTGACGTCCGGAAAAAATACGCAGAGGCGTACACTGCCCTCAAAGCCAAGGGGAAAGTCAAATTCTATTACATTGACAAATTGATATTTGCCTTGTCTATGTGCAATGTATATGGCTATGTCCCTAAAGGCTTAAATGACAGGGTAGTTTGGCATGCAGAAGTCTGCGCCACAGCCTACTTAATGGTGGCTCTTCTTGGTCCAAAGGGGGTCAATCTGTATCAAATGATATTGGGTTCTCACAATAGCTGTACCTTTCTGTCATTCCTCAGATTGGTCCAGGAGCACCTGAGGCGCACAAGCCTGGGCTTCATTAACATTGTTTTGCTGGATAATGTTGGTCTCCACAAGGTGGCCAATATTCTTAAAGAATTCCCAATGATTGACATTAGCATCACAGTGGGCCCCCAGCAATTGGCCACATCAAATTTGCTCCTTCTCTTCCTCTCTGCTTATTTTCCCTTCCTAAATCCCATTGAGGAAGTGTTTGGGTGGCTCAAGCAAGTTATCAAGCAAGGGACCCCAACTGGGACTGAGGACCTCTTTAATTTGCTGCAGGCTGGGATCCACACCCTCCCAGCTGATACTGTGGCCAAATTCTATGGCCACGCTGACTTGTTCATCCCTGTATGCCTTGCCATTCAGCCAATCAATTAAAGGCTTAGTGTGTTCAACTTTTTTATATTCTCTAATTTACTATTTAAGATTTATTAATAATCAATTTATATTTAGAAGCTTCTAAGTCCACAATAACATCAAGCAGGAACATCAATGAAGGTTTGTAATTTATTTATTTTATATTAATTTTTTTCCATTATGGCGTCTGAGTTACCCCAAACACTTGATACTGGATTACACAAATATATTTATATCACTTTTGTCAAATGAATATAAAAATCAAATTAAAAAAGTTAAATATAAAGTGTACACAATAGAAGTAAATTTTATTAAATTAAATATATTTATGCTTTTATAAAAACTGTTTCTGCAATATATTTTGCAAAACTTGTTTGCTAAAATAAAAATCATAAAATTTATTATAATAAAAATGATATAAATTTTAATGAAATTTATTGGAAAATAGGATTTATTAAGAGCACCTGTAGTGGGTTTGGCGGTATGTATCCCCCCTGCAATGAAGGTGGTGCACAACTTCCACTGCCTCACTGTGTACAGTGGATACACCCTGCTGGAATTATTCTTGGCGGCTAGTAAAAGGGAGGATAGTGAGGTGGGATTGAAGCAGCAGCTTTTCTGGCAGGGCTGCAAACCTGTAGATGCCAGCCAGGACCAGGGCGTCCTGGATAACATGGTCCACTGAGTTGTAACCCAGGGGGCCTTCTTCCCATCCAGGGAGAGCCTGGCCTTGTCAATCCCTAGGAGGACCCCGTCAAGGTCCTCTACAGACGCGCTCATCCCAAAGTAAAAGAAATATCCCAGGTAAACCACCAGAAGAAGCCTTTGCCCAGTAAAGGCTTCAGTAAACTTGCTCAATTAATTAAATACATCACTAATCTTCTTCTTGTACTTTATCTTGGCAAACGTGAGATCCATTGCTGGAGGGACCACCATATTTTTGGCACTCCAGGCCAGCCCAAAGTCTGCCAAGAGGTTCTTGGTATTCTTTACGGCTGCTGAATTTGCAACAGTCAATTTACCCACTGCGTGCCCAAAGTTCTCCAACAGGTAAGACAGGGTGTGCTCCACCAGGAAGCAGAAGCAAGCAGCCGCGTGTGCCTGGCCCATCTCAGGTATATTCTTTAATGGGAGCGTTGCCAGGACGTCCTAAACAAGCTCAATGGAGTTTACATGTAGCTCCACTGAGGAATACCAGGTCCAGGCGGACTAATTGGGCATCCTTGTAGGAAGTAACTGCCCACTCAGATGTCTCTTCAGCATGCAAAAGCTCAGTAAATGCCTCCCTGGATATTGGGAAGGACCTGTGGATGCAGTCCTCCAGCTCCCACAAAACAGGGGGAGACAGAATCAGCTGCCTTGCCACATGATTGGCGTAATTGGCATAGAAGGTGGGGGGATAAAGGGGACCAGGACCCAGTGGAGTTCACTGTTTGCGTTTTCTAAAAAAAGGTAAGTATTTGAAATTTTTATTAAATTTATTTTTGAGGTTACCTTTGCAGGTTGCCTCCTTGCCTGCTGCTTCAGCAGGCTTTGCCATTCTTGGTGCAAGCAATTGCGCCAGCAATTCAGTGGCCTTGGTTCTTGCGCGCTTTGCAGGTTTCAGGTGGGCATACATTTTAGGGTCGTCAACCCAGACAGACGGTGCAGAGAGGGAAAAGGACTTGAATTTGAGGCCTTTCACCACAGGTTTCTGGACATTTAAGATGTGTTCAATTGTTATTTTGGGGGTGTCTGGCATCTTGGCCATGAGTGACTTGGTAGACACCTTTTCAATTTTGTCCCCTGTAAGAACAATGGCCTTGACTCTTGCCTTACCCTTGCAGTCAATGTCTTTGATTTTGGCAATCACTGAGTTGAGGTCTTTGAGTAGTTTTTCAAAATCTCTCATTTGATTTTTTTGCTAACCTTTCCATATGTTTTATAGCTTTACCCCAATAAACTATGTGTTATTCTGATACTATTGCCTCTTTGTTTATTACTGTTTTTTTTCATTACTACATTATCCCATTTTTGACCCATTGTGTATATGTTTTACGCTCAACTCAATACGTGTTGTTTGCTTTGTATTGACATTGTTTCCTCAATTTCCATATTATTTTTAGCGCTTTGCACAGCTCCTTGTGAAAATATTAACAACAATTTGGTGATCAGCTGAATTTGAATTAGAAAATTATAGGTTAACTGTTTTTATATAAAGTTGTTACTGATCTGAATTCAAAACCTTAATGATAAACTTTAAGCCAATCAGGAGCCAAGTGATAAAGTGATTGTTGTGACATAAAGAGTCACTCAATCATTCTTTGATTCATGTGCACTAATTAATATGATTGGCTGGTTGTTTTGCCATTGTGCGCCATTACTGCTGTGGCAAGTTGTTGATGAACTAGTGCTAACCCAG
Organism: Entomophthora muscae; assembly: GCA_014839935.2. Taxonomy (NCBI): domain Eukaryota; kingdom Fungi; phylum Entomophthoromycota; class Entomophthoromycetes; order Entomophthorales; family Entomophthoraceae; genus Entomophthora; species Entomophthora muscae. The sequence continues at coordinate 161,084 of QTSX02000789.1, read as the reverse complement.
CAGCTGATTGCGCACTAGTCCATCAATAACTTGCCACAGCAGTAATGGCGCACAATGGCAAAATAACCAGCCAATCATATTAATTAGTGCACATGAATCAAAGAATGATTGGGTGACCCTTTATGTCACAACAATCACTTTATCACTTGGCTCCTGATTGGCTTAAAGTTTATCATTAAGGTTTTGAATTTGGATCAGTAACAACTTTATCTAAAAACAGTTAACCTATAATTTTCTAATTTGAATTCAGCTGATCACCAAATTGTTGTTAATATTTTCACAAGGAGCTGAGCAAAGCGCCAAAAATACTGTGTTCTGGATCTAGATACATGGCATAGTAAATATATGATTTTATAGAAATAAGCTTAACATAAAGAATAAAACCAACTATAAATAAAGAGAACATGAACAATTGAAATTCAAAATAAAGATAATAAAATAGAAAATGTTTGACAACAGGGGGCTTATTGGGGCAGGGAAGAGTGATGCCTAGTAGGCAGAATAGCGTGGGAAGGAAGACATAGAGGTGGTGCTGGCCTGGGGGGTCTGGGATTGGTTGGGTGGTGCTGGAAGATGGGTGGTGATGGTGGCAGGGGTAGGGGTAGGAGGATTTTGGGTGATAGCTGCCTTATACCGTTGTTGGTATTCCTTTTCTGTCATTGGCTGGATCAATTGATAGGTGGCAGTAGCATGGGGTGGGAGGCGCTTGTCCTTCTGTGATTGATTGCCCATATTTGAATGAAAGACAATTTGGGCAAACAGGTCTGCCACCATTTGGTGACCAAAGAGAGAATTGTGGTCAAGGACCCCAAGATAGAAGTCAGTGAAAGCCTGAGGGCGGTGCTCCTGTACTGTGTCTCCAATGTTGAAGAAGACAACATCACCCAAAAAGATGTCTGCATGGCCAGCAGGATAGACTGATGCCTGTTTCCTGCGTCCCTGGATGGCCACAAGGGCGGTGGAGCTACCCTCTGTCTGGTGGCTAAAGAAAAGCTGGTGCTTGGAATTGAGACATCCCGGATTCAAGTAATCCACCAAGGATTTGGCTGTACTTGTAGCCATTAGTGAAATCTGGGTTTGTCCAATAATAGACATAATCCTTGGCTGAAACAGCCAGAAACGCACCAATGAAAGTCCCCTTCTTGACCTTCTTCCTTCCTTTTTTGGCGGCTCTTTCTTATTTGCCAAAATCATCAAAAGCTATTGATAGCTTATAGTAGGAGATGAAAATGCATCATCTGATAGACTAGTCAAGCATCAGAGCAGGGTGGTTTTGATAGCGGGATCATATGAGGAATCCTCAGTGCCATCCCATTGATTGCTGGCAACATTGGTCAGCACACAGACTGACACCACCTTCCCATACATCCAGAGCTTCACCATGCGCTCAGACACCCAAATGCCATGGCGCGCAAGTTGCTTCTGGACCTGGGTCAAGGGAAGCTTGGGGTCCTGCTGAAATAGATCAAGCATGATTGAGTATACCTCATTGATTTAGGATTCAGGGGCCTTCTTGGGCTTCTTGGCTGTCCCAATCAGATTCCCCTTGTTCATTAGGTTGTTGAACTCCTGCATTATGGTGGCTTGGATAAATTTCAATTGGTCAGCAATCTGATCCCAGGACAGACCCTGTAGATTCAGTGCCACAATTTCCTGAAGAATTTGGGCGGTGATGATTTGTTGCTTGGGGCGCTGGGCCAGGGGGCTGAAGCCTGATTGGCTGTAGGGGGGCAGATTGGCTGGTGGCAGAAAGTTGCTCTGAATCAAGGTTGCCATCCTGATTGGTTGGTTGGTGAGCAGCTTGTGCGAGGGCGGGTACAGGAGCAGGGGCAGAGCTAGACACTACGTGACTACTGAACAAGTCAAAGCCATATGGGTTGGTGGTCAGGTACAGGTCAGCTTCCTTGTTACCTGCCTCAAAGGCTTGGGTGTAAACAGGTGCCTCAACGTTCTGAGCCTTGCCTCCATTGAAGCTGGTCTAGCTGCTGCTGGCTTGGTTGCTGGTGCTATCAAAAATTTTGCCTGTAAAAACCATTGTAAAAAACCTAGGATAAAATCACTAAAAGTAGAAATTTTAAAATTTTATGGTTTATTTTTATTGTAATCACAAGTCCACATTTGGAAAGTTCTCAAAACCATTTACACAAATCAGGAGCCATGGAAGTGAAGAAATACCCCTGTTCCTAAACTAGATAACTGTTGATTGGCTATTAAACTGTTATACTTCTATTTTAGGCTGCTCATACTACACATCTTGTATGGCTTCATTTTGTTTTGTGTTTGTGAAATCTTTCTTCTAGATTGCTCTATTTCTGTTTCATTTTAGTCCTTCTGTTGATGCCTCATATGAATCCTGATTGGATTATAATATATTCTGGAACAGCATCTATCTATTTCACTTGATGTGCCAGTCCATTTTTTTGGTTTGAAATACGCCGCTTGATATTTGCTATAATTTTGTATAATGGGCTAGTAAAATTTTGTTTTTTGTTTTACAGTCCTTTTATTGACTGAATTTTTTTTAAATTAATTGAATCCTGAATCTTGCGCAACTTGGATTTTGTTCAAATCTGAAATCATTTTGTTTAAATCTGAGGTATTTTTGGTTGTCACCATAGCTTTTAAAACTAAAGTACAGTGTGTATACTGCAGTGTAAGTCAAAGGCAGAGCAAAATCTTGGGGGTTTAACTTAAAGTAAATATTTATAATAATATCAATAATAAATTTAGAGTTCAAACTTAGATTTCAAAAGTAAAGTAAGTAAGCCTTAATGTTGATGTTAATGTTAACTCTAGGAGCTGTGTAAGGGAAGTCAGAAGCCAGGTGGTAACGTAAAAGGTAAGGGATTGTCAAAACTTCTACTAACAATTCTAAAGAAATAAAAGGGTCAAAAAAAGACCCACAATTCCTAAAAATTATATTTTTTGAGAAGATAAACTTTATTGAATAAGAATAAGCAATCAGGGGACTGAAAGTCCCCTGTCTTGCTTTAAGGATAGAGTTTTGAATTTAAAGGTCAACTGACCCAGGACTTGGATTCAATTGGCTTGAAGGGAAATTTTGCAAGGGGAATCCAATGGATTGGAAGGTTTCTCAATAAAATCCAGTAACACTTCTGATTGACTGATTTCTATGGAATGGTTCTGGGCAGCATTTAATCCATTTGATTGCAATTTATTGATTTTGAAGAAGCACAACCTGATTTGTTGTGTTCAGCTCCTGGGGACAACATTCAAGAGGACACAGCAGGAAATCTTTATAAAAAAGATTTGAGATTCAAATCTAGCCTTGGGTTAGCCTTCAGGGCAAAAAAAGGGCACTTGCCTTAATTTCCTGGAATATGAGAAGAAGATTTCCTTTTGGCAAAAAGGGAAGGAAAAGGCTTTAAGAATCCAAACACCAACACAAATGTGGATAAACTTGTCTTTATTAGGATAAATGATTCTATTTAAATAGTAGACAAGGGACAATGCTCACTCAATAGGTAGACAGAGTGGCAGAGGGGGGTCATGTTGGATTGAAATCATACCAGGATCAATCAGGGGCTAGTATGATTTTCTGGAATGGGTGGACATTGATGTTGACCCATTTATGGAAGGCAAAGAATTTACAAACTTGAAAGCAAAAACAACCAAATATTTGCACATATCATTATTCAAAGGCCATATCAAAATAGCATTAATGGTGCAATTTCTGATATGATTGATTACTTCTCATCTGTTTAAAACAAGGACAGAATCAAGCCAACAGGTAGTCTAAGCTAATCAGGTATCCTTCCCAAGTAGGAAAAAATCTGAGCATCAGCAGCTGCCACCTGCAAAGAATACACCAGTACAAATCTCTTGTCAATTGCATGAGCCAGATCCTCAAGAGAATTAAGAGGTCTAGCTTGATTCTGAGCCATTTTAATTTTTAAATCAAGGGAAGATTGTCTTATACAGGGCTAATAGGGGGTGAATTTAAATCTGGGGTGTACAGCAACACACATTTCAGAGATGGGGCATGGGCCCTGTGGTGATCCACATGGGTGCTGTTTGCAGGCGAGGGTTGATTTGACTTTAAATAAAGACAATATGCTGAAGAATGACAATGTGTGGTTAGCTGATGACGCTGTAAACTAGTAGGTAACATAGGGCTGCTAGGGGTAAGTAGGGTGAGCCTAGTAGGTAACATGGTCTACTAGGGTAAATAAGGCCTGCCTGGTAGTTAACATAGGACTACCAGAGGCAGATGTTGCCTCCACCCAGCAGAGGAAATTGACTTCTTGGGGCTATAGTGCTTCACCCCGCAGGAAACTGTGGCTGTAGAAGAATGAAGACTGAAATAGAAAGCAGGGAACTTTGTCTGTCTGGGGGGAGTAGGTTTGGACCCCTGACAGGTAACGTGGGCTGCCAGGGAGGGGAAGAGCTTTGAGAGCTTGATGTATCCTAATACGCTTACAGGAGGTCTGTGAGTAAGCACCCTACCTAACAGACTGGTAATGTGTCCTTGTTTATGCCCCTATGGGAGAATTGGGGAAACCCAAGGTGAGCATTGGAGGGTATAGACTTGCTCAGAGGTGTCACCAAGGCAGCTTGCTTGGGGAAGCAAGCTGCAGAACTTGGTGTGACCAGACCTCTGGGAAGTGTAGCTTATTACTCTGTGACTGAAAGCCCAGACTTAATCACCTGGGTGAGTAAAGATAACACATAGACATTGATCTATGGTTGAATGACCTAAGTGGATTGCCACTTGCAAGGGCCCAGTCAAACGCCAGTTCAATGTAGACTAATGCCTGGGTCTACAAGTTTTAATAATGGGGACTGAGATAAAGAACAAAGGTGGTTCACAGAATTAACAGAGAAAGCTAGCAGGAGGGACTGTTTGGTCACAGTGAAGGCTAGTTGATGGACTGTTAATTCATATTGAATTATGGGAACCAATATGGTTCAGTATAGAGAAGGAACAAAGGAGGTTCCTAGTGAGGATTGGTGGAGGAATTGGTTGAGTATAAGTTGAAGGACAAGAAGATTATGACGTAGGACTAGCTGATCATAAAGCAGGATGGCCAAAGGACCAGAAGTTTTGCTGAGGAACTGAAGAGCTGAGAATATGAAATAGCCAGACAAGATGCAGAGGCTGGAAGCACTGATTTTAGTGACTTTTGAGGGGAATTACAGATAAAAAGAAGCAGTTAAAAAATAATTAAATACTGCCTGATTATGATTAAAAAAGGATTAAAAATAATATAATGAAAAAGAAAGAAAAGGAAAAATAATATACAGTTTATTTTAACTATATATTATTTTATAAAGAAGAATTAAAGAGGAAAAGAGCTGGAAAGAAGCTGGAAAGAAGCTGGAAATAGAACAGAGAAACTATGAGGGCAAGAGAGCAAATTTTGCCAAGAAAAACTAGAAAAGGCAAAAGGAAAAGCAGCAAGCAGGTTCAAAGTTGAAAAAGGTTGAAAGAAGCACATAGAAACACGGGGAAGTGTTGAAAAATTGAAGGTTCAAAGTTTGCCTAAGTAAAACATATGTGGAAGCGCTCAAGATTTGCCAGGAAAACGTGACAGGAATTATGGCAAAACCATTTGAAACGCAGAGCAGTTGTTTACCCGGAGCAAGACAGCATCAAGTTTGAACCAGGGTCAAGGACGGGTCATCCGGGGAAACCTTTTTGGCAAAACTGTTGGATTGAGGCATATGATTGGCTGCAAGCAGGAGTCTATTTGATCAGTGTTTTAAAAGCTTTAACTTAAGAGTTAAAGCCTAAACAATGAGGAGCAGAAGCAGAAAATTCAGGGCTTTTATTGGCTGAAGTAAGTTTAAAGGTTTAATATATTATAGAAGAAGAAAAACAGGATAGTTTAAGCTTTGAAGAACCAGAGTTCCAAGAGAGGCTTTTGGTCTGAAACAAGGGGCTATAAAAGGGGGGAGCTATCTGAGACTCTTCAGGGACTGGATCAAGTGGATTACAAAGGCCACAGAAGCTACAGAATAAGTCAAAGACCAAGAATAGGAAGCCAGAGCTGGAACAGACCTCAGGATCCCAAGATTAGAACACAGGAGCCCAAGACCAAGGAGCAGGAGCCAAAGACCAAGTACAAGGAGTCCAGGAGATTGTTAAAGGACTCCAAGTATTGGCACAAACCCCTTATTATTACCTATCCCAAGGCCATATATCAGAAGTTTTCTAAGGGGATTTTCCTTCTGACTGTGAATAAAGTGCCTATTACAACCCATATCCAAATTTCTTGTGTAAAGAAAGGATATAAGTCCTATGAGTCAATTACCCCACATTTTCTATCCCAGCCCAGGGGACAAGGAATCCTATTGCCTAGGGTGCAGAAAGTTTACCTCTAGTAATTCTTCCCAGGAGTGGGAGAAGGTGACTAGGCATCTGGAAATGACAAAAAGAGGAAGATAGTTTATTGGGGGAGAGTTTGTGAGACTATTACAGTATTGGTATTGGCCTACAGAAGGGCTGGCGCCTGCTGAAGTACAAGTGTATGATGGAGACGCTTGCCTAGTAATTGGGAAGGTAATGGAGGAGTTTGCTCTTATGCAGGTCAAGTATAAGCTCCTAACCAACCATTTACCACTGTTGGAGAATGACGGCTCCTCCAAGCCAGTCCCTGGCTACGGCCCAGGACACACTTTGGGGACTGGTGATCACAAACCCACAGGCCCCATCTGGGGAAGAAAAATAGAGTCAGGGCATGAGGGAGAGTATTGGTGAAGCTGAGCTGACTATAGCTCAGCATTTGAGAATTAGGAAGACAATTGTCTAAATGTAAAGGACAGGGGTTAAGGATGAGATGGTGGCTCTGTTTAGATCTCAACACCACTGTACCAGAAACAATGGCCAAAGGTCCACAGGGGGTGGTGTTGTGGCATAATCCAAGTATTATTGGTGTTTCAAATATCCTATCAACGGATTGTTGTCTGTAACTGGTCCCACCCCTGATTTAGAAAAATTCCTGAAGTTTATACTTGAAGCAGATGGTATTATGTTGTTAGATATGTCATGGGACAACTCTATAAGGCCCCCAGAATGTTGTGAGACACTTTGGCAGAAAAGATGTCAATCTCAGTTGCAGTAGAATTAAAGAGGGCTGTTCAAAGGGTCAGCAGCCAGCTACAGAGCTTCTGAGGCCAAGCAATCAAGGACAAGGGCCAACCAGCTTAGGTGGTCTAACCTAGGGATTTCACTTCCATTGTTCTCTTCAAGGATAATAAGCTGTTCAGAAACAAAGTTTCTGGATCTGGGGAAATAACATGTGATTTTGGGTGGGAGTTTGCTTGCTTCTGATTGGTTGAATGAATCATCTTGTTCCTGGTAGCCAGGATTCAACTTTGGTGGCGCTGTGGTGGGGGACGTCTGGCAACCAGCCATCCAAACTTCCTCTACAATGATGAAAAATGTTGCTAATGTTGCAAACAAGTTTACATATTTGCCCACCAACATATCTTACAATACACATGAGGCACTCAAAGATCTACCCCATGATGTATCTAACAGCATGGATCAATCTGATGTCAATTTCAATTTTCAGGCACTATCTCCTAATTATGAGCACTGCCAATTTGATATACTGATCCCTGCGCAATTTATTCCATGATCTAACCTTATATTGAAACTGCCACTGTGTCACCCCCTGTGGGCTTGTGGCTTTTTAATATGGTATATTAATTACAATATTCTTCAATAAACTACATCTTATTCTTGTCCTTTCTATTTGACTTTTGGTTTCCATAATCAAATATTGAACTGTCATTGGTTCAGTTGCAACAGTGGTAGTAAAAGTAGGTTCATAACCTACCTATAAGAAAAATTCCCCCAAGAAAGGACAGAGTAAAGGCTGTATGGCTACTCCACATCAGGAAACCTTCCTCCCTATCCATGATGGGGACATCCCCAAGAGATATGTTATCTATCAAAACCAGTTGGTACTCACAAGCGTTTACAATTGTCTCTGTCTAGGGCAATATGACGCCAGTGTCACCCTGACTCAGTCTGATATGTCACAACGCATGCTGACCTTAAAGTTGAAAACCTTCACAGGTGGTGCAGAAGGCGCTGACATTGTAAGTTGGCTGCACTACACTGAAAACCGCCTCTGTATTGCCAAGTACCTGAACCCATGTGGGTTACCACAGCATTGGGGCATCTCACTGGGCCTGCTGGGGTATGGTTCACCAACTGGTCCAGTCAAGGACACAAAGTTACTTGGACCACTTTCAGGGATGCTGCCAGATCCTGCTACAGCAAAACATTCTTGCCCATTGTAGCAGGGGAGATCTATACTTGCTATCAAACAGACAGGTAGCGTTCCTGAGTACCTTAATGCCTGGTAGCAAGCACTTGCTGCTTCACCAGAAGCCATCACTGACAGAAATGTAATGCTGCTCACCCTTATCATCAATGGGTTAAAGCCCCATATCTGTAAATGGGTGCCTGTAGGGCAGTGCACCTCCATTGATGACTGCTATAAGGCCATTAGGAAGCTAACAACCAGTCCTCAGTGGGATTGAGTAGATCCAATGATGCACCCCCCAACCTTGTCCTACACCTGGCAGTGTCACAACCAATTAGGCTGCTGTCAACCTTGTCAGCAGAAAAATGAGACCAAACTCCCTTGTGAGGGGAGCTCCTTTAGCCCAAATCAAGGACTTGAGAAAAGCCTGGAGGCTGTAGATACAAGAGGTTCTTCAACCCTGCTTGACCCACAATCTCAATCTCTCCTTGCCAAGAATCCATGTGACTATAATGTAAATGAGGTAGAGAGCCTAGACGTATTCCAGGTGCACAGTGACAGCCCTGTCCTCCAAGCCAGTAATTTCTCAAATAAAATCACCTGCTTGGCCTGTGATTCTTGTTTCTGTGGGAACACCCATAGACTTTTGGTAGATAATGGGGCCAATCACATCATGATCAACCAGGAATTTGCGGATTCCCAACAATTAGACTGAGTTCCCAGCTGCTTTAAAGCAGTACAAGTGACCAACTCCTGCAGAGTAAATATCAATTTTGAGACATTGACCTTCTCTGTAAGAACTGGGAACAGCCAGGTTAAGCCCTCTGGGCCATTAATGGCTGGAATCAGCCACAATGTTATTGCTTGCCTTGACTGGCTCCAGCATAATTGTCCATGTATTGACTGGGACGCCTCTGTGATAAAACTCAACAGGAACAGGGTAGGCTTTCAGATCTGCTCTGTCAAAATGAATAAGCTGCTTCACGGCACTTTGTTTGTACAACTCACAAAGATAGACAACTATGATTTGAAAGGGGGAAGTTATTTTTTAACCTGTTCTCAGTTGAGGTCATCTACTCTGAGCCCACTATACACCCCTTGTTTACAACGCCTCCACCAGCACTAGTATCACTTCTTGAGGAATACAAGAACGTCTTTAGAAAAATACTAGACCAACTGTCTCCTCCAAGAGAAATACAACATGCTGTCTAGTTAAAGGGTCACTGCCAAAGGCACAGCCCCTATATTCCTTGAAACCCAAGGAAGACAAAGCTCTCCGTTAACACCTTGTGGACGCGCTCAATAAGGGCTTCATCTGCTCCTCCCTCTAACCATGTGGGGCTGCAGTCTTCTTTGTAGAAAAAAAGACGGGTCCCTTTGCCTTTTAACCAACTATCACACAATAAACAAGGTGAAAGTCAATACCAAGTACCCCTGCTGCTAATTGACAACCTGTTTGATACGCTTGCAGGTGCAAAGTTCTTCAGTAAGCTCAATCTCACCACAGGGTATAACCAGGTCCGCATTCTGCCAGGGGATGAGTCAAAAACTGCCTTCTGCACACGCTACAGATTTTTTGAGTGTTGTGTCATGAACTTTTGAATGACCAACACTCACTTCACTATTTACATGCTATGAACAAATCCTTTGAGATCTGATTGGAAAATGTGTTGTGGTGTATCTTGACTATATTATTGTCTTCAGTCAAGACTAAACAACACATCTCCAGCACCCTTACACTGTACTCAACACCTTCTGTAAACACCAGTTAAAAGCTAAGCCTTCCAAATTTTGCAACTGAACCAATTAGAGTTCATTATTTGATTGGGGAAGACAACAGTCTAATAGAAAAGACAAGAATGAATTGGATAAGATGTACTTTATTGTAGAATATTGTGACTAATATATCATATGGGGAAAGCCACAAGGCCACAGGGGGTGGCACAGTAGTGGGTTACATGTAAGGTTAAAATCCAAGGAATAACTTGTGCAGGGATCAGCAGGTTGAATCAGTAGTGCTCCTAATTAGGAGAAAGTGCCTGCAATTTGATACTGCCATCATATAAATTCATGCTGTTAGGTACGTCTAGAAGAGACTCATTGAGCGCCCCCTGTGTATTTTAAGATATGTTGACAGGCAAGGAGGGAAACTCAGTTGCAACACAAGTGTGAATTCCTTTGGTTGGAGCTCCTATTCCTGGGGCATACCATATCTGCCCAAGAGATAAAGCCCGACCCTGCCAAAATAAAGGCAATCACCAGCATGCCACCCCTCTAATATGATTCAGGTTCACATGTTCTTGAGCATGTTTGAATACATGCAGAAGTTCATCCCCAACTGCTGAGAGCTAATTGCACCTGTCACTAAGCTTCTAAACATCAAGCAGCGCTTCCATTGGACATCTTACAGAGACAAGCCTTCAATAAATTGGAATTAAGACTTATCCTGCACCTTATTACAATTCCCCAATTGAAATTGTCAATACACACTCAAGACTGACACCTCTGATAGGGCAATAGGGGGTGTACTAAGAGTAGAAACCAAAGAGAGTGCCTTCCTTTCTGTGGTATACAAATCCAGGAAGCTTACCAACTCAGAACAACACTATCTCATACACAATAATAAGCTAGCAGAAATTGTGCATTGCATCAAGAAATGGTGTTGCTACCTGGAGGGTGCCATATTTCCATCCCAGGTCTTGACAGACCACAAATCCCTCCAGTATTTAAACACTAATTTGCACTTGACATAGCATTGGGCAGGATGAGTCAAGTGTCTGTCCCTGTACCAGCTACACATTGAATACAAAACTGGGAAGGAATTTGTCATAGCTGACGCTCTCTCCAGGATGTATGTAGTGTCCATCATGGGGGATGACAGGTTAGACCCAGACTGGCCCATACTTTACCTGCAATCCAAGGCCATCCATTACAAAGTCCTCAACTCTGTGATTATTTCCAAACTGAAGTACAATGAAAGCCAGTTCACCACTGATTTTGGTAACGTCTGTTGCCGGGCAGAGACAGGTAAAAAGCTGCCTTATATCCCCTCCACATAACAAGGAGACACAATACTGCACTACCACCACAACTTAGGTCATATCAGAGGATGTAATCTCTTTGAAATCATGAAAAGTAAGGTTTGATGGCCCTGTATGTGTCAGGATATCATGTACCTCCTTGAGATGTGTGTTTTGTGTGAAAATAACAAATCCAAACCTGATCCACCCAGTCAGTATTTCCAATCTAGGCCACAGAGCCTTTTAAAAAATGGGCTCTCAACATCATAGGGCCCCTTTCAGATGATAGTCTGGGCAAGAAGCATATCATCACAGCTATTGGCTACTTTTACCGTTGGCCAGTGGCATGGGTAACTAATAATCACACTGCCACCATCATCACTTGGTTCATTGTCAGAGAGATTGTGGTATGCTTTGGCTACCCCAAGCGCCTCATCATCAATTGGGGTCCTGAACTTATATATAGTGTTATGAAAGCATGCTGTGTCAAAAACTCCCTTCAACAAGTGATCACAATACCATACCACCCTCAGTCTAATGGACACGTAGAGCACCTAAATTGTAACAGAAATTGTCAGAAGATAAGAAGTGGTCTACATATGGTGGGGAATAAAAACACAAATCCATATAGAGTTGATGATTAACCACTAAAAAATCTTCAAATATTGTTTGGTAAAATATCCAAAAGATACACTAGGGTTCAACAAGATGATTAAACCCAACCAAAAGAGTCCCAGATAGATAGCTTAAGAAAGAATTAAAGTGTCTTCTGCGTAGAACTCTGGACATTGATAAGGTAGGACTGTCTCTGTTTCTGATTTGGAAGGGAAGACACCAAGATTCTGAGGCATTGGAGTAATATTAGGAGGCACCAATAACAAAGAACCCAAAGCAGGGCCCCATCTTCCAGTGATAATCTAACCTAAGATAAAGTTATACAGAATGTAGTGGAGTAGACTGACTACCAGATGCATTTTAAAAATAAAGTTAGACCAGGAGATAGTTTGGTTTATTGAGTAATTTAGGGAGGGATCAGCTCTTAGAGCTGAACAGTGAAAAATGTCCAATATGTAGAAAATTTAACAACTATGCAATACCACCTTGATGCATGGCTTTTATTCTGTTTCCATTATCCAAAGCATACCTTGTCCAGTACACAAAAAACTCTTGAGCGGCTAATTTCTGTTGACCATTCTGATAAATGAGGTTGTATCAAGTGAGTATCAGATTATGTCTATTTATAAGTGTCAAATTGCACAGGGTAATCAAATCCAGCTGAAAAAACGGGACGGCAGTAACCCATTTTCAATCAACAGTTTGGTTCAAATCTGTCAATTTATCCAACTTGGATAATGGTTTACCCAACTTTCAAGCCTTGCAATTAGGACAGGTAATACCAGGCAGTATGGAAACTACTATTACATAAATGACTCCCTGGTGCAGCTACTTACCAAACTATCTCACAAGCACCCAAATACCACCTGGACCAAACATCTCCCCACTGCTCTGTTTATCTTAAGTTAGAATCAATTGTGGAACCGGGTTCAGCCCCAGTGCCCTGGCCTTTGGGACTCCTAATGAGCTAGCAGGGATAGAACAAAGGAATTTATGGTCCAGTGTTCCCAGTAAGCCTCCCCTTGTAACTACTCCCTCTCTAAGCCAATGACACACCAAAGCTTGCAACATAGAGCAAGAATGGATCAAGGGGGCAACTAAACACCTCAAGGCAAGATATTCTCTGGGTAACCCTGTCTTTGCCCTTAATCCCAACTCCACAAAGCTTGAACCTAACCACACTGGGCCCTTTAAAATAGCTTCTGTCTACAACAACCACTCCTACCAGCTTGAAGACGCCCAATTAAACCCCAAGACCCTTCATCATGATTGCTTGCACCCCTGCTGTGCCATCCCCACACAAAGTCTCTTTGTGTGTACCTTCTCAAACCTTCCACAGTTTCCAATCCTGGTGCCTGACAACAAGCAGGGGGCAAGGGAGGTGTTGCAACCAAGGTTCTCCCTGCCTGCCAATGTATCTTACAATACACAGGGGGCACTTGAAGAGTTACTCCATGACATGTCTAAAAGCATGGATCAATCTGATAACAATAATGATATAGGGGTACTATTTCTGACCGTCAATATTGTCAGGGCCCAGAATGACCTGGACAATCAGCTGTTCTTCCTAGAGGCAAAACTCCTACAGCTTGGGAACCCTTACCAATTATCTCCCAGAGCAAGAAAATCCCCCTTTCAACTAAAAAATGGCCCAGGATTTGAGAGTGCACACAAGCCTTGAATCCCTGGCTTCAATTTTACTATCAAATTTGGGCCTCTCAATTATCAGGAAATGGTACATTGGGAGCGCAATTGTTTGATTGCACAATCAGGCGCTTGATCACTCACAGGATCTATAAATAACTGTGGCACCTTGGTATGTTGAAGCTCAAGAAAGGTTCATGTTATACCAACCAATAAGTACCCACCCCCTGGTCCAAGTACGCAAATTCTAGTGAAAATTGTAAGTTAAACTGCAATTGATGCCATCAGTTCTCTGGTGGCACTAATAGCCTCAAAATTACCAGTAAGTATAAATAGTGAGGAGGAGAAGCCCTCCTCACTGTTTACATCTTAAATAAAAGGCTTTATTCTCAGGATTCCTTATTTTCTTGCAAGATCTATCAAATTTTGCACCGATATAACTATTATGTTTGCATTTATTTATATCTCCACTATACTTTAAAACCTCACACATCTGCTCCTCCTGGCCACCAAGAGTGATCATTTTGCCCTCCATGCTAAAAATTCCTCCTACTCCTTCCTGCCAACTTTGCCTCCTGCCCAGGACTTCAGTAAGTTGGGTTTTGTCTATATCACAGTATTTAGGCTGACCAACCAGGTTGTGCCCCATACTGTCAATTGGCGTTCCCCAGCTACTGCAGTCAACTATCTGGTCAGAATTGCGCCTATTGTGTACTTGGCCTTCCAGGCCTGGCCTGCCTCCCCTATGGGAGTCCAGCCAGACTCTGGTAGGGGCCGTGGCAAATATATATTGCAATACACAGGGGCACTCCAAGAGCTACCCCATGATGTGTATGACAGCATGGATTGATTTGATGGTAATTTTAAGCTGGGGGCTCTATTACCACCTACCAGCATATCTTGCAATACACAGGGGTACTCCAAGAGCTACCCCATGACATGTCTAACTATATGGATCAATCTGATGACAATATAAATTTGGGGGCACTATCCCCGCCCGCCAACATATCTTATAATACACAGGAGGCGCTCCAAGAGCTACCCCATGCTGTGTCTAACAGCATAGATCAATCTGATGACAATGTTGAGTTGGGGGAAATATCCCTGCCTGCCAACATATCTTGGAATACACAGGGGGGACTCCAAGAGCTACCCTATAATGTGTCTAACAGCGTGGAGCGCTATGATGACAATGTTGAGTTGGGGGAACTATCCCTGTCTGCCAATGTATCTTGCAATACACTGGAAGCACTCCAAGAGCTACCACATGACATGTCTAATAGCATGGATCAATCTGATGGCAATGTCAAGTTGGGGGCTTATCCCTGCCTTCTTATGTATCTTGCAATACACAGGAGGCACTCAAAGAGCTACCTTATGATATGTCTAACACATGGATTAATCTGATGAGAATGTTGAGTTAGAGCACTATCCCTGCCCACCAACAATCTTGCAATACACTGGGGGTACTCCAAGGGCTACCACATGACATGATTAATAGCATGGATCAATCTGATGGCAATGTTAAGTTGGGAGCTCTATCCCTGCTTGCCAAAGTATCTTGCAATACACAGAGGGCACTCCAAGAGCTGCCCCATGCTGTTAGACACAGCATGGATTAATATTAAGACAATGTTGAGTTGGGGCACTATCCCCACCCAACAAAGTATCTTACAATACACAGGGGGAACTCCAGGAGCTCCCTATTATGTGTCTAACAACATGAACCAATCTGATGGCAATGTTAAACTGCAGGCACTTTCTCTTAATTAGGAGCGTCATCAATTCATCTGCTGATCCCGCACAAGTTATTCCTCATCTCTGAACCCTACATGGAACATGCCACGCCTTGTGGCCTGGTGGCTTTCCCCATATAGTATATTAATTGCATTATTCTATAAAAAAACACCATATTATTATCATTTCTGTCCTTTCTATTGGACTTTTGTCTTCCTCAATTCAAATACTGATCACATTAGTTCAGTTGAAACAGTGGCAGCAGCAGTAGGCTCACAACCTACCTAAAGAGAAAATTTACCCCAAGAAAGAACAGAGTATGGGCTGTATGGCTACTCCCCACCAAGAAACCTTCCTGCCAATCCCCAAGGGGGACATCCCCAACGGGTACATCATCTATCAAGATCAACTGCTACTTATGAGTGTGTACAACCAACTCCGCCTTGGGCAGCACAACGCTAGTGTCACCCTGCCCCAGTCAGATCTTTCACAACCCATACTCAACTTTCAGTTGGAAACCTTTGCGGGTGGCATGGAAGGGACTGGCATTGTCTGTTGGCTACACTCCACTCAAACCAGCCTCTGTGTATGTCAGGTACCTGAGCCTATGTGGGTCATCACTGCTTCAGGCTGCCTTACAGGGCCTGCTGCAGTTTGGTTCATCAACTGGGACAGTCAAGAGATAAAAATCACCTGGGCGTCATTCAGGGAGGCTGTGAAGTCCTGCTACAGTGAGACACTTCTCACCCATTGTGGTAGTGACTCCCCTCATGGCTATCAAACAGACTGGGTCTGATCCTGAATATCTGACTGCCTGGCAGCAAGCTCTTGCTGCCACCCTAGAAGCCACAACTGACAGGAACACCATGCTCCTTACCTTGATAGTTAATTGGTTATTACCCCATATCTGAAAGTGGGTTCCTGTAGGTTGCTGCACCTCCATTGATGACTGCTATAAAGCCATTTTTGAGGCTAATAATTGGGCTTCAATGAGTTTCTGCTGCTCTAATGACGCACCACCCCAACCTTGTCCTGCACCTGGCAGTGCTCACAACCAAGTAGGTCGCTGCCAGCCCCCCCAACAGAAAAATGTGGTTAAGCACCCTCAAAAATGGAAACCCCAGTTAGCACAAATTAGGGACCAGGGGAAATTCTTGGGGGTTATAGTTATGAGAGGTTATACAGCCCCACTTTAACCTCACTCTCAATCCCTCCTTGCAAAGAACACCTATGACTACAACATTCATGAAGTGGAGGACCTCAACATTTTCCAAGTTCATAGCAACAACATCATACTTCAAGCAAGCCACTCCACAAATAAAGTAACTTGCTTGGCTTATCCCTTCTGTTTCTGTGGGAACACCCACAAACTACTGGTAGACACTGAGGCCAATCACAATATGCTCAACCAGATGTTTGAAAATGCTCAGCAGCTAGACAAGCGCCAAGAAGATTCAAAGCAGTACAAGTAGCTGATTCCAGTAGAGTAGCAATTACCCATGAGACAGTAACCTTCTTTGTAGGATGGTAAACATTCAGGTTAAGCTCTCTGGACCAATTATGACAGGACTCAGCAACAATATCATTACTTGCCTTGACTGGCTTTGTCACAACCATCCCTGCATCAACTGGGACACATCTGTAATTGCCTTCAATAGAAATGAGGCGGGTTTTCAGATATATCCTGTCAAAATGAGCAAGTTGCTTCACAATACCGTGTTTATCATAATAACAGAAACAGGCTCCTAAAAGTTCAAGGGGGGAACTAGACTTCAATCAATGCTAAGTTAAAGTTATCCTCACAGAACCACCTGCAGCCATCCCCTTAACTACTCCACTTCTACCAGCACTTGTGCTCTCCTTGAGGAGTATAAGGACGTTTTCAGTAAAACACTGGACCAACTACCCCCTTCCTGGGAGATCCTACATGCTGTACAACTACAAGGGTTGCTTCCCAAGGCACGTCCCCTCTATTGCTTGACACCAAAAGAAGACAAAATCCTCCACCAGCACCTTGTAGATGCACTTGATAAGGGTTTCATATGCCCCTTGCTTTTGCCATACAGGGATGAGTCTTCTTTGTAGTCAAGAAGAAAGGGTCCTTTTGCTTAGTCACAGATTAATGCGCCCTAAATGAGGTGACTGTAATAATAAATACCCTCTACTAATGATTGACAACCTGTTTGACACACTTGCGGGTGAAAAGTTCTTTAGCAAGATTGATCTCACCTCAGGGTACAACAAGGTCCACATTCCGCCAGGAGATGAGTCTAAAATGCCTTCAGCACATGCTACAAGTTATTTGAGTGCCAAGTCATGAACTTCAGGATGATCAGCACTTCTTCCACCTTTGCCATTTTAATGAGCAAAGAATTTTAGGAATTGGTTGGAAAGTATGTATTGTGTACCTTGACAGCATTATTGTTGTCAGTCAAGATCAAACCACGCACCTCCAACACCTCTGTGCTGTCCTTGACACCCTTTGGAAAACCAGTTGAAGGCTAAGCCTTCCAAATGTGAATTCCTCAAGTTGAAGCTCTTGTTCCTTTGGCACACCATCTCTTCCCAAGGGATAACAACTGACCCTTCCAAAATCAAGCCAATCACCAACATGTCACCTCCTACCAATGTTGGTCAGGTTCATATATTCTTAGGCATTGTTGCCTACGTGCGTAAACTTATCCCAAACTGTGAGGAGCTGTAGCACCTCTCAATGAGCTCCTGAACACTAAACAGCGCTTTTATTGGACCCCTGTCAGAGATCAAGCCTTTGATATGTTGAATCAAAGACTTACTACTGCACCTGTATTGCAATTCATCAATCAGAACCGCCAATAAAAGCTCAAGACTGACACCTCTAACAGGGTCATAGGGGGTGTGTTACAGGTAGAAACTGACAGGAAAGTCTTCCTCCCCATAGCATACAAATCCAGGAAGCTCACTGACTCAGAAAAACGCTACCCAATCCATGACAAGGAATTAGTTACAATTGTACACTGTTTCAAGAAATGGCGCTGTTACTTGGAGATGGCCACATTTCCGCTCCATGTCCTGACAGACCACAAGTTGCTCTAATAATTCAACACACAGTCTCACTTGACACACTGCCAGGCAGGCTGGGTTGAGTGTCTGTCTCCCTGCAAGATTTTTATCAAGTACAAGCCTGGTAAAGAACTTTTCATGGTGGATGGGCTCTTTAGGCTCTACATAGCATCCATCACCAGGGATAACAGTTTAGACCCAGATTAGCCAATGCTCTATCTCTTCCCTGAGGCAACCTGATACAAAGGCCTTAATTTGGTAACCATCTCCAAGCTGAAGGACAATGAAAGTCAGTTAACAACCAATGCAAGCAACGTCTGCTGCTGGGCAGAGACAGGTGAAAAGACACCCTATATTCCCACCACACAGAGAGGTGATACCATACTGCACTACCACTTCACCTTGGGTCATTTCAGAGGGTGTAACCTTTCAAATCATGAAAAGTAAGGTTTGGTGGCCATGTATGCGCCAAGATATCTTGAATCACCTTGAGACATGTGTGTTGTGTGAAAATAATACGTCAAAGCCTGCACCCCCAAGTCCGTCCTACATTTAAGGCCATTGAACCCTTTGAACAGTGGGCCCACAACATTTGGTGAACCCCTCCCCAAAGACAGACTTGGGAAAAAGTACATCATCACAGCCATCAACTACTTCACCTGTTGGCCAGTAGCATGGGCAACCACTAACCACACTGCCATCACCATCACCTGCTTCATTGGCAAGGAAATTGTGGCCTGTTTTGGACAACCCAAACGCCTCATTACAGACAGAGGTCCCAAGCTTGTTGGACATGTCATGAAGGTGTACTGCACCAAGAATACCCTATAACAAATATTCACAACCCCATACCATCTGCAAGCCAATGGATGCGTAGAGCAATTGAATGGCTCACTGGTCCAACTGATTGCCAAGCTCTCACAGGAACACCCTAACACTGCATGGACTGAACATCTGCCCACTGCACTGCTCATCTTAAAAAGAAAGAATCAACAGGGGCACTAGGTTCAGTCCCAGTACCCTGGCCTTTGGGATGCCCAATGGGTTAGAAGGAGTAGAACAAGGGAAATTAAAATCCACAGTTCCTGCAAAGCCCCCCTTGTTGTCTACCCCTTCTCTGAGCCAGTGATGTGCCAAGGCCTGAGAAATTGAACACAAACTAATTGGGGGAGGGACAAGACACTTTGAGGCCAGATACACCATAGGTGAACCTGTCTATGCTCTCAACCCCAATTTGGCCAAGTTAGAACCCAATCACTGGGGCCCTTCAAGATAGCTGTGGTCTATGACAACCACACTTATCAGCTCAAGGACGTCAAAGGAAACATCAAAAAGCTTCACCACAATTACTTGCGCCCCTGCTGCACCGTCCCCACACAAAGGTTGTTTGTGAGGACCTTCCCAGATCTCCTGAAAACTCTGATTCTGGTGTCTGACAACAAACAGGAGGCAAGGGGGGGTGTTGCAATCAAGTTTTCAGACTTGCCTGCCAACGTATCTCACAATACACAGGAGGCACTCAATGAGTTGCCCCTTGAAGTATCTAACTACATGAACCAATCTGATGGCAATATAGAACTGCAGGCACTTTCTCCTAATTAGTAGTGTCATCAATTCAACCTGCTGATCCTGCACAAGTTATTCCTCAGCTTTGAACCCTACATGAAACATGCCATCATGTCACCCCCTTGTGGCCTGGTGGCTTTCCGCATATAGTATATTAATCACAGTATTCTATAATAAACAACACCTTATTCTTATCATTCCTGTCCTTTCAATTGAACTGTTGTCTTCCCTAAATCAAATACTGAATCCTCATTGGTTCAGTTGCAACACTAAAGTTGCTCCTCATCACATACACAGGGGGCACTCCAAGAGCTACCCCATGAGGTGTCTAATAGTATGGATCAATCTGATGGCAATGTTGGGTTGGGGGCACAATCCCTGCCTGCCAACATATCTTGTAATACACTGGGGGTGCTTGAAGAGCTACCACATTATGTGTTTAACAGTATGGATTAATCTGATGGCAATGTTGAGTTTGGGAGCTATGCCCTAATCTGAGGCGCTGCCAATCCTTTCAGGATTCTTCTTCTTCAATTTTTGCTGCTAGCATCTTTCAGGATCATCAATACTATTTTTATCCAAAGCCTTGGTCAATTCACAACAAACTTATTACTCAACATCTTCCCCTTTTCATTCCCTTGCTCTACTGGTAAATTTTATCTATCTTAATATTCAAATTTTGCTTTCAAAGTTACCTTTAATCCAGGACAATTCTTGAACCTGTAACCTAACGTTAGGTTTAGTTTAAACTAGCCTGAACCTGCTTATCTTTTGCTTTTTGCTTTGGCTTAGGACGGCAGTTTGGATCTTGTTTTTACGTCCTCTTGCTTGCTCTCTTGCTCAATCTTGAGTTTGCCAAGAAATCTGTTGCTTCCCTTATTTCCTTTATCTTCCTGCTTATTTTGCAACTGAACCAATGAGGATTCAGTATTTGAATTGGGGAAGACAACAGTCTAATAGAAAGGACAGGTATTGTGTTCTGAGGCGCGGCACAGACACACAACAGGAAATCCTAACCTTAGGATTGAATTTGTACTAAGTCTCATTTAGATGGCAGGGAAGGCTATGCAATTACCTTGTGGCCCTGGAAGAATAATCTCTACTAGACGTGGCTAGAGAGAGGCGCAGAAGTACTGGAAGACACAAAACCAAAAATGTGAATAGAACTTAATTTTTTTGATGAATACAAAATGGAAGATAGTGATTAGGAATACCACAAAACATTAACAGGACGGTAGGATCACTTGCCACAAGCATGAGTGGGGCAAATGAGATGCTCAGAGTCAAGAAATCAAACAATTGTATTTCCTGATTCAGTCATCAACTCATTTCAAGAGGCAAAAGCAAAAGCAAGGGATTTGTCTTCAAAATAGCCTACCAAAGGCGAAATCAAAACATGGTAAATAGCGGTATTCACATCATTGCCCTCCTCTAGATTGGCCTTAGGGTGGTAATATTTATGGAGGAACTTTGTGTGCACTTTAGCAAAAGTACAGTCACTGGAGAGGAGCTTTGCAGTGTATTTGGACCCACGTTTAAAAGTCACTTCTAAAGGGCCAATCCACAGAGAGTCCAGCTTATGTGTGCAACCACCTACCCTGTGTTGATAGTAAAGTACATGGTCACCAACATTACATTCAGGCAGGGGGGAGCATCCAGCATTATCAGGAGAAAGCTCAAGCTTCTTAGTTTTGTATGCAGAAGTGTAGGCAGTGACCTGTATATCAATTGTGTGGTTGACTAGATCCTTGATGTGGTTGTCCGGATTCATGACCTTATCAGAGGTAAGCAGGGGGAACCCAAGAGCAATGGATTAGTAGCCTCTTGCCCATATAACATAGCAAAAGGGGATTATCCAGTGATACAATGTTTACTAAGGCGGTATACAAAGAGAGCGGCAGGTAAATATAGGTCCCAGTTGGCAGCGTCAGAGTAGGTGAGCTTCCTCATGATGGAGACCAGTGTTAAATTTGCACGCTCTACTTCCCCATTGGTAGAAGTATTGTAGGGGGCAGAGAAAGACTGATGGGATTCAAAGCTTTGACAACAGAGGTTACCAGCTTGGCATTAGAGTTAGTCCCATTATTGGAGAGCAACACTTGAGGACAGCCATGGCGGTAGAAAACATCTTGTAACAGGAAGGCAGCAGTTGTCTTAGCCGTGATGTCTTTTATAGGGAAAGCCTCTACCCACTTGCTGAAGTGATCAACTGCAATCAGAATAAAGCAACACCCAGAACATTAGTGGTGGAGAGGACCTACTGCGTCAATGCTAACAGTGTGGAAGGCATGTTGTGGGGGGACTAATTTGAACTTGTGGGCAACAGCTCAAGGCCTTTGCAGCTGGCAGTTTTGGCAGCTAGCTATGACATCTGGGATCAGCAGGCAAAGGTTCTCTCAGAATTAATTCTTCTGAAGCCAGTCAAAGGTCTTGGCAATGCCTTCCTGCCCAGTCTCTTTATGAGCTTGCAACACCAATAAGAGGCAAAGACTGGGTTGTACATAAGGTAGATATTAATCATGTACCTTCTTGAAGAGCTGATTGTCATGTATGAGGGTATCTTTGGATAGCTTGGACAAGGCTGGTTGGACCTCTTCTGTCTTGCTTTCCCAAGAAGAAGGGTATCCAATTAATTTTTACAACTAGTCAGTCTCTGCAGGATACAAAGCAATAATGAGCATTCTGGAGAGCCCATCAGCGTTCTGATGTTGAATCCCAGGGCAATGAAGCACAATGAAGTTGTATCCTTGTAGACGTAGAGCCCATCTAGCTAGGCGCCCTTCAGGCTCCTTAAGTTGTTGTAACCACTTAATTGACGTATGGTCAGTGACAACTGTGAAATGGGTACCATATACATAGTGACAAAACTGCTTGACTGCATGCAACACGGCAAGACACTCCTCCTCTGTGATACTATAATTAATCTCATGTTTTTTTAGCACGCAGGAAGTGTAAGCCACAGGATGGTCTACACCCTTGTTGTCTAGCTGGGCCAGGATAGCCTCAATAGCCAGATTGCTAGTGTTGGTGTATAGGATGAACTCCTTATCATAGATAGGATACACTAGGGTTGGCGCCTCTTTGATTTTTTGCTTAAGGGTCTCAAAGGCTTGCTGCTGACTGGCAGTCCATTCAAAAGGGACATTATGGAACAGCTGGGCTAGAGGTTCACTAGTATTGGTAAAGTCAGGGATAAACTGTCTATAATAGCCCATCATCCTTAGAAAGACTTGTACCTCTTGCAGGTTGGTGGGTGGGTGTAAGCATTTTGTTAATAGTTCAACCTTCTTAGTCATTGGGCAAATCCCTGTCTGGGTTACTTTGTGGCCCAAGAACTCAAGTTGCTCCTTGAAGAAAGCGCGCTTGGAAGGTTTTAGCTTGAGACCAGCTTCTTGAATCTTTATGAACACCTCTTTGAGATGAGCTAGGTGATTAGTGAAGGTAGCTCTGAAAACTGTTATATTGTCTAAATACACTAGGACACATGACAGCTTCAAGTTGCAGAGGATAGAGTCCATGGCCCTTTGGAAGGTGGCCAGGGCATTGCAGAATCCCTGTGGCATGCAAGTAGGCTCAAAAAGCCCTTCAGAGGTAATGAGTGCAGCTTTTTGGCAATCCTTGGGCAATAGGTCAACTTGCCAGTATCCAGATGCAAGATCCATTGCAGAGAAAAACTTAGAGCCTCCAAGACGTTGGAGAGCATCATCAATACGCGCCAAAGGGTACAAGTCCTTCTTAGTCAAGGAGTTCAATTGGCGTTAGTCTATCACAATACAATGACCTCCATCTTTCTTCTTTAAGATGAGTAGCAGGGATGCCCAATGACTTTGGGAAGATGCCAGCAGCCCAGCGTCCAACAGTTGTTTGAGCTCTTTAAATACCTGGGCGTCTTCCACGCAGCTGCAGCAATATGGTTTAGCACAAAAAGGGGGCATTGCCAGTGTCAATTTGATGGAAAACACCTTTGGCTAACCCATAGTTGGTACTGTCCTTAGCAAAGATGTCATAAATTTGTCTAGCAAGTCTAGCACCTCTTTCTGTTGAACTGGGGGAAGCTTTGGAAAGTCTTGTGCAGTTAACAAGGATAGGACTAGGGGCTCATCTTCAGGTAGGTTAAAATCTTAGAACATGCCAAAAGGATGAAGAGACAAGACATCAGGAGCGCCCAACAACTTGCTGTATCTGACAACCTGCCCCCTAGACACGGTCATGGGGAGAGCAGTCAGGTTGGCTACCAACAATTGAACAGGATCCTTATGGGAGATGTCTAGGATTCCAGGACAGAAGTAAGGTTTGTTGCAACCTAATGAGGGGGGAGAGTACAACTCCAAGAAGGTTTTTTCAGGTAGTTCATAAGATATCTGGGAGTCTAAAATAGCCTGAGAGCCAGGGGGGATGGTGACAGCGGACGTGGCTAGGAGAGGGATCCCTTCAGATGCAGGACAAGCCATGGGTGGACATTTTATGTTTGAAGAGTGGGTGCAATATTTGAGGTTGAAAACCCCAGTGGGGTATTCTAAAGCACATGTCTTAAGCTGTTTCCCAGGAACTTTAACTGGCTCTTCAAAGATCAGAGGGACTTCATACCCCAGAATAGAGAGGTAACCATATTTTAAGTTGATTATCCCATTATATTCCCTAAGGAACTGGGTGCTAAATAAGAGATTGTAACTCTCATTTTCCAAGACAACTGCTGGTGCAGCTAGAAGAAGTTTGCCAAACCGCATGGGTAAAGCAGAGTAAGCCCCTATGGTGCAGGTCATAGACAGTCCAGCTGTGCCATACATCTGGTGATAGTTAAGGTCAGGGGCAAGTCTGAGTTTCTTCACAAGCTTGGAGGAGACAACGTTGACTGGAAAGCCAGTATCTAGAATGGACTTGATCTTCACTTTTTAATGGAGATCTTTACTCAAATGGTAGTGCAACCAAAGGGTGGAAGGACAGCCAAGATATCTTGATCCTCTGCTAGTTCCTTATCCCACTTCTCAATCATGCATCTTAATCCTGGGAACTCTTTATAAACAGTCTGGAGGGGGAGCAAAACAGATACATTCTTGAAGACAGTATCAGCAACCTCGGCAGCTTCTTCTGATGATTCCACTAGCACAGGGGAACTCTTAGCTTGAGTGAGGTAAGGGCAAGAGACAACTTCTTTGGCTTCAAGCAAAGGCTTAGTGGCAGTTGTGGTCTTTCCTGAGCACATTTTATAGGGGACTGTAATGGTTTCAGGACAGCCAGAACAGAGTACCCATATGCATTGGTGTTGTCATTATCAGATTCATCCAGGTCAGAGTCATCAGAGATATTGTGGAATAAAAGGAGGATAGGAGGAGCCTCATTATTGGCAGGCTTGGAATCAGATATAGAGGGAGGTATTGAAAGATACTGGGAAGAATTATCAACCAAGAGTGTCTCTGCCTCTAGGTTGACTGTTCTTTTCCTGCCTGCTCTTTTAGATCAGCTCCTTCAACCCAGGGGTTGGTGCAGACTCAAGAATGGTGATTTATCTGACCACAATTGTGGCAACCTTGGAGTCAAGGAGGATTTTTTTAGTTCATGGTAAGAATGCAAGGACCGCAGGAAGACAAACCAGAGTTAGAAGCAGCTTGACTTTCCCTAACAACTGCTCCAGAATGGGTGAAGTGCATGTCCTGCAACAGTATCTTTATACTCTTAATAGAGGAAAGCATAGCTTTATGGGCTTTGAAGTGAAGGCACAGGAGTTGGTTAACCTTGAGGGCTTGAGCGCAAGCTGTATAGGCTTCATGGGCTGTCAACTGTCTGCTCGTGATCAGTTGCTATCCTTCCATGTAGAATCTGTTTGTAAACTCAGCTAGCGTCTCTTTAGGCTTGAAAGCAATGTGCATAAAAGCATCATTTTTACTTCCAGGCTAAGGTCACCACCAAACTTGTCAATCAGAAGCTGCTTCATATCTTCCCACATCTTAATGTGGGTAGTTCAGGCACCACTACCTCCTGGTAAGTTGGGTATAGACAGGTCAGAATATGTTCTTTCTTAACCTCATCAGAGGCCAGTCTCATAGCAGCTTTGTAGATAATTAGATAAGCTGCAATGGTTGAGGTTCTGGGGTCAAAGACTTGCTTAAAGGTAGGCTTAAAATGTGCTTTGGGAGTTGGGCCATCATTGTTGCTATTGAGTACGTTTATACGCGTGGAAACTCTGCTTTGGATTAAGAGGGGGGCTGTCTAGCCCATAGCTGACAAACACTCTCCTTGAGGGTAGTCAGGGTCTCAACAGTGTGGGCACCTGTATTGACAGCTTGAGTGATCTGTTGTGCAGAAGCATCTAGGCGCTGACCTTGGGTGGTCACTACTGTGGAGAGCTCAGCCAGTCAAGAAGTAAGGGATGACCCCACTGAGAGGCAAGGGTGAACCTATTGTTCACAGAGTCAATCAATTCACTCATCTCTTGTACATCTCTATCTAGCTCATTATGGTCCTGCTTCAAATGATCCACCTCATTAGCTAGGGCAATTAGTTCCCTAGCGCATTGGATTCAAGGGGCTCCTGGTAAGCCAGGGCAACAACCATCCTTGTTGACAGCCCCAACTGGACTAGCAGCAGTTGCCATCATCTCACATAGGGTAGCAAGTTCTTGCTGTAGCTCAGCAACTTGAGTAGTCAACTCAAGCACCTGAGGGACAGGTTGAGGAGTCTCATTAGGACGTCCTTGACTGCAAGTAGTTGTACGTAGCTCCTGAATTTACATCCCATATTTTCTGCTCTCTATCCACTAAGACATCAGAAGGGGGAGATGACAGAAAATCTGGCTTGGGAGTAGATAATTCATTCACTTGACTCTGGAGTTTGGCTATAGTAGTAGCGGTGGCAGCTCTCTTTTGTTCAAACGCTGTACTGAGTTCATTAAGGCCGTTAGCAGCAAAGTCTGCTACTTGCTGTAGTTGCTCAAAAAATACGTGCTGAATTCATTGAGCTGCTGCACAAGTTGCTCAAAGTCGGAGAGGTAAGTGTTCAAGGTGGAATCTACCTGAGTTTGCCAGGGTTGTTCTAGCTGGTGAAACTTGTGTAGACGCTCTCACACGTACTCAGGGATGGACTGGCACATACTTTTGATAGAGTTAACCAAACGGGTCTGGGAGGTAACAGAGTTGTGTTGATTGTCAGAAACTAATGAAAACAGGGAAGGAACCACTGTTGGTAAGCAGCAAACTGGTCCCAGTGATGAGTAACCGCTGCTTGTAGAGACAAGATTTCTTAGACGTGGAGCACTAACACCATTTAATGGTGGGCCAAGGCAGGCTGCACAAAGGACAATAGTAAGTGTTCAGCGGAGCCAGCCGCTGAGAGGAGATGCTGTGGAAATTGAGAAGCCACAATTAATTTTTATTATTCATCCCGACTGAACTACAGCTGAAGGCAAGGGATTACTCCTTCACAGGCCATCCCAAGGGCTACTGACATGACTTGCTCTAAGTCAGGGGTACCCATGGGATAAGCAACTAGGCAGGGACCATTTCTGAAGTTCAGTATAGTAGGGATAATAGGCGGGTTGGCAATATTTTCCTCAATAGGAGGAAAAGAAATTTCAGGTGAAGTTGGCTCTTGTATAGGCGGAGGTAAAGGACCTGAAAACGTGGATGCAATAGGGATAAATGTGGGGCTTACAGCCCCTGTAGTGAGCACCATTTTTGTTGTGTTCTGAGGTGCGGCACAGAAACACAACAGGAAATCCTAACCTTAGGATTGGATTTTTACTAAGCCTTGGTTAGATGACAGGGAAGGCTATGCAATTACCTTGCGGCCCTGGAAGAATAATCTCTACTAGACGTGGCTAGAGAGAGGCACTGAAGAACTGAAAGACACAAAGACAAAATGTGAATAGAACTTAATTTTTATTGGTGAATACATAATGGAATATATAGTGGTTAGGAATACCACAAAACAATACCAGGACGGTAGTATCACTTGCTACAAGCATGAGTGGGGCAAGTGAGATGCACAGAGTCAAGAAACCAAACAATTGTATTTCCTGATTCAGTATCAACTCATTTCAAGAGGCAAAAGCAAAAGCAAGGGATTTGTCTTCAAAATAGCCTACCAAAGGCAAAATCAAAACATGGTGAATAGCGGTATTTATAACAATAGGGATAATAAGAATGAGGTATTGTTTATTATATAATACTGCTATTAATATACTATATGGGGAAAGCCACCAGGCCACAAGGGGTGACATGGTGACATGGTGATATGTTTCATGTAGGGTTCAAAGCTGAGGAATAACTTGTGCGGGATCAGAAGGTTGAATTGATGACACTCCTAATTAGGAGAAAGTGCCCGCAGTTTGACATTGTCATCAGATTAGTTCATGTAGTTAGATACGTCAAGGGGCAACTCACTGAGCACCCCCTGTGTATTGTGAAATATGTTGGCAAGCAAGTCTGAAAACTTGGTTGCAACACCCCCCCTTGCCCCCTGTTTGTTGTCAGACACCAGGATCAGAGTTTGCGGGAGATCTGGGAAGGTCCGCACAAACAATTTTTGTGTGAGGATGGCGCAGCAGGGGCGCAAGTAATCATAGTGAAGCTTTTTGGTGTTTCCTTGGGCGTCCTCCAGGTGATAGGTGTGGTTGTCATAGACCGCAGCTATCTTGAAGGGCCCCAAGTAGTTGGGTTCTAACTTGGCCAAATTGAGGTTGAGGGCATAGACAGGGTCACTTATGGTGTATCTGGCCTCAAGGTGTCTTGTCCCTCCCCCAATTAACTTGTGTTCAATGTCTTGGTCCTTGGCACGTCACTGGCTCAGAGAAGGGGTAGGCAACAAGGGGAGTTTTGCAGGAACTGTGGATTGTAATTTCCCTTGTTCTACTCCTTCTAACCCATCAGGCGTCCCAAAGGCTAGGGTACTGGGACTAAACCCAGTGACCCTATTGATTCTTGCTTGCAAGATGAGCAGTGCAGATGGAAGATGTTCAGTCCATGCAGTATTAGGGTGTTCTTGTGAGAGCTTGGCAATCAGTTGGACTAGTGAGCCATTCAATTGCTCTACACACTCATTGGCTTGTGGATGGTATGGGGTTGTGAATATTTGTTGTAGGGTATTCTTGGTGCAGTACACCTTCATGACATGTCCAAAAAGCTTGGGACCTCTGTCTGTAATGAGGTGTTTGGGTTGTCTAAAACAGGCCACAATTTCCTTGCCAATGAAGCAAGTGATGGTGGTGGCAGTGGGGTTAGTGTTTGCCCATGCTACTGGCCAGTGGGTGAAGTAGTCAATGGCTGTGATGATATTTTTCTTCCAAAGTCTGTCTTTGGGGAGAGGCCTAACAATGTCAAGGGCCCACTGCTTGAAGGGTTCCATGGCTTTAATGGGTAGGACAGACTTGGGGGTGCAGGCTTTGACGTATTCTTTTTACACAACACACATGTCTCAAGGAGATCCAAGATATCTTGGTGCATACGCAGCCGCCAAACCTTACTTTTCATGATTTGAAAGGTTACACCCTCTGAAATGACCCAAGGTGTAGTGGTAGTGCAGTATGGTGTCACCTCTCTGTGTGGTGGGAATATAGGGTGTCTTTTCACCTGTCTCTGCCCAGCAGCAGACGTTGCTTGCATTGGTTGTGAACTGACTTTCATTTTCCTTCAACTTGGAGATGATTACCAAATTAAGACCTTCATAGTGGGTTGCTTCAGGTCATAGTTAGAGCATTGGCTAATTGGGGTCCAAACTGTTGTCCCCGGTGATGGACGCCACATAGAGCCTTGAGAGGGCATCTGCTGTTATGAGCTCTTTCTAAGGCTTGTACTCAATACACAACTGATAAGGAGATAGACGCTCAACCCAACCTGCTTGGCAGCATGTCAAGTGGGACTGCGTTTTGAAGTATTGGAGCAACTTGTGGTCTGTCAAGACATGAAATGGGAATGTAGCCCCTTCCAAGTAACAGCTCCACTTCTTGATGCAGTGCACAATTGCTTCTAACTTCTTTTCATGAATTGGGTAATGTTGTTCTGAGTCAGTGAGCTTCCTGGATTTGTATGCCACAGGGAGGAAAACACCCTTGTCAGTTTCTACCCGTAAAACACCCCCTATGGCCCTGTCAGAGGCATCAGTCTTGAGTTTGTATTGGCAGTTTTTATTGGGAAACTTTAATACAGGCTCAGTTATAATTCTCTGCTTCAACATCTCAAAGGCTTGATATCTGACAGGGGTCCAATGGAAGCACTGTTTAGTGTTCAGGAGCTTGGTGAGAGGTGAGAGGTGCAATAAGTTCCCTGCAATTGGGGATGAGCTTGCGCACATAGGCAACCATGCCTAAGAAGGTACACACCTGACCAACATTGGTGGGGGGTTTTATGCTGGTGATTGCCTTTATTTTGGCAGGGTCAGGCTTTATCCTTTGGGAAGAGATGGTGTGCCCAAGGAACAAGAGCTCTGACTTAAGGAATTCACATTTGGAGGGCTTAGCCTTCAACTTGTTTTTCCAAAGGGTGTCAAGGACAGCACAGAGGTGTTGGAGGTGTGTGGTTTGATCCTGACTGACAACAATAATGTTGTCAAGGTACACAACAGCACAGTGCAATACGCCATATAGAAAAAAATTCTAGATGGTGTTGGGTTTACATCAGCAAAATTAAAAAGAAAATAAAAAATTATTAATTAGTTATTTTTACATATTAGTTTCTAATACAGCATATAGAAAACGCTATCAAAAATTAAAATAAAAAGAGTGTTATCCAAATAAGATTTTTTTGAGTATAAAAACACTTAATAAATACCCTAAAATATGCCATCTAGAAATATGGCATCTATAATCAAATAATAATTATACTTTTATGTGATAAATTGGTGGGATACACTATCTAGAAAGACACAATCTTTGAAACTTTATCTAGAAAACACCATCTAGAAAGACATCATCTAGAAAATATGTCCTAAAATGCCATCTAGAAAGACACCATCTAGAAAACGCCATCTAGAAACCCTATATCAAATTTCTGGCAGAACTGTGTCAAATAACTTAAAAATTAATAAAACCCCAAAAAAATCAGAACAGTAAGAAAAAAATATGGCTAAACTCAAAATAATCCAAAGATTATAAATCTGCAATAATAATGTGAGATCATCTAGTACCAATTTTAGTGTGCAAATCTCCAAAGTCAACACACCCCAAAACTGTGATATTTCCATATTGAAATTTGCCCCTATGTTTGCATCAGTGTACTAAAAATTACGTAAAAATTAAATTTTTGGAAGTAAAGTATGTAATGGAAGAGTAACTTGATCAGGCTTCAGTCCCAAAAGTCTTTACAATGCCTTTAAGATGGGTAAGGCGGCCTTCTCTGTTGTAATAGGTCAAAAACTCCTTGGTAACACCTATAAAATTGACCTACTGATCTACATTCTTGGATAAAACAGCTTTGCTTTTGATGGCCAGAGGGTAAAGCTGGTCCCCATGGATATACCAGATCTTCAGCTTTTTGATAATCACAATGAATCTGGGCTTCTTTATCTTAATCAGGCAAGAAAATTGATTGTACCAACCTTCAAGTGATGAGGTGGTCTTAGTTACACTGTCCTTAACCTGATTATTACAGTTCTGTTTAATGGAGACACTACCCTTGCATATATAAAATCATTAATGAAGCTTTTTAAAGCTGAAAACTAAATATTACAGATCCTTTTATGATAAGGAATAAAATCAGTATATCAACAGTGGTTCTTAATGGCTGTGTTATAGGGAGATAGTACTATCAAAGGTGAGTTAATTTGAGTTGATATATTATATGTGGTTATAAATTAATATCATACTTTATTCCCAGTTAATAAGAAAAAGGCTTGGATTTATCACATAAAAGTATAATTTATTATTTGATTCCAGATGCCGTCTTTCTAGATGCTGTATTTATAGATGGCATATTCTAGGAAATTTTTTAAGTGTTTTTATATTCAAAAAATCTTATTTGGATAACACTCTTTTTATTTCAATTTGTGATAGCGTTTTCTAGATGCTGTTTTTCTAGATGGCGTATTAGAAACCAATATATAAAAAATAACTATTTAATAAAAAAATTTAATTTTTTTAATTTTGCTGATGTAAATTCTGACCCTATCACTGATTTTTTTCTAGATGGTGTCTTTCTAGATGGTGTTTTCTAGATGGCGTATTGCACCAAAAAATCCAAGCCTTTCTCTTATTAACTGGGAATAAAGTTTGAAATTAATTTATGACTACATATAATAAATCAACTCAAATTAAAGCCACTTTGATAGTACTATCCCCCTATACTGTAGATCAGAACCTAAAGGTAAAAATGTGGGATTGTCAAATTCTTTTGTGTAAAATCACCAACTTACTGGAATATTTTTCATTCTTTTATATGAAAAAGTCAGTTGTTATGTGATGAAAATCACTCCACTAAGTTGGTGAGTTCATGCAAAAGAATTTGACACTCCCGCATTTTTACCTTTGGGTTCTGAATTTACAGTAACACAACTATTAAAAAACCACTTTTAATATGCTGGTTTTATTCTTTATCATAAAAGAATCTATAATTTTTGGGTTTCAACTTTAAAAATTTTCATTAATGATTTTATATATGCAAGGGTAGAGACTCCATTAACTGGAACTGCTATAATCAGGTTAAGGACAGTTTAACTAAGACCATCTCATCACTTGAAGGTTGGCACAATCAATTTTCCCGCATGGTTAAGGTAAAAAAGCCCATGTTTAATGTGATTATTAACAAGCTGAAGATCCAGAATGGCCATGAGCACCAGCTTTTCCCCTAGGCCATCAAAAGAAAAGCTGTTGCATCCAATCATGCAGACTTACAGGTCAAGTTTGCAAGTGTTACTAAGGAGGTTTTGATCTATTACACCAGAGAAGTTCCCTTACCCATCTTAAAGGCATTGCCAAGACTCTTGGGGCTAAAGCCTAATCTACTTTCTTCACCAATAAATTATTTCCTTTAAAATATTTGATTTTTACTTTATTTTTAATATACACATTTAATATAGGGTCAAAAATTAATACATGAATATCACAGTTTTGGGGTGTGTTGACATTGGAGATTTGTGAGCTATAGTTGGTACTAGCTGATACCACATTATTATTGCAGATTTGAAAAATTTGAATCATTTTGAGTCTAGCCCTTTGTTTTTCTTATTGTTTTTGAAAGGTTTTTGGGCTTTTATTAATTTTTAAGTTATCTGGCGCAGTTTAGCCAGACATTTGACATAGGGTTTCTAGATGGCATCTTTCAAGATGGTGTTTTAGGACACATTTTCTAGATGGCGTCTTTCTAGATAGTGTATCCCACCAACAACACACTTTCCAATCAATTCCTCAAATGCTTTTTTCATTAACATGGCAAAAGTGGAAGGAGCATTGGTCATTCTGAAGTGTATGACCCGGCACTCAAACAACCTGTACCGTGTTTAAAGGCAGTTTTTGCCTCATCCCCTGGCACAATGCGGACCTGGTTGTACCATGCAGTGAGATCAATCTTGCTAAAGACCTTTGCACCCACAAGTGTGTCAAACAGGCCGTCAATCAACAGCAGGGGGACTTGTTTTTAACAGTCACTTCTGTCAAAACTGCAGGCTTGACCCACCAGCAAGGTTCCAACCAAGCAGGTTTGTGACCCGCAATCCAATTATCTGGTCACTTGAAGCCAGACTAGAAAGTCAACTTGAATAACCAAATTCAACAACATGAACAGATGATGACCCCTTACAGTGGATATCTTGTTTTGGCGCTTGACTTATTACCAGGATCAAGCCACCCCCCTCTTCCATCCAGCCGTGTGATCACCAATAATGTTCCTGTTATCCTTGATTCACATGAACTATATAATCACTATATCACAATAAAGATTATATTCTAGCTTCTAAACATTTTCCCCGTGTAATTCTGCTAAAACAGCACAGTTACAACATTAGTAGCACAGGTAGGTTCTCCATCCTACCTTATCTTGAAAAATTCTGCCTGTTGCCTGCACACGCCGCGGCCAAAAAATCCTTGACAGAATTATGTCTTGCCTCCTGCCTGACTGGACTCCGTACACTCCTGGTACCGAGATACCCAATGGTTTTGTCCTATACCAAAACACAGTAATCCTGCTACCCACCTTCAACGCCATATCTGCACAAGGGTTCTTTCAGGTTCTCTCATTGATTCTGCAACCAGCCAACAAAACCACCATGCCCGCCTATGTAGCTCAAAGACTACAAAGTGCCGCCTTGGAACCTTTTGCCGGGGCCAACAACAACAACGCCGCCGCATGGATCCAGTCCACCCAGAGTAAACTAGCTCAGATGGAATGCCCACAGCAATTTTGGATCACAGAGATTTCCATTTTCCTGACCCATGACGCTGGCACCTGGTGCAACAAGTGGAACAAAGAGCACACTGACAAGAACTGGGATACCTTTAAGCAAGACTTCCTGGCAAGATTTGTGTTAAAGGATACAGCGCTCATGATCATTTGCCAAGTAAAGAACCTGACCCAGACAGGCACTGTAAAGGAACTCACCTGCGCCTACAAGGAACTCCACCTTTGTGCACCCTCCAACATGGCCTTTGACACCCCAGCCACACACCCCATGTACTACAACGCTCTCAAGCCGCACATGATAGGACATGTAAACCTGGATCAAGTGCTCAACCTGCAAAGCCTGTACCATGAAGCGGAAAAAGTGGAACAGATATCCAACACTCTGCACAAGGCACAAACTGGGAAATAAGAAAGACCCAAGGATTCCCATCCAAGCAGGCACTCTGCTCAACCACCTCCTGGAGGCAACAGGAACAACGCCAACCACAAACCCACAGGTTCTAATGGGCATGGAAATGGAAACAATGGCCAGTCAAACCGTACTCATTTCCGTGTCACCACCACGCAAGGCAACCCAGATGATGGAAAAGCTTGGGGAGAGCACTAAGGAAGCCAATCTCTCCCCACACAACTCCTTACTTGCCCAACAATGAATAACAACCCAAGGACATGGACCAATGCCCAATGATCCAGGTGCCCTCGGAAGACCCAGTGCTGTACACCATTGCCAGACATCCCAATAAATTGATGTCCTATCCTTTTTGCTTTTGCAGTTACACAGGCTCAGCACTCTTGGACTCAGGCGCAGACCAAACCTTAGTCAACAGCAGCTTTTTGAATAAGTTCAAGCTGGCCACTAATCCTTTGTGGATTAAAAATGTGGTCCTGGCTGATGAACACCACATTGCTGTTACAAAAAAAACTGCCCCCTTCTCTGTCATGCTTGAGAATCTCCACTCCACCATTCAAGGTCCCGTCATTGACTTTCCCAAGTTTGACATTGTACTGGGACTAGACTGGTTACAAAAGAACAACCCTCAAGTAGACTGGGCAACCTCAGAATGACCATCAAGCGTGAAGGTATCAATCACCAGATCTACCCTGACTCTGTGGACCAACTACTACGCAACCACGTCTTTGTGCGTATCACAGAGACCCAGGGCAAGAAGAAAGATCTGAAGTTAATAACTGGGACTCCTTCCAGTACAAGATCATACACTTCAAAGACCACCAGGATACCTCCACGCCTCAGGACCGCAACATTGTGGCCCGCCACCCAGAAATCTTTAAGGAAGCGTTACCTGGGCTGCCTCCTGAGAAGCATATTCAGCACTCTATCCAGCTCAAGGGGGCCATACCCAAGGCGCGCCCTATCTACAGGCTGACCCTAAATGAGGACAACACCTTACGTGCCTACCTCAAGGAGGTATTGGAAAAAGGACTTATCCGCCTCTCATAGTCTCCCTTTGGGGCTGCCGTATTCTTTGTGGCTAAAAAGGACAGTACCTTACGCCTGGTCACAGACTACCGCGTCCTAAACAAAGTTACCATTAAGAATTGTTATCCACTACCACTGATTGACAGCCTCTTCAATGCCTTGGGAGGAGCCACTGTCTTCTCCAAGATTGATCTAACCGCAGGCTACAATCAGATTTGTATCAAGGAGGAAGACATCCCCAAAACAGCCTTCTGCACTAAATACAGCTCCTACAAATGTGTGGTACTCAACTTTGGCATGACCAATGCCCTGTCCACCTTTGTAACCTTAATGAACAAAGTGTTTGAGCCCCACATAGGCAAACACGCCCTAGTGTACCTAGACAACATTATTGTCTACAGTCTCTCAGTGGAACAGCACCACAAAGACCTGGAAGCAGTCTTTGCAACCTTGTCACAACACAAACTGTTGGCCAAGCCCTTCAAGTGCCAGTTCTTCCGTGAGCAACTACCCTTCCTGGGACATATAGTCTCAAAGGACGGCATCAAACCCAACAGTCAAAAGATACAGACCATCTGCAAGATGCCACCACCCAAGGATAAGTCAGAACTCTGCACCTTCTTGGGAATAGTGGCCTATGTACAATGATTCATACCTGACTGTGGTTCTTGACTGCTCCCTTATCTGCCATAACCGGCGCCAAATCTAAGTTTGTGTGGACCCCCCAACGTGACCTCTGTTTTAGACGCCTCAAATAGAAGCTCACAACAGCTCCCATCCTGCAATACCCCAAACGTGACGGGGAATACCAGATGGAAACCGACGCCTAAGATGCATCCATTGGGGGAGTACTACAAATCAAAAATAGTGACAGTGACTTCCTGCCTGTAGCCTAAAAATTGTGGAAATTGACAGATGGCAAGTATCAATATCCTATCCACAACAAGGAACTGCTGGCTATTGTGCACTGCCTAGTCAAATGGCATTGCTACCTAGAATGCCAGGAAGAATTCACAGCATTAACCAATCACAAGTCACTCATCTATTTCAAGACTCAAGCAAATCTGTTGCGCCGCCAAGCGTGGTGGATGGAACTATTAGAGAGGCTTAACATGCTCATCCAGTACAAGCCTGGGGCCGAGCTTGCCATGGCAGACGCCCTGTCCTGTCTATATGGCCATGCTTCAAGAGGAAATAATAGGCTTAATCCAGACTGGCCTCTCCTGGTGTTACAAACAAAGGACAAAGGGTTCCCCCTGGCACAACTGACATAACCAAAGAAACAGTCATTAAGAATGAACATCTCTTTGCTGACGTATATGGGACTCTTCACAGAAAGATGGCTGATGGCACAACCATTCCCTACATCCCCACACATCAGCAAGTTGACACTATCCTTTGCTATCACAGAGACCTTGGACATACCAAGAGCCAAAATCTATATGAGTTTCTAAAACATAAAGCCTGGTGGCCAACCTTATACTGCAATGTCCAGGAAGTTCTAGACCAATGTGAAGTGTGCAAAAAGTTTTCCAAAAGCAAAACCCTGCCAAAGTCAGTACTTCCCATCTGCACACAACTACCTTTCAAAGTATGGGCTCTTGACATTGTTGGCCCCATGCCAGGGAAACACAATTACAAGAAATACATCATCACTGCCATTGACTTTGCGACAAGATGGCCAGTAGCCCAAGCAGTAAAGGCACACACTGGCAATGACGTTTGGCAATTTATTGGCAAAGAAATAATCAGAAAGTTTGGAAACTAGAACTCCTGATAACCAATGGAGGCAAAGAGTTGACCTCCAAAAACACCAACGTATACCTGACCAAGAATGGAGTCAAACACACTGTAATAACACCATACCACCCACAGGCCAATGGACAAGTAGAGCAGCTTAATGGTAGCCTCATGCAAGCCCTAGCCAAACTCACTGCCAGGAGACCTGAAGATTGGTATAAGCAGCTACTGACTGCACTACTTGTGTGTCAAACCCAAGTGAACAGATACACTGGGAAAAGCCCGTCTGAACTGGTATACGGCAACACAGCCAAATATCATTCAAGCATTGACAGGAACTAAACTGGAAATTCCAAGTGAAGTTCCCCCCCGCTCAGACCCTCAAGTAATGGAGGCTAATTGTGAGCAAACAGCCAAAGAGGATTAACGTCTGCAAAAGACATTTGTTCCCATCTGCAATAGGCATGAAGTTGGGGACAAAGTATGGGTCATGAATGTTGACAAGAGCAAGTTACAACCTGAAAAAGTGGGGCCAGCAATCATTCTAAAGGTAAACAATAATAACACTTATCTTGTGAAAGGGCTTGGCAAATGTAAGCAAGACAAGATCCTACACCATGACTGCCTACAATCCTGCAAAGCAAGACAGAAACAACGGAAAACCCCCTACCCTCTACAGAACAGCAGCTAGTTCAATATGACGCCCAGGCTCCTGACAACCTCACTGACAACCTGCCCCCAGAGGAGACCGACCTTCAGCTGGGGGGGTCAAAACCGCAGGCTTGACCCGCCAGCAAGGTTCCAACCAAGCGGGTTTGTGACCCACAATCCAATTATCTGGTCACTCAAAGCCAGACTAGGAAGTCAACTTAAATTACCAAATTCAACAACATGAACAGATGATGATCCTTTACAGTGGATACCTCATTTTGGCATTTGACTTGTTATCAGGATCAAGCCACCCCCTTCTTCCATCCAACCATGTGATCACCAATCATGTTCCTGTTATCCATTGATTCACATGAACTATATAATCACTATCTCACAATAAAGATTATTATCTAGCTTCTAAATATTTTCCCCGTGCTACTCTGCTAAAACAGCACAGTTACAGCACCTCATTGAGGGCGCAGTAATCTGTGACTAAGCAAAGGGACCCGTCCTTCTTGGCTACAAAGAAGACAGCAGCCTGTATGGCAAAAGCAAGGGGCGTATGAAGCCCTTATCAAGTGCGTCTACAAGGTGCTGGCAGAGGGTTTCATCTTCTTTTGGTGTCAAGCAATAGAGGGGACGTGTCTTGGGAAGCAACCCTTGTAGTTGTACAGCATGTAGGATCTCCCAGGGAGGGGGTAGTTGGTCCAGCGTTTCACTGAAAACGTCCTTATACTCCTCGAGGAGAGCAGCAAGTGCTGGTGAAAGTGGAGTAGTTAAGGGGAGGGTTGCAGGTGGTTCTGCAAGGATAACTTTAACTTAGCATTGATTGAAATCTAGTTTCCCCCCTTGAACTTGTAGGAGCCTGTTTCTGTTATTATGACAAACACAGTATTGTGAGGCAGCTTGCTTATTTTACAGGATATATCTGAAAACCCACCTCATTTCTATTTAGGGTGATTACAGATGTGTCCCAGTTGATGCAGGGACGGTTGTGACAAAGCCAGTCAAGGCAAGTAATGATATTGTGGCTGAGCCCTGCCATGATTAGTCCAGAGAGCTTAACCTGAATGTTTATCATCCTACAGAGAAGGGTACTGTCTCATGGTTAATTGCCACTCTTTGGGAATCAGCCACCCTTACTGCCTTGAAACTGCTTGGCATTCAGTCTAGCTGTTGAGTGTCTGCAAACGTCTGGTCAACCATAGTGTGATTGGCCCCAGTATCTACCAGTAGTTTGTGGGTGTTCCCACAGAAACAGAAGGGGTAGGCCGAGCAAGTTACTTTATTTATGGAGTGGCTTGCTTGAAGTATGGTATTGTTGCTATGAACTTGGAAGACGTTGAGGTCCTCCACTTCATGAATGTTGTAGTCACATGGGTTCTTTGCAAGGAGGGATTGAGAGTGAGGGTAAAGTGGGGTTGTAGAATCTCTCATAACTGCAACCCCCAGACTTTTCCCCGATCCTCAATTTGTGCTAACTGGAGCTCCCATTTTTGAGGGCGTTTAACCACATTTTTCTGTTGGTGGGCCTGGCGGCAACCTACTTGGTTGTGAGCACTGCCAGGTGCAGGACAAGGTTGAGGTGATGTGTCATTGAACTGGCATAAGTCCATTGAAGACTGGTTATTGGCCTCCTGAATGTCCTTATAGCAGTCACCAATGGAGTTGCAGCAACCTACAGGAACCCACTTCCAGATATGGGGTTTTAACCCATTAACTATCAAGGTAAGGAGCATGGTGTTCCTGTCTATCACAGCTTCTGGGGCGGCAGCAAGATATTCAGAAACAAAACCAGTCTGTTTGATAGCCTGGAGGGGGGTCCCTACCACAATGGGTGAGAATGTCTCGCTGTAGTGAGACTTTGTGGCATCCCTGAATGACACCCAGGTGATTTCTATCTCTTGACTGGCCCAGGTGGTGAACTGAACTGCAGCAAGTCCCGTAAGGCAGCCTGAAGCAGTGGTAAACCACATAGGCTCAGGTACCTGACATACACAGAGGCAGGTTTCAGTGGAGTGGAGCCAACTGCCAATGTCAGCCCCTTCCATGCCACCTGCAAAGGTTTCCAACTGGAGGTTGAGCATGTGTTGTGACAGGTATGACTGGGACAGGGTGACACTAGCGCCGGGCTGCCCAAGGCAGAGTCAATTTTACACACTCATAAGTAGCAGTTGATCTTGATAGATGATGTACCCGTTGGGGATGTCCCCGTTGGGGATGTCCCCCTTGGGGATTGGCAGGAAGGTTTCTTGGTGGGGAGTAGCCATACGGCCTGTACTCTATCCTTTCTTGGGGGAATTTTCTCTTTAGGTAGGTTGTGAACCTACTGCTGCTGCCACTGTTGCAACTGAACCAATGGGATCAGTATTTGAATTGAGGAAGACAACAGTCCAATATAAAGGACAGAAATAATAATAATAAGGTATTGTTTATTATAGAATACTGCAATTAATATATTATATGGGGAAAGCTCCCGGGCCACAAGGGGGTGGCATATTCCATGTAAAGATTGGAGCCAAGGAATAACTTGTTCAGGGATCAGCAGGTTGAATCAGTAGCCCTCCTAATTAGGAGAAAGTGCCCACAGTTTGACATTGCCATCAGATTGGTTCATGTTGTTAGATAAGTTGAGGGACGGCTTATCAAGTGCCCCCTGTGTATTGTGAGATATGTTGGCAGGCAAGTCTGGAAACTGGGGTTGCAACACTTAACTTTTAAAGGTTAAGTAAGAAGAAACATGTGCTTGTGTCTCTTTTACCTACCAAGCCATTCTAGCCACCTTTGGTTAGTTTTTTCCTCCCTATTTATCACCTCAATAACCAGACCTTAATAAAAAGCCTGAGTTTTATCTAATCTCAACTTAAATTGAGATTGTTTGACTTGCGCCCCAAAAAGGTACTTGTTAGGTTCTCTGGCTTTTTTTCCCCTTTAATTTTGATTCTTGTCCTTTCCCATCTTAGTTTCATGATTCCATTTGACTATATCTTTCATCAGTTAGGCAATTTTTATAGTGGTACTCACATTTTAATTGTTGACAGTTTCAATCCCCCAGCTAGTGCTGATCACTTCCCAGACTTAGAGATTGACTTTTTAACCAAATCTTCAGTCATTAAAATGGGTCTTTATTTTGTTTTCTTAGGTTTAATAAATTGCCTTAGTCCCTACTTCACTCCATATAAGCTTTTAGAAGCCTTAGTGCAGTTATTATTGCAAACCTTGCCTACCTTTTTATACTTGACAAATATAATGTTGTAACTGTGCTGTTTTAGCAAAGTTACACAGGGGAAATGTTTAGAAACTAGATAGTATTCTTTATTGAGAGATAATGTTTATATAGTTAGTGTGAGTCATGGATAACAGAAACATGATTGTGTTGATCACACAGTGGAATGATGAAGGGGGTGGCTTGATCCTGGTAATAAGTCAAGCACCAAAACAAGGTATCCATTTTAAGGAATCATCATTTGTTCATGTTGTTGGATTTGTAAATTTGAGTTGACTTCCTAGTCTGGCTCTGAGTGACTGGATAATTGAATTGCAGG
This sequence comes from Entomophthora muscae, assembly GCA_014839935.2. Classification (NCBI taxonomy): domain Eukaryota; kingdom Fungi; phylum Entomophthoromycota; class Entomophthoromycetes; order Entomophthorales; family Entomophthoraceae; genus Entomophthora; species Entomophthora muscae. The sequence continues at coordinate 119,525 of QTSX02000789.1, read as the reverse complement.
TCACAAACCTGCATACTCGGAACCTTGCTGGCAGGTTGAGCCTGCTGTTTCAACAATTATTAGGGTTTGCATTAGTTTTTAAATAAAAAAATAAATTAAATATGAATATCATGATTTTTTGTCTTGAATATTATCACAATGATTCTTCATTTTCAGGTGAATGTCTAATAAGTCTTCTTAAATTAGATATATTTTAAAAAATGTAAATATAAATGTCAGGGATTCTTTCCCTGACTACATTAATCTTGTTGAAAATCTGGACCTGAAATCCTTTACCAAACAACACCACAACAATGTTTTTAAAACCAGTGTATTTATCAAAAAGGAGATTCACGGAGATCAAACTCAGAACCCTAAAGAAGGGGCCCGCGTTAATAAGGAATCAACAATTCAACCTAGTTTACCTAATTATGTTGAATTCATTCATTGAACTTTTGCTCTGGCTTTTGAATTAAATTTTGAAAAGGTTATTAACAGAATCAACAACGTCACTTACCGCTTGCAATCTGATTAGCTGCAGCTGTCTTCCTTGCTGCTCTGGAATCAATTTAATCTATATGTGAGCCAAGCTCTGTACTTAGTTTTAAGCGGTTATGTTAATACAACCCGCTTAATTATCTACATTGGTATGGCTTATCACTGGTTCCTCTATTTTAATCTTATAACAATTTATATTATTAAGTCCCAATTTTATCAATATTTGAGAAAAGTATTAATTTGATCTCAGGTCAATGAAAATCCCTCTTATTCTCAAAATGCCACTCAAATGTGTCAGCCTTCATTGTGAGGGTATTTAAGTGAGCTATTCTTATCATTTCTCTTTGTTCCAACAATAAAGAATTATTCTATACCTACTACTCCTCCATTTTCTGATAAACACATTTTTGAAGCCATGAGAGGAATTCTATTCCTATCCTGGTTTCTAGCTTACTTCTTGCCAGTGGTAACGGCCTTGGAAAACCCAACACCTATAACTGACTGGTAAAACTCTTCTCCAGATGATGCCCACCAAAAGGAATCCCTCACCAATGGATGGTTCAAATACCCTTCTGGACATTGGGGACGTAAATTCCAATATGGTTGTTTGTTTACTACACCGCCTACTGAACCTACTCTGGTTAGACCTTACGCCTCATTTTACCTCTTGACGTATTTGGTGGGTTACTATCTACTTGGACGTTTCAGTTCTATGTTTGGAAGATTTGCTTACCTAGGGCACCTTGGACACCTTGCAATGGTCATGGTCCCAATAAGCTTGGTAATAGCAGGTTTGAATTTAGGGGCTTTGGCCCATCAGTTAGGGAACTTGTTCCCTGCCAAGTGGGTCCCTGACAATAAAAGTGTGGACTGATAATGGAAATCATTTTAGATCATATGAATTTTTATATTTCTTATTTAAAGAGGCACCTAAATATATTAAGGGTTCTATAAAATATAATTGTTTTGTTGAATGTCATGGAAAAAGCATTGTTGATGGTCATTTTGGTGTAATATAAAAAATGTTAAAGGAAAAAAGAAAACAAGTTTTATATTAACAATATTAATGATCTTTACTGTAGTTTTAAAAGCTATGGTGACAAGCAAAAACAATCCAGATTTAAACAAAATGAACTAAGATTTAAGCAAAATTGAAATGAACCCAAATCTATTGTAAATCAATATAAATTAATTTTTTTAATCTTGTTTAAATCTGAGTTCATTTCGTTTAAATCTGGATTGTTTTTGCTTGTCGCCATAGCTTCTAAAACTAATGTAAAATATTTTTTGAGCCAGAAGAAAAAAGAAAAGAATTTGATAAATCAGTGCTATCAGGCTCAAATGTTTCTCAAAAGTCATTTGTTTATATTTATGAAAGAAATTTAGGCCTATAAAAGGAGAGCTTGAAGTTAAAAATCTGTGCATTAATCTTTCATATTTGAAGAAAGATGGTAAGTTATATACTTCACTTCTAACATTTGAAAGTTTATCAGAATATTCTGAGATAACTTATCATTTGAAATCATATGATGATATCAGAGAAACAAAAATATCAGAAGATGCTAGTGGGGTATTGGGGCAAGTTCATGAAGTAGGGCAACTTGCTAGAGGGTGTATTTTAAATAAAGTTATCAGTCTTTCAAAAGCAACAGCCTTCTTTTCTGAAACAAGCTAAGAATATTTATGATGAGCCAAAGATAAGGTAATAGCATTTATAGCTTTGGGGCTGCTATTACTCTCCTATGCAACTCATCATAAATATTTTTAGTTTGTAGTAGCACTTAAGATACTTTCAGTAATATTATAAGTTGCAATTTTCAATTCTAAAATTAATGACTTAATTTTTAAAAAAAATCATCTAAGCCCAAGATCAAGTAAAGTTTTGGGATTGGTTGTATTTTAAGCTTTGTGGATGATTTGAATATGCATTATGTGATTAAATTATAAAATAATCAATCTGGCGCCTAGGCATAACAAGAAAAATAATGACCCATCTGTTTGGAGCCTGATATGCTATCAGTTGGCATCCTGCTCTTCCAGCAGGATCTTTGTTTTGAATGCACTTTGAAGACTGGGTATTCTGAACAGGGGCTGGGTAAGAGATTCCAGGTGCATGTATAGGTAGCGAATAGTTCATTGGATCTGGTTTTAGTAGGACTAGGGCTGCTTCGGCCAGTTTCTAGCTCTGAGTCACTGATACAAAGATTTATTTAAAAATGGTTAAATATATATTTTTTTCGTTCTGGGTGTAGCGGCCTTGAGCAGGAAGCTAGCCGGGGCTAAGCCGAGGCATCCCTAATTAGGACTTGGGTTTTAAATACTTGGTTTACGAGAGTGGCGATACTTTGAGATGATCGCAGCTGAAAGATCAAGGAAACTTTATCTGCGATAGTATGTGATGGCGGATCTAAATTAGTGGATAGGGTTCGGCATAAAGGTAAAAGTCTGATTGTCAGTGCCATCCTAAATAATTCGGATCTGTCTGTTTTTATTACCAGCTATGAGATGATTCCGATTGTTTCCGATAATCTCGAGATGTTCTTGAACTTGTTTCGCTTGGCAATATACTTGACTCTACATGATGCCGTTGATTAAGTATTACACAATAAAGAATAGTCGAACCAGACGTATGGGATCCAAATATTCTTAAATTAAAAAATGGTGAAGATTAGATTTATGGCGGTTGATGCATCTCTGGACCTACTCCTATTGGTTAAGAAGAAACCGGAAGTTTCCGAGTCAAGACCAGATTAGTAAAGCAAAATCTTCACGCCAAGCTAAAGATATGACGTCATTCGAAAGAGGGATGATAAAAGGTTGTGAAGAACTTGGGAGCTCGTATGGACAACAACACTTTAAGCTTAGCAATCGCAACCGGCGTAGTCGGCATTGCTTGCACACGCCTTCTCTGGAACTCCTCCTCCAACCATTCCTTTATCGAGTGGGCCAACCACCTTCGCCAGCGCAAACCCCGCGACCAAGCCACCCACTGGGTATGGCAGGGAGCAGCAAAGGTGACATGGGCCTGGCAGCACGGTGCTTGGGGCCTAATGGTGGCATCGCGTGAAGCAGTGAAGGAGGTGTTGACCAGCAAAAGGTTTGTCAAGCTTTTGGATGCAAATGGCACCGTCTTGGATGCGGCAATGGGAAATAACTTGCTGTTCAGCGATGGTCCCGACTGGAAGCTGTACCGACATACCCTCAACCCAGGGTTCCGCAGCCTCCCTGATGCAAGTGTTATCCTGTCAACTGTTCAAGAGATGCTTGTGGCTATTGAGAAGGAAGAGGTGGTGGACATACATCCCCTCCTTCAGCGTGCTGCCATGGACTGTATTGGGAAAATCTTGTTGGACTTGGATCTGCACACGGTGTCTGGTGGGGGCGAATTCCTGGAGCTGTTCAACAAGGTAATGGTTGAAGCACTCGACCCCTTCTACTTGGCTTTCCCTTGGCTCGATTCCCCCAACAACCCTCTCCGCTCCGGCATCAAGGCTCATCTCAAAGAGCTAGACTCCTTCGTTTCTGGCCTTGCCGCGTCCAACAATGGCCCTGCTGCCGCCCTCATGCGCCAAGCCGATTTCACCGAGAAACAGATCCGCGATCACGCCATACTCCTTCTGCTTCCTTCCCTGACCACCGCCTCACATGCCACTCTGATCCTACACCACCTTGCACGGAACCCTGACATCCAGGAAAAGGCAAGAGCTGAAATCAAACACGTGCTCCCCCTCACCAACGAGAACATCAACCAACTTCCATACATGAGCGCCATCCTCAAGGAGACACTGCGCATCTGCCCCGTCTTTGCCCAACTCCCTGCCCGCTGCACCACAGAGGACACGGTAATTGACAACACCCATGTTCCCAAGGGAACCTCCATCGTTGTTGATGCTTTTACCCTGCACCGTGACCCGGAATACTATCAAAACCCACTTACCTTTAACCCAGACCGTGTCTCTGGCACAGCGCCCTTTGTTGGCTTTGGTGGAGGGTCACGTACATGCGTTGGTCTGAATCTTGCCAAGTTTGAAGTCAAAATCATCATTTCCATGCTCATTTCAAACTATAGCATCTCATATCCCACAAACGTAACCCCTAACCTTGATCCTGAGTATCTTCCTACTCAGCTCCTCATCCCCAAGGGAGTGAACCTAGTCTTTACTAAAATCACACAATAAACCTTTGGATAGCTGATTTAAGCTACTGTTTGAAACATTGCATTTGTTTAGCCTGCACTACTTTAGAGTTGATTTCCATCTCAAGCTTATCTGATCCTGTCCTATATAAAGAGAAGAACCCTACATGTCCACAACACAATGAAACTCTTCTTCCTCACTACACTTGCAATCACCACTTCAGATATCATTTCAAAAGTCACCTTTGTCACAGCAACCCCCGGCTGCAAATGCTCACACCAATCCAAGGCAACGGAACCTGTCACTGAAGCCCCTTGTACCTGTGGTTGCTCACACCAATCCAAGGCGATGGAACCTTGCGGATGTGGAAATTGATCCAATCATCTATTCCAATAAATCTAGCTCTCTTGCAACCCTTGCCCAATTGTTTTGATATTTAATATATAACCCCCACTACAGTAGTTTTAAAAGCTATGGCGACAAGCAAAAATACTTCAGATTTAAACAGAATTAAAAATAAATAAATTCATATTAATTTACAATAGATTTATTTATTTTTAATTTCGTTTAAATCCGAAAGTCTTTTCGCTTGTCGTTATAACTTTTAAAACTACTGTACTGCATTTCAACTCTTCCCTCCCGGAGAGGATAGGGTTTGGACACATAAACAACCTCAACTATCCACAGATTATGGATGCTTTTTCAAAGCCCTGGAACATTAAATATAAGAAGTGGCTCCCACTACAAACTCCGCTGGGACGGCCAACCAGCCAATTGAACCAAACTAGGCATGCTTGCATAAAACACGATCACTTTCTCCATAACCCATCAAGCATCCGCCATACCCGCTGCATCCAATCAAAATCCACCAAACAACACCAGGAAACACAGTTGAAGTAGTCATTTTATTTTACGGAACCAAAGACAATTCTGCCAGCGTCCGATCGTCAAGGGTAGAGTTGCAGCAAACCAATATAACCTGGATTTGTTATAGCAGAGTTGAATACAATATATTAATTACTCAAAGCCCACTATTCCATCATTTTTAAATTAATCTCTAACCTATAATTTAAATAATATTTCCTCTAAAGCTTATCAACAGACCCAAACCCAATAAAGCCAAATGCCATCAAAATAAGATCCAGATAAGATCCCTGACAGCGGCTCAGTTATTAATCAGCCTCCATGAAAACTCCACCCCAGATCAGTCGGATAAACGGCCCACCAACTTCCTAATCGGACCCTTCTAACCAACCACCTAGAAATATATCCCCATCCCTTTCTGGTGTGACATAACCGTCAATTAACTGGATTTCAGTTAACCGAACCCCCCAAAATCCCCGCTTTTTGGTTACGCACCAGCCTCATGGTTAACCCCTTCAACTTCCCCAAACTCCCATATTCTATCAGTTGGTGAATAGTATAAATTCAACCAAAATATTAAGTATTTCCCTACAAGTAAATTCATATATCATATAAATTATTTTTTGATCAATTTGTGTGAAATCCAAGATTCTCTTCGAATTCCACATCCAGATGACAACACAAGGAAGAACATTATCTCTGTCTTTTGGACCTACAAGACTTGTAAAAGAGCACTTTTTGAGTGTAATCTTACACTGGTATGCCTATGCACCAGAAATAATACCCAATAACTTGATTACACCCTTCCATCTTCAAACCATTCTAAGTATCTCAGATCCAACCTTCAATCCTTAAACAATCTTTGAACTGGATGAAAGATATCAAGTACATTTATTATCCCATGGGTACCACCACCCATGCAGGTTTCCAGCTGTAGGCAGTCCTACAGGAGCAGCCAGCTAGGCCAGGAAGACCATGTATAATATTAAGGATATCCTGACCAGATAGTTGACACCAGCTACCAGTGTGGAGTACAACCTGATCAGCTAACCCCAACACTGTTTTATAGATATAACCCCCAGTTTGCTAAAGTCTTGTGCAGGAAGGGTCTCTGTTGAGGGGGGGGACAGCAAGGGTTTCCATCATAGGCAATATGAGCTGTCCACCAGCTATGTCAGTTAGGTATCCTAGAGGAAGTTCCAAACAACAGGGATGGTAAACCTCAGGATCCAGGACACAATCAGCAGTAGCCATTTAGGGGAGAGAAGATCTCCACAGGAGATGGTTGGCAACAATATACCACTGTTGGGATTCAGGTAAAGATTCAACTAACATATAAAGATTTCCTACTTTACAGTAGATCCCTGTAATCCAACAGTGCTCACACTGCATCAACTTTTATTGCCTTGGTATTAACAACAAGGAAGGCTTGCCTCCCTTACCCAGTATACTTACTGAGGAGGTATCAATCTCTAATGCCACCAGTTGGCTGGTAACATCATTCTCATGATACCCATCTCTAGTCCAGAACCCTGCAGGTCCCTGCCCATGGGGTGGTGCATTGGCTGCCCCATGCTGATCCATAGCTGATTTTTGTCTGCTGAGACACTACAGTAACCAGTAAAGATGCCACAAATCAACCAATCAATTGCTTTCCTAATCCCCTGTTTCACAATACTTCTGAAGCAGCTGATTCTATAGATTCAATCTCCAGGTCTGGCTGCATGCAGACCTTGTAAACCCCAGGCCATTCCAGTTTTTCAGGGGCGGGTTTTGTGCCCAGGGCGCTGCTTATCCCAGGCTCACCATCCCTGGAGATATTAATAAGTATATTGTCAAGGATATCCTGGGCCTGGACATTGTCCCCTACCATATTTGAGCTTGTTGGGGTCAACCCTTGATTCCAAGATCTGAACCCTACCCCCAGATTCCAGAATCAGTCAGGGTTTCTTCCTGCCCCCAGGTACCCTCTTCCCTCAGGTACCTCTCCCACCTGCCTGTGAAGGATATGGGTTTCAGTACAGATCTGGTATCCCAGGGCACCCTCTACCCCAAGTTCTGGGAAGGTTTCTGCTTGAATAGTTGCTGTAATGTGGTTAGTGAAAAGAAGCCATTACTAACGTCAATACACCTCCCAATGATTAGGCTTGAGCCTGAAGGTCCAAATAGATATATAGCACAGATAAGCTACTAGCCCAGTTGATCAACCAGTCATAACCTTGAGGGCCAATCAGCCCATCAAACAATTGTACCAATTGATGAGCTGAATGATAATATGATCTTAGATCGAAGCCTGATCAGAGCCTCAGTGGCGTAAGATGATTCTGATCCCCCTATAAAACTCTTCCCCTGCTATATTCAATGAAAGATCAAATTTTCACAAGATACACATACTCATACCAAGATAGTTGTTTATTGAGAGCTTAGTTTAGGGTGAAGTATAAACGCTGTAATCCAAGTTAAGTGAATAGTACCCACCATAGTCTACGTTACAGCAATAGTTTCTAGGATCCACTCATTAGGGAGCCTTCCCCAAATTAACAGAGAAGAGCTGCCAAATTTGAATTTAACCAGAGGAAACCCTGCTGGAACCCCTATTGTTAGCATATGGAGAAGGGGACCAATTAATCAGAACCTTCCTGAAAAGGATGTAGAGTGATTAACAAGTAATAAACACCAGTGCATCCCAACACCTGCCAGGGGGCAGTTGGATTAGCTATAGGAGGAAATCCAGCAGCTCTGACATAGGAGCATGCTGGCAATGTGGCCCAAATTGATACCAAACGGCGTCTGCAGATTTATCGGCAGGAGTTGGGTCAGGAGTCTCAAAGTTCACGCTAGCCTGACAGTATCCAATTACCACACAGAAGCCCATGCAAAAATCATGGGCTTTGTGTTGTTGGTGGATGATCTAAATGTATCTAGTGGTTGATTTAGAAGTTGAAAATATAGATTTTGTTGTAACTGTGCTGTTTTAGCAGAGTTACAAGGGGAAAAATATTTAGAAACTAGATAAAATTCTTTATTGAGAGATAATAATTGTATAGTTGGTGTGAATCAATGGATAACAGGAACATGATAGTGTTGATCACACAGTGGGATGGTGAAGGGGGTGGCTTGCTCCTGGTAATGAGTCAAGCGCCAAAACAAGATATTCACTGTAAGGGGTCATCATCTGTTCATGTTGTTGGATTTAGAAATTTGAGTTGACTTCCTAGTCTGGCTTTGAGTTACTGGGTAATTGGATTACAGGTCATAAACCTACTTACTCAAAACCTTGTTGGTGGGTCAAGCCTGCTGTTTCAACAATCTATTTGAATTTTTAGAGAGGAATAAAATTGTTGGAGAAATTTTCTCAGAAGGAATTACTCAGCTTAAAGACTGAAGTCAAATAGAGAGAGGGGCATAGTGGTTAACAGGTGGTCCTGCAAGAGCAGTTGGAGAAGTATTGCCTTGCAGGACTGCAGCAGGCTGCAATGCAAGAAGAAGTGAGGTGGGTCCTTACATTTGGGCTGTAGTATTATATTGCACTATGATCTGAGCTGATTACTGGGATTGGGTGTGAGGTAGTTCTTTGGCTTGGTTGGAGTGCTTCCTTTGATTGGCTTTGTGGATCCCTTATCAATTGATTGGATTGGTTTCTGCATTTAATTTTGGATTAATTGGCTGTATTATCTTTTTCAGAGCCAATATTTAATGCTGCTCCATCATAATTATTGTTGTCACCATTTCCTAAAACCATTAAACTCTTTTTTTAGTGTCAGGGCCCAAGGGCTCCCAACTCTGTGCATTTAAACTATAGTCTAAGAGAAGACCTTTATTTATTATTCAGACCAAGAATGATCACAATGGGGAAAAATGGAACTAGATTCTTTTTATACCATTTTCATTGGTCTTTGAGATTCTTCCAGATTCTTCCAGATTCTTCCTGAAGGTCCTTGTCTCTCTATCTGGAGGGTCATGCTAAAAGTTTGAAACATCAGCTGACTAATTCTAGTCATATTCTTTTGGCCAGATTCAAACTTCGCGGTTTGCTTCAGTTGGTCATCTAAAAATACTCCAGCAGGATTTCCCTCATCTGGGGCTTTCATTTGAGCGTAAGAACGTCCAAAACTGATAGCTGGAAGCTGAGATATGATTGGATTTTCCCGCTCACTAATTGTTGCTTGTCTTGATTTGAAATCGAATCTCGCAACTGTTGCAACCAAGTTTCTAGACTTGCCTGCTAACGTATCTTAAAATACACAGGGGGCGCTCAATGAGTTGCCCCTTGACGTATATAACAGCATGAACCAATCTGATGGCAATATTGAATGGCAGGTACTTCATCCTAATTAAGAGCGCTACCAATTTGACTTGCTGATCCTCGCACGAGTTATTCCTTGGCTTCAAACCTTACATGGAACTTCCACTATGCCACCCCCTTGTAGCCTTGTGGCTTTCCCCATATGGTATATTAATCACAATATTCTACAATAAACAATACCTTATTCTTATTATTGTTTCCTTTTTATTGGACTGTTGTCTTCCCCAATTCCAAACACTGAATCCTCATAGGTTCAGTTGCAATAGTGGTAGCAGCAGTAGGTTGACAATCTACCTAAAACAAAATCCCCCCTAAGAAAGGACGGAGTACGGGCTGTATGGCTACTCCCCAACAAGAAAATTTCCTGCCAATCCCCAAGGGGGACATCCCCAACGGGTATGCCATCTATCAAGACCAGCTAGTCCTCACGAGTGTGTATAATTGGCTCCGCCTCAGGCAGTGTGACACCAGCGTCACCCCGCCCCAGTCAGACCTGTCACAACACATGCTCAACCTTCAGCTAGAATCCTTTGCGGGTGGCATCAAAGGGGCTGACATTGTCAGTTGGCCCCAATCTACTGAAACCTGCTTCTGTATCTTTCAGGTTCCTGAGCCCATGTGGGTTGCAACTGAGTCTGGCCACCTCACGGGGCCTGCCACCAGGTGGTTCACCAACTGGGCCAGTCAGGAACTTGATGTTACCTGGGCGGCATTCCAAGACACTGCAAAGTCCCGCTACAGCCAAACCTTCTCCCCCATTGTTGTGGGAACTCCTCTTCTAGCAATCAAACAGACTGGGTCCGTTCCTGAGTACCTTGCCGCCTGGCAACAAGCTCTTGCTGCCGCCTCTGAAGCCGTGACTGACAGAAATGCAATGCTACTCACCCTCATAATCAATGGGTTAAAACCCCATATCTGTAAGTGGGTCCCTGTAGGTTGCTGCACCTCCATTGATGACTGCTACAAGGCCATTGTGGAGGCTAACAACCAGGCTTCAATGGGCTTCTGCCATACCAGTAACGCTCCATCCCAACCTTGTACAACACCTGGCAGTGGTCACAATCAAGTGGGCCACTGCCAGCCCCGTCAGCAGGATAATGAGACTAAACGTCCCCACAAGGGGGAGCTCCAGCTAGCACAGATTGAGGATCAGGGAAAAGCCTGAGGGTTGTAGCAACAAGAGGCCCTACACCCCACCTGACCCATCCTCTCAATCCCTGCTTGCAAAGAACCCCTGCAACTACAACATCCATGAAGTCAAAAACCTGGAAGTCTTCCAAGTCTACAGTGACAACCCTGTACTACAAGTGAGCCACTCTTCAAATAAAGTAACCCACTTAGCCTATCCCTTCCATTTTTGTGGGAACACCCACAAATTACTGGTATATACCGGGGCTGACCACACTATGGTTGAACAGGCGGTTGCTGGCTCTCAACAATTAGACTGAGTGCCTAGCAGATTCAAGGCAGTACAAGTAGCTGACTCCTGTAGAGTTTCAATCACCCATGAGACATTACCCTTCTCTGTGAGAATGGGGAACATCCAGGTTAAGCTCTCTGGGCCAATCATGGCAGGGCTCAGCCACAACGTAATTGCTGGTCTCAACTGGCTTTGGCACAACTGTCCATACATTGACTGGGATACATCTGTTATCACCCTTAATAGAAATGAAGTGGGCTTCCAGATCTATCCTGTTGAAATGAGTAAGTTACTCCACAATACTGTGTTTGTTAGGATAACAGAGACAGGCTCGTATAACTTCAAGGGGGGAAACAAGACTTCAACCAATGTTCAGTCAAATTTATCTGCGCTGAACTATCTGTGGCCCCTCCCTTGGCCACTTCACCACCACCAGTGCTTGCTGCACTCCTCAAAGAGTAAAAGGACGTGTTCAGCAAGACACTTGAACAACTACCTCCTCCCTGGGAGATCCAGCACGCTGTACAACTCCAAGGATTGTTACCTAAAGCACAACCACTATATTGTCTTACACCAAAAGAAGATGAGAACCTCCGCCAGCACCTTGTGGACGCGCTTGATAAGGGCTTCATTTTCCCCTCGCTCTCTCCATACGGGGCAGCTGCCTTCTTTTTAGCCAAGAAGGACAGGTCCCTTTTCCTGGTCACAGATCACCATGCCCTAAATGAGGAGAATGTTAAGAATAAGTACCCCCTGTTGCTGATTGACAACCTGTTTGATATACTTGCAGGTGCAAAGGTCTTTAGCAAGATCAATCTCACTGTGGGGTACAACCAGGTCTGCATTGCACCAGGGGATGAGGCAAAAACTGCTTTTTGCATGGGCTACGGGTTGTTTGAGTGTCAGGTCATAAACTTTGGAATGACCAACACTCCTTCCACCTTTGCCATGTTGATGAACAAAGCATTTGAGGAACTGATTGGAAAATGTGTGGTTGTGTACCTTGACAACATTATTGTCTTAAGTCAAGATCAAACCATGCACCTCCAACACCTCTGTGCTGTCCTCAACACCCTTTGGAAAAACCAGCTAAAAGCTAAACCCTCCAAATACAAGTTCCTCAAGTCAGAGCTGTTATTTCTTGGGCATACCATCTCTGCCCAAGGAATAAAGCCCGGCCCTGCCAAAATCAAGGCAATCACCAGCATGCCGCCCCCCACTGATGTGGGCTAGGTGCGGACATTCTTAGACATGGTTGCCTATGTGCACAAGTTTATTCCCAATTGCGGGGAACTAATTGCACCTCTCACCAAGCTCCTCAACACCAAGCAGCGCTTCCATTGGACCCCTGTCAGAGATTGAGCCTTTGAGATTTTGAAGCAAAGACTCACAACAGCACCAGTACTGCAGTTTCCCAATTGAAACTGGCAGTACAAACTTGAGACCGATGCCTCTGACAGAACCATAGAGGGCGTGCTAAGGGTAGAAACAGATAATGGTGTCTTCCTCCCCGTGGCATACAAATCCAGGAAGCTCACTGACTCAGAACAATGTTACCCAATTCATGAAAAGGAGTTAGCAGCAATTGTGCACTGCATCAAGAAGTGGACTGTTATCTGGAAGGTGCTACCTTTTCACCCCGCGTTCTGAAAGACCACAAGTCACTTCAGTACTTCAACACGCAGTCCCACTTGACACGCCACCAAGCAGGATGGGTTGAGTGTCTATCCCCTTACCAGTTGCGCATTGAGTACAAGCCTGGGAAGAAACTTATCACAGCTGACGCCCTTTTGTGACTCTACGTAGCGTCCATCACTGGGGACAATGGTTTGGATCCAGATTTGCCCATGCTCTACCTCTGTCCTGAGGCAACTCACTACAAAGGCCTTAACTCAGTAACCATCTCCAAGTTGAAAGACAACAAAAGTCAGTTCACCACTGATGCTGGTAATGTCTGTTGTTGGGCAGAGACAGGTGAGAAGACGCCTTACATTCCCACCACACAACAAGGGGACACAATATTGCACTACCACCAAACCCTGGGTCACATCAGAGGGCGTAACCTCTTTGAAATCATGAAACAGAAGGTTTGGTGGCCGCGCATGCGTCAAGACATCTTGGATCTCCTCAAAACGTGCATGCTGTGTGAAAAGAATACGTCTAAACCTGCACCCCCAAGTCTGTCCTGCCCATCAAGGCCATGGAACCCTTTGAGCAGTGGGCTCTTGACATTGTGGGGCCACTCCTCAAAGACAGACTGGGGAAGAAGTACATTATCACTGCCATCAACTACTTCACTTGCTGGCCAGTGGTCTGGGCAACAACCAACCACACCGCCACCACCATTACCCGCTTTATTGGCAAGGAAATTGTGGCCCACTTTGGGCGGCCCAAACGTCTCATCACAGATGGCAACCCTGAACTTGTTGGACATGTCATGAAGGCATACTGCGCTAAGAACACGCTCCAACGTATAGTTACAACCCCCTACCATCCTAAAGTCAATGGTCACGTGGAACAGTTAAATGGCTCACTGGTTCAACTGATTGCCAAGCTCTCACAAGAGCACCCTAACACCGCATGGACTGAACACCTGTCCACCGCTCTACTTATCCTACAAGAAAGAATCAACAGAGGCACAGGGTTTAGCCCCAGGACCCTGGCCTTTGAAACACCTGACAGTCTGACAGGGGTTGAACAGGGAAAGCTACGGTCCAAGGTTCCTGACAAGCCTCCCCTAGTAACAACCCCATCCCTGGATCAATGGCGTGCCAAGGCCTGGGAAATTGAACACAAGCAGATTGCAGGAGAGATAAAGCACCTCAAAGCTAGATACGCTGTAGGTGACCCCGTCTACACCCTCAATCCCAATTCTGCCAAATTGGAACCCAACCACCTAGGGCCCTTCAAGATAGCCGCTGTCTACAACAATCATACCTACCAACTTGAAGATGCCCAAGGAAACACCAAGAAGCTTCACCATGATTGCTTGCGCCCCTGCCGCGCCATCCCCACACAAAAGTTGTTTGTGCGGACCTTCCCAGACCTTCCGCAGACTCTGGTCTTGGTGTCTGACAACAAGCAGGGGGCAAGGGGGGTGTTGCAACCAAGTTTCCAGACTTGCCTGCTAACATATCTTACGGTACACAGGGGGCGCTTGATGAGCCGCCTCTTGACGTATCTAACATTATGGAATAATATGATGGCAATATCAAATGGCAGGTACTTCATCCTAATTAGGAGCACTACCAACTTGACTTGCTAATCCCCACACAAGTTATTCCTTGGCTCCAAACCTTACATGGAACTTCCCACTATGCCACCCCCTTGTGGCCTTGTGGCTTTCCCCATATGGTATATTAATCACAATATTCTACAATAAACAATACCTTATTCTTATTATTATGTCCTTTCTATTGGACTGTTGTCTTCCCCAATTCCAAACACTGAATCCTCATTGGTTCAGTTGCAACACAACCATTTTGGGACATATTGACAGGATTTTTGAACTCAGCTCTTTAAATTGCCATAACTTTTGATCTAGGGTACCTAGGGAGATTATCAAGATGGCTTTCTGACAGCAAGAGGTAGCTTTATTTATCTAAGCTTTTAAAGCGTGGCTTTTTAAATCTACCATGTCATGGCGGGCCATGACATTTAGAGTAGTATTTATATTGTTATTTTTGTTTACACTCACTTTTGCATTCATTCTTGCTTTTAATTAAGTGTTTTTTAATCAAATTCAAACATGTTTTTGAACCCAATGAATTTAAAAATTAATTGATGTTGTTGGCTTCTGTTTCTGCATTTATAATGCATCTTCTGACCCTTTTTATGTGGCCATATTATTGAAATTGAGGATTTTGATTTTCCTTTTGTGAAAGTGTCAAAACTGCAGGCTCAACCCACCAGCAAGGTTCCAACCAAGCAGGTTTGTGACCCTAAATCCAATTATCCAGTCACTTGAAGCCAGACTAGGAAGTCAACTCAAATTACCAAAACCAACCACATGAACAGATGATGATCCTTTATGGTGGATACCTTGTTTTAGCACTTGACTCATTACCAGGATCAAGCCACCCCCCTCTTCAATCCAGCTGTGTGATCACCAATAATGTTCCTGTTATCCTTGATTCACATGAACTATATAATCACTATCTCACAATAAAGATTATTATCTATCTTCAAAATATTTTCCCCGTGTAACTCTTCTAAAACAGCACAGTTACAACATTGGTAGCACAGGTAGGTTCTCCATCCTACCTTATCTTGAAAAATTCTGCCTGTTGCCTGCACACGCCGCGGCCAAAAAATTCTTGAAAGAATTATGTCTGGCCTCCTGCCTGACTGGACTCCGTACACTCCTGGTACCGAGATACCTGATGGTTTTGTCCTATACCAAAACACAGTAATCCCGCTACCTGCCTTCAACGCCATGTCTGCACAAGGGTTTTTTCAGGTTCTCTCATTGATGCCGCAACCAGCTGACAAAACCACCATGCCCACCTATGTAGCTCAAAGACTACAAAGAGCCGCCTTGGAACCTTTTGCTGGGGCCAACAATGACAACACTGCTGCATAGATCCAGTCCGCCCAGAGCAAGCTAGCTCAGATGGAATAACCACAGAAATTTTGGATTGCAGAAATTTTCATTTGCCTGACCCATGACGCGGGCACCTGGTGCAACAAGTGGCATGAAGAGCACACTGACAAGAACTGGGATACCTTTATGCAAGACTTCCTGACAAGATTTGTGCTTAAAGATACAGCGCTCATGATCATTTCCCAAGTGAAGAACCTGACCCAGACAGGCACTGTGAAGGAACTCACCCGTGCCTACAAGGACTCTGTCTTTATGCACCATCCAACATGGCCTTTGACACCCCAGCCACACACCCCATGTACTACAACACTCTCAAGCCACACATGATAGTACATGTAAACCTGGATCAAGTGCTCAACCTGCAAAGCCTGTACCGTGAAGCGTAAAAAGAGGAACAGATATCCAACACTCTGCACAAGGCACAAACTGGGAAACAAGAAAGACCCAAGGATTCCCATCCAAGCGGGCACTCTGCTCAACCACCTCCTGGAGGCAACAGGAACAACGCCAACCACAAACCCACAGGTTCTAATGGGCATGGAAATGGAAAAAATGGCCAGTCAAACTGTACTCATTTCCGTGTCACCACCACGCAAGGCAACCCAGATGAGGGAAAAGCCCAGGGAGAGCACTAAACAAGCCAAGCTCTCCCCACACAACTCCTGACTTGCCCAATAATGAATAACAACCCAAGGACGTGGACCAATGCCCAATGATCCAGGTGCCCTCAGAAGATCCAGTGCTGTACACCATCACCAGAATCCCAATAAATTGATGTCCTATCCTTTCTGCTTTTGCAGTTACACAGGCTCAGCACTCTTGGACTCAGGCGCAGACCAAACCTTAGTCAACAGTAGCTTTGGGAATAAGTCCAACTGGCCACTAATCATTTGCAGATTAAAAATTTGGTCCTGGCTGATGAACACCACATTGCTGTGACAAAAAAAACTGCCCACTTCTCCGTCATGCTTGAGAATCTCCACTCCACCATTTAAGGTCCCGTCATTGACTTTCTCAAGTTTGACATTGTACTGGGACTAGAATGGCTACAAAAGAACAACCCTCACGTAGACTGGGCAACCTCAGTGTTGACCATCAAGCGTGAAGGCGTCAACCACCAGATCTACCCTGACTCTGTGGACCAACTGCTACGCAACCACGTCTTTGTACGTATCACAGAGACCCAGGACAAAAAGAAAAATCTGAAGTCAATTGACTGGGACTCCTTCCAGTACAAGATAATACACTTCAAAAACCATCAGAATACCTCCACGTCTCAGGACTGCAACATTGTGGCCCGCCATCCAGAAATCTTTAAGGAAACGCTACCTGGGCTGCCCCTTGAGAAGCATATTCAGCACTCTATCCAACTCAAGGGGGCTGTACCCAAGGCGCACCCCATCTACAGGCTGACCCCAAATGAGGATGACACCTTACGCGCCTACCTCAAGGAGGTATTGGAAAAAGGACTTCTCTGCCCCTCACAGTCTCCTTTTGGGGCTGCCATATTCTTTGTGGCTAAAAAGGACAGTACCTTACGCCTGGTCACAGACTACCGCGCCCTAAACAAAGTTACCATTAAGAATTGTTACCCACTGCCACTGATTGACAACCTCTTTGATGCTTTGGGAGGAGCCACAGTCTTCTCCAAGATTGATCTAACTGCAGGCTACAATCAGATTTCTATAAAGGAGGAAGACATTCCCAAAACAGCCTTCCACACCAAATACAGCTCCTACAAATGTGTGGTACTCAACTTTGGCATGACCAATGCCCTGTCTACCTTTGTAACCTTCATGAACAAAGTGTTTGCGCCCCACATAGGCAAACATACTCTAGTGTACCTAGACAACATAATTGTCTACAGCCCCTTGGTGAAACAACACCACAAAGACCTGGAGGCAGTCTTTGCAATCTTGGCACGGCACAAACTGTTGACCAAGCCCTCCAAGTGCCAGTTCTTCAGTGAGAAACTACCCTTCTTGGGACACATGGTCTCAAAGGACGGCATCAAACCCAACAGTTAAAAGATACAGGCCATCTGCAAGATGCCACCATCCAAGGATAAGTCAGAACTCTGCACCTTCTTGGGAATAGTGGCCTATGTACAATGATTCATACCTGACTATGGTGTCTTGACTGCCCCTTTATCCGCCATAACAGGCGCCAAGTCTAAGTTTGTGTGGACCCCCCAATGTGACATCTGTTTTAGATGCCTCAAAGAGAAGTTCACAACAGCTCCCATCCTAAAATACCCCAAATGCAACAGGGAATACCAAATGGAAACCAACGCCTCAGATGCATCCATTGGGGGAGTACTACAAATCAAAAATGGTGACAGTGACTTCCTGCCTGTAGCCTGCAAATTGCGGAAATTGACAGATGGCAAGTGTCAATACCCTATCCACAACAAAGAACTGATGGCTATTGTGCACTGCATAGTCAAATGGCATTGCTACCTAGAATGCCAGGAAGAATTCATAGCATTAACCAATAACAAGTCACCCATCTATTTCAAGACTCAAGCAAATCTGTTGCGCCGCCAAGTGCGGTGGATGGAACTATTGGAGAGATTTAACATGCTCATCCAGTACAAACCTGGGGCCAAGCTCACTATGGCAGACGCCCTGTCCCGCCTGTATGTCTGTGCTTCAAGAGAAGAGAATGGGCTTGGCCCAGACTGGCCTCTCTTAGTGCTACAAACAAAGGACAAAGGGTTCCCCCCTGGCACAACCAACATAACCAAAGAAACAGTCATTAAGAATGAACATCTCTTTGCTGACGTATATGGGACTCTTCACAGAAAGATGGCTGATGGCACAATCATTCCCTACATCCCCACACATCAGCAAGTTGATACTATCCTTTGCTATCACAGAGACCTTGGACATACCAAGAGCCAAAATCTATATGAGTTTCTAAAACATAAAGCCTGGTGGCCAACCTTATACTGCAATGTACAGGAAGTTCTAGACCAATGTGAGGTGTGCAAAAAGTTTTCCAAAAGCAAAACCCCGCCAAAGTCAGTACTTCCCATCCGCACACAACTACCTTTCAAAGTATGGGCTCTTGACATTGTTGACCTCATGCCAGGGAAACACAATGATAATAAATACATCATCACTTCCATTGACTTTGCGACAAGATGGCCAGTAGCCCAAGCAGTAAAGGCGCACACTGGCAATGAGTTTGACAATTTATTGGCAAAGAAATAATCAGAAAGTTTGGAAACCAGAACTCCTGATAACCAATGGAGGCAAAGAGTTGACCTCCAAAAACACCAACATATACCTCACCAAGAATGGAGTCAAACACACCGTAACAACACCATACCACTCACAGGTCAATGGACAAGTAGAGCAGCTTAATGGTAGCCTTGTGCAAGCCCTAGCCAAACTCACTGCCGGGAGACCTGAAGATTGGTATAAGCAGATACCAACTGCACTACTTGTGTGTCAAACCCAAGTGAACAGATACACCGGGAAAAGCCTGTTTGAACTGGTATACGGCACACAGCCAAATATCATTCAAGCATTGAAAGGACCTAAACTGGAAATTCCAAGAGAATTCCCCCCTTGCTCAGACCCTCAAGTAATGGAGGCTAATTGCAAGCAAACAGCCAAAGAAAATGAACGTCTGCAAAAGACATTTGTCCCCATCTGCAATAGACATGAAGTTGGGGACAAAGTATGGGTCATGAATGTTGACAAAAGCAAGTTACAACCTGAAAAAGTGGGGCCAGCAATCATTCTGAAGGGAAACAACAATAACACTTACCTTGTGCAAGGACTTGGCAAACATAAGCAAGACAAGACCCTACACCTTGATTTCCTACAACCCTGAAAAGAAAGACAGAAACAATGAGAGACTACCCTACCAGCTACAGAACAACAACTAGTTCAATACAGCGCCCGGGCTCCTGACAACCTCCCTGACAGCCTGCCCCCAGAGGAGGCCAACCTTCAGTTGGGGGGGTCAAAACCGCAGGTTTGACCCTCCAGCAAGGTTTCAACCAAGCAGGTTTGTGACCCACAATCCAATTATCCTTTCACTCAAAGCCAGACTAGGAAGTCAACTTGAATTACCAAATCCAACAACATGAATAGATGATGATCCTTTATGGTGGATACCTTGTTTTAGCGCTTGACTCATTACCAGGATCAAGTCACCCCCCTCTTCCATCCAGCTGTGTGATCACCAATCATGTTCCTGTTATCCTTGATTCACATGAACTATATAATCACTATCTCACAATAAAGATTATTATTTATCTTCTAAATATTTTTCTCCGTATAACTCTGCTAAAACAGCACAGATACAATAAAGGGATGAAATCCCTTACAGATAGATATGAGCTGCTCTTACTTACTGGTGTGGGAGGGCAATTTATTTCCTTTTTTGGTATCAGGGAGGGGTGAGAGATAGTGTGTATCTTTTATCCTGGGGTAGCTCTAGCCATTATGCTGCTGGGCCAATGGGTTATAGGGGTTTGTAGGGTCCTGTGTGTTGAGGGCTCAGGCTAGCCCAGGAGCTGTAGCCCTGATGTTTTTGGCCCCAAAGTGAACCAGACCCATACCTCTAATCAGAGGCCCAGGGCTTGGTTTCTTGCCAGTAAGCGCTTTGTATGCATGTATGCCTTCCTCAAGTTCTGGACACATCCCTCTTGGCATATGTGGATGTTGCTGACCCAATACTGTCCTTCTAGGTTCTTGGCTTCTTCTGCAGGAGGTGCATCCTGGTTGGTATAAAAACCCGTAGCTGGCTTTAAAGGGGGGAATACCAATAGAGATGTGACCTTGGTCACAGCATGCAATTTATGCTATTGGCAGAGGAGCTGCCCAGCTGTTCTGTCCTGAGCCCACCCAGCATTGTAGGCCCTGTTGCTGAGCAGTCAGGTTGACCCCTGAAAATGGTCTGCAGGCCACACCTGGTGCCACTCAAGCTAAATTCCCTATCACTTGGAGCCAAACACAGAAGTTGACAAGGTTTCCTAACAGGGTGGCAAGGGCCAGTGACAATATCTGCTTGGTGGACAGGTTGGTTTGGCCCTTGGTTTTTTACAAGGATTGAGCCATCCCCTGTCTAATCTAATTGATTGATTGTCACAATCATGTCCCTCTTAAAACAATCCCCTCTAAAGGTATAGGACGTATTTCCCAATAAAGATGATTGTCTGGTTTGCAAAGGTTCCCCGGTGTAACTTGCTAGTACAGCATAGCTACACATTGGTAGTGTATGAAGGTTCCCCACCCTACCTTTCTTTACAAAATCTCTCTGGTTGTCTGTACTTGCTGTGGTTAACAGATATGCAAAAGAATCAAAACCAGGCTCCCTGTAGACTGGACGCCCTACACACCTGGGACCAAGGTACCTGAAGGATATGTACTGTACCAGAACGTGGACTGCTGGTTCCTGCCTTTGATGCCTTATCAGCTCAGGGAGGTTCAAAACCCTACTGTCACAACTTGAGCTGTTGAAAAAAGTATTGTGCCCTCCCATGTAGCCCAACCTCTGTGCGGTGCTGCCTTAGAACCATTTTCAGGAGCGGATGATGACAACACTGCTACATGGATCTGATCTGCTCAAAGCAAACAGACTCAGATGGAATTCCCCACCCGCCTTTGGATTACAGATATATCCATTTTCCTGACCCAAAACACTGGCACTTGGTGCAGCAAGTGCCTGTGGACCATAAAAAACAGGGCTAGGAGACCTTCAAGCGGGACTTCTTGGCCAGGTCTGTGATGAAGACAACCACCCTCATGGTCATCCCCCAGGTGAAGAACTTGATCCAGATGAACATGGTAAAATAACTCACCTGCACATATGAGCAGCTTTTCCTACAAGCACCCTCAGATATGATGTTTGAAAACCCAGCCACACATCTCATGTACTACAATGCCATTAAGTTGCATTTAATGAGACACATGAACCTGGACCAAGTGACCAATCTGCAGAGCCTGTACCAAGAAGCAGAGAGAGTGAAGCAAGCATCTGACATGCTCCACAAGGTGCAAACTGGGAAGAAAGAGAGACCCAAAGACTCTTTCACCCAGAACGTTCCAGCTGACCTCCACCTGGCAAAAATAAAAACAATAAACCTCAGGCATACAATGGTCATAAAAGAAGGACAACAGCCAGCCAAACCGTACCCATTTCCGTGTCACAGCCACACAAGACAATCAAGACAAGGGAAAAGCCTGGGGAGAGCACTAAGCAAGCCAAGCTCTCCCTGCACAACTCCTGACTTGCCCAACAATGAGTACCAACCTGAGGACGTGGATCAATGCCCAATGATCCAAGTACCCTCAGAAGATCCAGTACTTTATACCATTTCCAGACATCCTAATAAACTGATGCCCTACCCTTTTTCCTTTATAGTTACACTGGCTCAGCGCTCCTGGACTCAGGTATGGGCTGTATTCTAGCCAACAGCAACTTTGTCAGCAAGTTCAATTCAGCTACTAATTCTTTATAGATTAAAAGCATGGTTTTAGATGATGAACATGGAATTGCTGTTACCCAGAAAACTGCCCCTTTCCATCACTCTAGAGAGCTGCACTCCACAATCCAAGAACCTGTCATTGACTTCCCCAGATTTGATGCAGTACTTGGCTTGGACTGGCGGAGCAAAAATAACCCCCATAAAACTGGGCCACCTCAGTATTGACTGTCAAACAAGAAGGAGCCAACCACCAAGTTTACCCAGACACAGTAGACCAGCTCCTAAGGGACCATGTGCTTGTACATATAACTGAGACCCAGGAAGAAAAGGATAGCCTCAGGTCGGGTGACTGGGACTCCTGCCAGCAATAGACCATACACTTCAAATATAAGCAGGACACTATCACCCCCCAGGATTAGGAGATGGTTTCTAAACACCCCAAGATATTTGAAGGGTCCTACCAGGATCACCTTCTGAGAAACACATCCAGCACTCCATACAGTTAAAGGTGCAGTTACCAAGGCACATCCCATATACTTTCTCACATCAAATGAGGACAATGCACTTTGAGCTTACCTTAAAGAAGCTCTGGAGAAGGGGCTCATCAGACCTTTGCAACCACCCTTTGGTGCAGCTGTATTATTCATAACCAAAAAGGATGGTTCCCTACAATTAGTTGCTGACTACAGAGATCCAAACAAGGTCATCATAAACAACCAATACCCATTACTTTGATCAATGATATCTTTATGAACTTGGCTGTCTTGCCCTGCCCCAACAGGCGGGCTTTTAAGTATCTATATATTTTATTTCCTATTTTAATCTTTATTTTTAATAATAAATTTTTAGAGTAGAAAGTTAATATTTTAGTATTTTAAAGCTATAACCTTTTTTATGTCAATTTAAGCTTTGAACTTCTGTTGTCTTCCTTCTTTTGTTGCTGTTTAAATAGCTCTACATTTTCTAATTAAAATTAAGATTTTCACTTTTTATTACCTTTTGCAATTTTGCTTGCGTAAGCCCCGCTCTTTCCCCCAGCTTACATTGCTGATCTGCCGTTTTCATGGGCTTCTGTCTCCCCCTTCTCCTCCAGGTTCTTACCCAAATTTCTCCAATGCTCCTATCCTTGGCTGTTTCCTCCTTTGCCTATCATATTGAAACTGGAAAAACTTGCCTATAAATAAAGCGTTTGTGAAGAGTAGGCTCAGGCCAAAATTCTAAGTGAATCCTTACCTTCAATCTTTTAATCAGTGTAACTTTTTAAACTTTACAAATTTAAGATTTTTGCTTTTTATCTTTTAGTATTAGTTTAAAATAACACTTTTTCCTTTAGTTAAAAATGAAAGTTGTTAGACAACAAGCCCAAGGCTTGTTGTATCCATTATTTTTCATTAGGGAATCCTTTAATAACTACATTTATCAATTTGCCAATGAAGAATACCCAATATTGATATTCTCTTAGTTACTAATAGATCATTATTGAATACCTTATTTTACCTTCTTTGTTTGGGGTTTTTAAGCTCTATTACACCTTTTGTGACCCAATACAAGTTTTGGCTGGATTCTGTAAAGTTATGTTACAGACTGTCCCTACATTTTTGTACCTTTTGAATCTTAACCCAAATGCTTTGCTTGCTTTGGTTTATAACCTTGCGCCATTTACGAGCAAGACCTTACATTGGCAGTGCCACTGTGTTTCTCAATATTAACCTCACAGCTGGCTATAATCAGATCAGAATTAAGGAAGATGATATCATGTTCTGAGGGGTAGCACAGACACACAACAGGAAATCCTAACCTTAGGATTGGATTTGTACTAAGTCTTGGTTAGTCAACAGGAAAGGTGATGCAATTACCTTGCAGTCCTGAATAAAAAATCTCTACTAGTAGTGGTGTTGCAACTGAACCAGTTAGAGTTCAGTATTTGATTGGGGAAGACAACAGTCTAATAGAAAGGAAATAATAATAAGAATAAGGTATTTTTATTGTAGAATGCTGTGATTAATATACTATATGGGGAAAGCTACAAGGCCACAGGGGGTGGCATGGTGGCATGTTCCATGTAAGGTTAGAATCCAAGGAATAACTTGTGCAGGGATCAGCAGGTTGAATCAGTAGCGCTCCTAATTAGGAGAAAGTGCCCGCATTTTAACATTGCCATCAGATTGGTTCATGACGTTAGACACATTGAGGGGTGTCTCACTGAGTGCCCCCTGTGTATTGTGAGATATTTTGGCAGGCAAGTCTGGAAACTCAGTTGCAATAGTGGCTAAAGAGAGGCACTGAAGTACTTGAAAGCCTAAATAGATAAATGTGAATAGAACTTAATTTATTGAAGATAGAGAACTGGACTATATATTATTTGGTGTTACCACACAATAATACAAGGACATAAAGATCACGTGCCACAAGCATGAGTGGGGCAGGTGAGTTGCACAGACCAAGGAAGACAAACAGATGAATTTCCATCTTTTTGAAATAGACCCATTTCAAGGAGCAAATGCAAAAGCAAGGGATTTGTCCTTGAAAGAACCCAACAAAGGCAAAATTGAAAGAGCGTGAATATTGGCATTCACAATATAGTACATCCTAAAGACTTCCTTTTGTATTAAATATGGGTCCTACAAGTGTCTTGTTCTCAACTTTATAATTGTTTTATGTGTAGAATGTTGGGTATAGCTAGCAAGAATTAGCACTGTTAATTGTTCTATTACTATACCTGAATAAAGGGTAGTAAAACTAAAGTAGTATTGAACAATATGTGGGGTAAAAACATATCTTTATTTCATATAAAAACCAAGTATATATATTGAGGTGGGAAATTTGTAGGGGAAAAATTGGTGGGATGAAAGGCCTGGGAATTAGGCCTGGTTTGGCATTAATACCATAATCAAAATATCAATATCAATATAGGCTATTTATTTTACACCTGGAAGTAGAAATCAATTGGGCAATTGGATTATTGACATCACTTTCATTTAGGTTTCTGGACTCAAGTGCCAAGCATGAGCTTTAATTCCAGAATTAAAGACCTTGTTTGTTGCCCCTTTGTGTAACCTCCAAATTGCTGAATTACTGAGAGGATTTGAGTGAAATCCAGAATTCTCTGGAATCCACTAGTTTTTGATTGATTTTTTGAGCAATTGCCTATGTGTAATTACGTTCTGGATCTGACTTTGAACTTAATATCCATCAAATTCATCATATTTAAGCACATTGCAACATTTCCTGCCACTGGATTAGACAACATGGTTTAAAAATGCCTACAGGACCCCAGGTAGCAGTATGGTTTATTCCTACACTTTAAGATCTCCACAACCCAAAAAGTAGAATGTTCAGGTGGTCATCCCTAAGAGGAAACGGGCTTTGGCCAAGGCAGCTTGAGCCAAAAGGACCCCAGTTGTGAGGGGGCAGACTATAGCCCAGCTATTGCCCATAGTGGATGTGGAAAGTCAGTACTTGGACTTGTTGGCCAAGTTTCAGTGTAAGTCAATTCTTGCTGTGCCTCTGGAGGGGACTGATTCCATACTGGCAGCCTTGTTCTTGGCTCTTCAACAGCCACTAGTCCTTACCCAGCTCAAGTTAGAGGAGGATAACTTGGTTCAGTGACAATTTTCTATGTGTCAGAAATTGCGCCATTAATGCTATTTCAATATGGCCTCCAAATAATGATAGATGCAAAGATTTGACTGGTTTTGCTTTTGAGTTTGGGAATTCCTTGTTTTCTGTAAATGGGTCTGGGCCAATATCCACCCATTCAGGAATACCATACCTTCCCTTGTATGATCCTGGTATGACCTCATCCCAACGTGACCCCCTCAGCCACTCTGTTTTTCTAATGAGTGATCACCGTCCCTTGTCTACTATTTAAGTAGAGTAAAATCTCCTAATAAAGACAAGTTTGTCCACATTTCTGTTGGCTATAATAATCTTCTAGCATTTTCCTGTCCTTTCTGCCAAAAGGACTTTCACATCTTGTATTCCAGGAAATTAAGGTACATATCCTGAATTTTGCCCTGAAGGCTAACCCAAGGCTAGCTTCAAACCTCAAAACTTTTGTTATAAAGATTTCCTGCTGTGTCCTTCTGGATGTTGTCTGCAGGAGCCAAACACAACAAAATGGTGCTCACTACAGGGGCTGCAAGCCCCTTGGTTACCCTGTTCTCACGCGCACTCTCTGGTCCTTCTC
The DNA here is from genome assembly GCA_014839935.2 of Entomophthora muscae. Classification (NCBI taxonomy): domain Eukaryota; kingdom Fungi; phylum Entomophthoromycota; class Entomophthoromycetes; order Entomophthorales; family Entomophthoraceae; genus Entomophthora; species Entomophthora muscae. The sequence continues at coordinate 93,085 of QTSX02000789.1, read as the reverse complement.
TCTTTGCTTCTGAAGTACCCAAACAAACTAAAGTTTCTAGTCCTCCTCTAGAAGAAGACATCACTAATGCTCCCTCAGCTCCCATGGTACTAGTGCTGTCTCCCGGGCCTGCATGGCCACCCCTTCCAGCTTTCTCTCTCAATTACAAGCAAGCTTGTGCTGCTGCCTGCTCCCTACTCCACTCTGGCACTGTGGCAATGCACACTATCCCTGGTCTCTGTCCTAGGTACACTTCTGAAGACCTTTACTCCTTCCTCTTGGACTTTGGTCTTCCCCCCGCTGATGAAATCTATGGATACTATTGGTGTGTTGGTCAAACAGTTCATTCATCCCGCCCTGGCTCACCATCAACTTGTATTAGGATCCCAGAACCAACTTATAAATGCTGTAGCCACCACTGTCTCAAACAATCATGCTCAGAATATGGCATATCAAGAATGGTCCCACAGTCTCTTTGAGTGTATTTACAATAACCAGCGCAACTTGCTGGCTTCTCAGAAGTACTTAACCTCCTCACTGAATTCCCTTTGTTCCTTGCTCCCTGGATACATCAAAGATCAACTATGCAGATTGAATGAGCATCAAGAAGCGTGGCGTGGACAAATTGAGGCCTTTCTGCTAAAGCATCACCAGGATTTTGAGACTCTGGTTAGTGAACTTAACCAATTATGAGAACATATTAATTCACAACTTGAATTGGTTGGAGCTCATGTTGATACTTGGGGCCGCCATCTGAAGCATCAATATGGTCTGGATAAGGCTGCACTAGGCAACACTCTATATCAAGTGCAAAGTTATGTGGATGATAGAGTAGCTTCTATCAAGGTGACTCCTCCTGCTCCTCCTGTTGAGACCCCCTCTGACTTTGAGGCCAAGGTATGTGAAGCAATAGCCGAGCTCAAGGCTATCACTTGGCATCAATATTTTGTTCAAAACCCCCCTCCAGTCAAACCTATGCCTGACCATTGCTTTGCTCACTGATCAAGTAGCCACTTTGCAAGGCAAAATTGAGTATTTAAGGCAACAACTCTCTAATTCTGAGGACTTGTCCTCTGAGTCTGAAGATGAAGAGGAAAATGAAGTTGTTAATACTCCCTCTCATGGCAATTATGGTTGCTTCCCTGGTTTGGAAGGTCAACCCTGGGTCAACTGTGCACGTGCACTAGATCAGCTTGCAGAAGTAACAAATGATATAGCTGATAGGCAGGACACATTGGAAAGAGAGGTACAAAACTCTCCTGCTTTACCAAGACTATGCATGGACAGGTCATACCCTTGGTTGCTCAGACTACATCTCTGATCACCTGCCTCAATGGGATCACTGACACCTTATTGGTGCAACAAATTAAGACTGATGAATTTGGAGCTGCTGCTGCCGCCGCTAGAGATATTAGTAGACAGAAAAGCTCTTCCTTGGATACCCTAGAGGAAAGCCTTTGAATCCTCTGGGCTAGATAACCTGCTTCTGAATCCAAGTTTGAAGGCAATCCTCATTTTAACGTCCTCAACCCAGGTGAAAACAGCCAGTCCTCTTCCTTGTCCATTGGCCCAAATTACAAACCAACCTTCAAACAGATATTTGACCCTAAAACCTCTACCATTGATGCCTTTCTAACAATTTACAAGATTGCAATGCGTAGGGCTACTGATGAACTCAAAAAGGAACATATCCTCACCTGTCTCCATCCCACATGCCAAGAAGTGGTGGTCCCAAAACTCCCCCCCATTGTCACTTGGAAGGACATGAAGTGCCTCCTTATTGAGGAGTTCAGAGTATATCTCATCTTGGAGGTCAAGAAGGATGTATTTATAAACATTGACTTTAAGCCCAAGGAACCCTGACTGAGTTCACAGATTGCTTCTACATTGAAGGCCAACAGTTAATCACCAGTTGCAAGTTAACTCCCCGGGAAGCCTACACGGCTTGCTCAAATGCATTGAAGGTGAACCAACTTTTTTTTCCCTACACTTTAAGGCACACAAGGCTTTGCTCACTTCCATGAAGAGTATTAAGACTCTTTTACAAGACATGCATTTGACCCATGGAGGAACGGTGGTACACAAAAATAAGGCCAGCAATGCTGGATCTACCTCTTGTACGCTGCTCATAATGACCCTGAGTGCTGGTGGACAGGCTAAGAGGCAAGGATGCCACAACTGTGGCCAAATTGGGCACCACTTGCGTACTTGAACTAACCCCAAGTGGAAGGTTGTGACCCTAAGGAACAGGTGGGAAAAGAGAAGTCAGCTTTGAAACAGAGACGCTCTCTGCTGACCAATCTCCTCCATCTCCCCCTGATCCTCCTTCTGATGAGGAAGCTCCATCTTCCTCTGGCCCAACTATCCTTCATCTATTTCACAATCTTTCCAGTGATTTAGACCCTGAAGATTCTGATAGTTATGGCTATTCCGTTCTGGCTGTTCTGGAAACTGTCTCTGTCCCATAAAAGCTTTGCTCTGGGAAGATCACCATCACTTCTCAAGTACCTTCAAGCAAAGCCAAAGCCATGGTGGCTTGCCCTTATCTAGCTCAAGCTCATTGACCTCCTGTCTTGGTTGATTCTTCTGAGGAAGCAGCCAAGCTAGCCAAAGCTCTCTTCTAAAATGTAACTGTATCTCTCTCACTGCAGACTATATATAGAGAGATTCCTGTCTTAAGGTGCATGTTAGCTAAATGGGAGAAGGAGCTAGAGGCTGCGCAAGATGTGTTGGCAGTCTTGCCCCCCTTTGGGAAAGATACAACCCGCGTGGAAGTATCAATACAAAAGGTTAAAATCAAAGCCATCTTGGACACGGGTTCTCCAGTCAACGTAGTATCTTCAAACTAATGAAGAAACTTAAGCTGGCCCCTGACCTCAACTACACTCAGTTGTATGGCAAAGCTGGCATGGCAAAAACACAAGTCATTGGTGCCTATTCCACTCTACCCATGAGATTTGGGAAACTCCTCACTGCTTCCCCCGCTGTAGTCCTTGAGAACAAAAGCTGTGATCTCTTGGTTGGTACACAATTCCTTCAAGAGTATAGCAGGATTATGAACTTAAGAGATGGATATCTTTTGCTCTTGGGATATGAGGTCCCTTTGATTTTTGAGGAACCTCCACGTCTCCCAAGAAAACATCTTAAAACTTATGTGCTTGAGTACCCCATGGGTATCTTCTCTCTCAAGTATAGGACTCACTCCTCCAACATGCACACCCCTCCATCTTCCTGCCCTGCAGAAGAAGGGGTACCTCTTCTTGTCCTAGCAGCTACTACCATACCCACGGGCTCTCAAGTGGTGATTGATTATCAGATTTCTTACAAACTACCTGAAAAACTGTTTTTGGAACTCTACTCACCTGATTCCCTAAGCCGCAAGGAACCCCGCCTGTATCCTGGGATTCTAGATTGAACCCATAAAGAGCCTGTACAATTACTGCTTGTCAACCTGATAGCCCTGCCCATGCAGGTGACCCAAGGCCAGGTTATAGGGCATGGTCAAATACTGGGGGAAGAATAAGTGACATTCCTCTACCCTTTGGGAACTTTTAGTGATTTTAATCTACCTGAAGACAATCCTCAAGTTCTCTCCTTATTCACTGCTGCTGACTTCCCCCAATTGTCTCCCATCCAACAAAAAGACACGTTGGAACTGTTTGATCAGTTTAGCAATATCTTTGTGTCTGGACCTACAGACTATGGTCTGGCTAAAGGGGTCATCAATCAGATTGACACTGGGGATGCACCCCCTTTTTGTGCCAAACCATACTGCCATAGTAGGGTAGAGGATGCTCAAGTGTCTAAAGAACTATAAAAACTACTAGACGCTGGGTTACTGGCTCCTTCCCAAAGTCCTTGGGCTTCCCTGTTACTGATCCTCAAGAAGAAGGATGGAGAACATCACATTGTAATGTACTATTGCCGCCTGAACTCTCTCACTAAGAAAGACTCATACCCCTTGCCCAGAATTGACAATGCTCTCAGACAGCTGGGTGGTTCCAAGTTTTTCTCAGCCATGGATCTAGCCTCTAGATACTGGCAAGTTGACTTATCTCCTGAAGATAGAGAGAAGGCTGTGCTTATCACCTCAGAAGTCCTTTTTGAACCCACTCATATACCCCAAGGACTCTGCAATGCCCCTGCTACATTTCAACGGGCTATGGACTCCATCCTACAAGACCTAAAGCTCTCTTGTGTCCTCGTGTAACTTGATGACATCACCATAATCAGCACTACCTTTAACAAGCATTTGGAACACCTCAAGGCTGTCTTCAGTAAGATCTGCAAAGCTGGCTTGAAACTCAAACCCTCCAAGTGCTCCTTCTTCAAGGAACGTCTTGAGTTCTTAGGTCATGAGGTCACTCAAACTGAAATCTGACTCATGAATAATAAGGTGAAAGCCATTGAAAAGATGCTACCTCCCACAAATCTTTTAGAGGTCCAAGTATTCCTTGGTATGATGAGCTACTACCAACAGTTCATACCTGATTTTGCTGAACTGAGTGAACCCCTTGTCCAACTGCTTTGCAACGTCCCCTTTCAGTGAACTGACAGCCAGCAACAAGCATTTGAAGTGTTGAAGGCCAAGCTCAAAGAGGATCTTATCTTGGTTTATCCTGATTATGATAAAGAGTTCATCTTTTATACTGACGCTAGTGGAGTAGCTGTGGGTGCCATCTTAGCCCAGCTTGATAACAAAGTTGTGGATTGACCTGTAGCTACTCTTCACGGCTCCTCAATAAGCACAAGAAGAACTACAACATCACTGAAAAGGAATGTCTGGCAGTGCTGCATGCTGTTAAACAGTTCAGGCATTACATCTATGGGACCCACTTCACAGTGGTCACAGATCACTCCTCCCTCAAATGGCTGCAACAACTAAAGGAACCTGAAGGTCAACTAGCATGTTGGGCTCTGCGTCTACAAGGGTACAATTTCACTGTGATATACCATCCTGGGGCCCAACACCATAACGCTGATGGCTTGTCAAGGATTCCTATACTAGCTATTCACCCTAATGACGCTGATTGCCTATACAAATTTATAGGGTACCCTGACTCTTGGACCACTGAGCCAGAAGAAATTTGCCTGGCGCTATAAACCCTATCCAAGGACACTGTAATTTGAGATAGGCAGCTCTTCAAAAAAGTCAACAATGCATATCTACCCTAAATTTGCCCTAGCATGAGGATAGCCATTATCCTCCAAGATCACATTGGCACTGGGCATGGGGATATAGCCAAAACTCATGACTGGCTATGCAAGAACTTCTACTGGGAGAACATGTGTCTTCTGATCCCTGATGTTCTTGCCTCCTGTCATTTGTGTCAACTCCAACGCCCTTGCCCGTCCCAACACCAATTCAAGCTCACCCCCCCTAAGCATGCTTTCCACACTGTGAGTATTGATGCTGTTGGGCCTTTTCCTTGGTCTAGGTCTAGGTGTTAATTTATCTTAGTCACCATAGACCATTTTAGCAAATGGGTTAAAGCCAGAGCTACAAAAGATATAACTGCCAAGACCACTGCTAATTTCTTGCTGCAAGATATCTTCTACCAACATGGCTGCCCTCAAGTCCTTCTTTCTGACAATGGCACCAATTTTAATGCTTACCTCATCACGTCTATTGTCAAAGCTAGGGGTACCCACCAATCTTTCTCTACGCCATATAACCCTTCAGCTAATGGGACTGTTGAATAAGCCAATTCCTCCCTGGTGTCCATAATGAGGAAACTCACGCTCTCCAACGCTGCCAATTAGAATATGTTCCTCCCTGCTGCCCTCTTTGATTACTGTCTCAGTAGACACCAAGTAACTGGTCAGTTCCCTTTTGCCATGCTGTATGGACGTGAAGCTGCCACCCCCTCAATCTTGGGACCCCCCTTGATCAAAGTTGATGCGTCTATTAATCCTGAGGCCCATGTTAAAGACTTAGCTAATTGTATCATTGACATCCAAGTGACAGCTTATTCCACTGCTTACAAGGTTAAGGCTCTGGAGCTCTTCACGTCTAATGCTGCTAGAGCCCCCTCCCTGAGTATCAAATAGGCGACCTGGTTCTCTACTACCAGAACCATACAGGTGGTAGAGCTCATAAGCTGGATTCCCTCTGGGTTGGGCCCTGTGAAGTCACCTTTAAAAAGGGTGTTGAGTATACTGTGAAATTGCTGTCTTCTGGACTTCCTTTTGCCTGCGTTCACTCCAAATTTCTCTGCAAATATCAACTCCCTGTGTCCAATCTTGAGGGGGGAGATGTCGGAAATTGAGCCATTAATTCTATTTTGATATGGCCTTCAAATAATGATAGCTGCAAAGATTTTACTGGGTTTGCTTTTGAGTTTGGGAATTCCTTGGTTTCAATAAATGGGTCTGGGCCAATATCCACCCATTCTGGAACACTATACCCTCCCTTGTCTGATTCTGGTATGACCTCATCCCAACGTGACCCCCTCCGCCACTCTGTCTTCCTAATGGGTGATAACCATACCTTGTCTACTATTTAAGTAGAATAAAAACTCCTAATAAAGACAAGTTTATCCACATTTCTGTTGGCTATAATAATCTTCTAGCTTTTTCCTGTCCTTTCTGCCAAAAGGACTTTCACATCTTTTATTCCAGGAAATTAAGGTACATGTCCTTAATTTTGCCCTGAAGGCTAACCAAGGCTAGCTTCAAACCTCAAAACTTTTGTTATAAAGATTTCCTGCTGTGTCCTTCTGGATGTTGTCTGCAGGAGCCAAACACAACATTGGGGACCACAACTTCTTGATATGTGGGATGCAGACAGGTAAGAATATGCTCCTTCTTAAGTTTGTTGGTGGCCCTATGCATTGCAGTCTCATAAATTGTCAGGAAGGCAGCAATGGTAGAGGGTTTAGGGTCAAATATCTGTTTGAATGAAGGCTTATAGTTGGGGTCAATGGACAACAAGGTGGATTGGCTGTTGTCACCTGGTTTGAGGATGTTAATGTGGTTATTGCCCTCAAACTTGGATTCAGCAGCAGGTTGTGTAGCCCATAGAATTTGAAGGCTCTCCTCTAGCGTATCTAAGGTAGAACTGTTTTGCCCACTAATATCTCTAGTTTCAGTGGAGTCAGTTCCAAATTCCTCAATCTTAATCTTTTGTACCAATAAGGTACTGGCAATCCCATTGAGGCAGGTGGTCAGAGATGTGGTCTGAGCAACCAAAGGAATAACCTATCCATTCATTGTGCCGGTAAAGCAGAGAGGTTTTGTACCTCTTGTTACAATGTGTACTGCCTATCAGCAACATCATTTGTCACTTTGGCCAGTTGATCTAGTGAAAGAGCACAGTTGACTTGGGGTTGGCCTTCTAAGCCAGGGCAATAACTCTGCCTGTCATTAGCAGAGTATTATCAATCTCAGCTTCCTCTTCACCTTCAGACTCAGAAGACAAATCATCAGGGTTAGAGAGGCGTTGTCTCAAATACTCAATTTTCTCCTTGCAATGTAGCTACTTGATCAGTGAGTGAGGCAATGCAAGGGTCAGGCATAGGTTCAAATGGAGGAGGGTTCATAACAGATGATTGACGGCAAGTTGTGGCCTTGAGCTCAGCTATGGATTCTCATACCTGGGCTTCAAAGTCAGACAGGAACTCAACCAAAGGAGCAGGAGGAGTCACCTCAATGGACGCTACTCTATCATCCACATAATTTTATACTTGATATAGAGCGTTGCCCAATGCAGCCTTATCCAATCCATATTGGTGTTGTAGATGACAGCCCCAGGTATCAACATTAGTCCCAACCAACTCAAGCTGAGAATTAATGTGCTCTCAAAATTGGTTGAGTTTGGTAACCAGAATCTTAAAATCTTGATGATGTTTTAGGAGAGCTGCCTCAATTTGACCACACCACATTGCTTGATGCTCATCCAATTTACACAGTCAATCCTTGATATATCCAGTGAGCAAGGAGCAAAGGGAGTTCAGAGATGATGTTAGGTATTTTTTGGAGGCCAGCAAGTCACAATGGTTATCCAAAATACACACAAAGAGGCTATGGGACCATTCCTGATATACCATATTTTGAGCATGGTTGTTTGATACAGCAGAGGCAAAAGCATTTAGAAACTGGTTCTGGGACCCTAACGCAAGTTGATGGTAAACCAGGGTGGGTTAAATAAATTAGTTGACTAATACACCAATAGTATCCATAGATTTCATCAGCGCGGGGAAGACCAAAGTCCAAGAGGAAGGAGTACAGGTCTTCAGAAGCGTACCTGGGACAGAGACCAGGGATAGTGTGCATGACCACAGTGCCAGAGTGGAGTAGGGAGCGGGCGGCAGCACAAGCTTGTTTGTAATTGAGAGAGAAAGCTGGAAGGGGGGCCCATGCAAGCCCGGGAGACAGCACCAGTAACATGTAAGCTGAGGAAGAATTAGAGATGTCTTCTTCTAGAGGAGGACTAGAAACTTTAGGTTGTTTGGGTACTTCAGAAGCAAAGGGAGAAGGACCAGAGAGTGCGCATGAGAACAGGGTAACCAAGGGGCTTGCAGCTCCTGTAGTGAGCACCATTTTGCCGTGTTTGGCTCCTGGGGACAACATCTAGTAGGACACAGTGGGAAATCTTTATAACAAAAGCTTTGAGGGTCAAAGCTGGTCTTCTGGGCAGAATTAAGGACACATACTTTAATTTCCTGGAATACAAGATGATAAATTATTTTTGGCAGAAAAGAAAGGGAAAAGCTTGAAGAATATTAAAGCCAACACACGTGGATAAAGCTGTCTTTATTAGGAGGAATGATTCTACTTAAATAGTATACACAGGTCAATTTTCACTCATTAGGTAGACAGAGTGGCAGAAGGGGTCACAGTGGGTTCAGGTCATACCAGGATTAGTCAAGGACAGTTATAATATTCTTGAATGAGTGGATATTGAACCAGACCCATTTGCAGAAAGGGAAGAATTTCAAAATTTGAAAGCAAAACCTACCAGATCTTTGCACATATCAATATTTGAAGGCCATATTGAAATAGCATTAATAGCACAATTTATGACAAAGCAAGACTAAAACAATCTTGAAAACAGCATCAGCAACCTCAGCAGCTTCCTCAGAAGACTCTATAAGCACAGGGGACCTCTTAGCTTGAGTAAGGTATGGGTGAGAGACAACCTCCTGGCTTCAGGCAGCGGCTTGGCAGTTGTTGTAGATTTTCCAAAAAGTAACTTATAAGGGACTGTGATAGTTTCAGGGATAGCAAGAACTAAATACCCATAGGCGTCAGGATCATCAAAATCAGAATTGCCCATGTCAGAGACATCAGAGATTTTTTGGAATAGCAGCAGAATGGGAGGAGCCTCAGTGTCAGCAGGCTCAGAGTCAGCAATGGAGGGGGGATTGAAGGAGACTGGGAAGAATTGTCTACCAAGTGTGTCTCTGCCTCTAGGTTGACTTTTTTTTTCCTGCCTGTTCCTTGGGATCAGTCCCTTCAACCTGAGGGTTGGTTCAGACTTGAGAATGGTGTCCTATCTGGCCACAGTTATGGCAACCTTGGTGTCAAGGAGGATTTTGCAAGTTCACAGCAAGGATATGTGGGCCACGGGAAGAAGAACCAGAGTTAGAGGCAGCACAATTCTCCCACACAACTGCCCCATAATGGGTAAGGTGCATATCCTGCAACAGTGTCTTTATGCTCTTCATAGAGGAAAGCATGGCTTTATGAGCCTTAAAGTGGAGACACAGAAGCTGATTAACCTTGAGGGCTTGAGCGCAAGCCATTTAAGCTTTGTGAGCTGTCAATTGTCTGCTTGTTATCAGTTGCTGTCCTTCCATGTAGAATCTATCTGCAAATTCAGCTAGATTCTCCTTCAATTTGAAGGCAATGTGCATGAAGGCATCCTTTTTCACTTCCAAACTAAGGTTGCCACCAAATTTGTCAATCAGAAGCTGCTTCATTTCTTCCCAAGTCTCAATGATGGGTAACTCAGGCACTATTACCTCCTGGAAGGTTGGGTGCAGGCAAGTTATAATGTGTTCCTTCTTAACCTCATCAGAGGTCTGTCTCATAGCAGTTTGGTAGATAGTTAGAAAAGCTGCAATAATAGAAGTCTTGGGGTCAAAGGCTTGTTTAATGGTGGGTTTGAAGTATACTTCTGGAGTAGGACAACCATTGTTGCTATTGAGTACATTAATGTGCGGGGAGAACTTTGCCTCAGACTTGGAGGGGGCTTTCTGACACACAACTGACAAACACTCTCTTCTAGAGTTGTCAAGGTCTCAGTAGTGTGGGCACTTATATTATTAGCCAAGATGATTTATTGATCAGTAACGTCTAGGCGCTGACCCTGTGTTTTTACTACTGTGAAAAGTTCAGCCAGTCAGGAGGTAAGGGACAGACCCACTGAAAGGCAAGGAGCAGACCTGTCATTCACCAAATCAATTAACTCACTCATTTCTTTATGTCTTTACCAAGTTCAGAGTGGTCTTGTTTCAAGTGGTCCACCTCATTAGCTAGAGCTATCAACTCTCTTGCACAGTGAATGTGGGGAGCTCCTGATAAGCCAGGGCAATAGCCATATTCATTGATAACCCTAGTTAAAAAAGTAGCAGTGGCTATCATGCCGCATAACACAGCAACCTCTTTCTGTAAATCTGTAACTTGAGCTGTTAAAGCAAGCACTTGGGGATCTGTCTGAGGGTTTTTGGCAGGGCAACCTTGACTGCAAGTGGTTGCTCTCAGTTATTGAATAGAATCCCATAGTCTCTGTTCTCTCTCCATCAAATCATCAGATGAAGGGGAAGGCAGGGCATCTGGCTTAGACGTAGACAATTCTTCACTTGAGTCTGGAGTTTGGCAATGGCAGTGACAACCCTTTCTTGATCAAATTATTCACCAAGCTTGCAGAGGCCTTTAGCAGTAAGGCCTGCTAATTGTTGTAGTTGATCAAAGGAATAAGCACTGAACTCATTGAGCTGCTGCACAAGTTATTTAAAATTGGTGAGATAGGCGTTCAGGATGGAATCTACTTGGGGTTTCCAGAGTTGTTCCAACTGGTGGAACTTATGTAGACGCTCCCTGGTGTATTCAGGGATAGACTGGCGCATTTTTTTGATGAAATTGACCAAGCAGGTTTGAGAAGTGACAGAGTCACACTGATTTTCTGACACCAAGGAAAACAGGGAGTGGATTCATTGTTGATAGACAGCAAACTGATCCCAGTGGTTTGTGACAGCTACTTGGAGGGACAAAATCTCCTGAACATGGAACCCCAACACCATTTTATGGTGGGCTAAGGTGGATTGTACAAAGGAAGACAGTAGGTTCTTAGCAGAGCCAGCTGCTGAGAGGAGATGCTGTGGAAATTGTGAAGCCACAACTAATTTGTAGTATTCCTCTCAACTGAACTGTAGCTGGAGGCAAGGGATGGCCCCATTGCAGGCTAGCCCAAGGGCTACTGCCATGACTTGTTCTAAGTCAGGGGTACCCAAAGTTTAGGCCACTAGGCAGGGACCATTCCCAAGGTTCAGCACAGTAAGGACAATAGGTGGGTCTGCAATGTCTTCCTTGATAGAAGGACTGATAATTTCAGATGAAGTTGGCTCTTGCATAGGTGAAGGCAAAGGAACTAAAAACATGGTTGCAAAGAGGGTAACCAAGGGGATTACAGCCTCTGTAGTGAGCACCATTTTTGTTGTGTTCTGAGGCGCAGCACAGACACATAACAGGAAATCCTAACCTTAGGATTAGATTTGTACTAAGTATTGGTTAGAATGGCAGGGAAGGCTATGCAATTACCTTGTGGTCTTTATTGGATAATATCTGCTAGACGTGACTAGATAGGCGCTAAAGTATGTGAAGACACAAAGACAAAAATGTGAATAGAACTTAAGTTTATTGGATGAAAAGATTGGGATTATATACTGTGCAGCTTTACCACAAAACAATACATGGACGGTAGGATCACTTGCCACAAGCACAAGTGGGGTGAGCAAGTTGCGCAGAATCAGGATACCAAAAGGTTGAGTTTCCCGTTTTGGAAACAGACTCATTAAGAGGAGCAAAGGCAAAAGCAAAGGATTTGTCCTCAAAATAATCTAACAAAGGCAAAATTGATCAATTGTAAATATTGGCATTCACAGCAAGAATTGTAGCTGAGAAAATAGTCTTAGATGGCAGAAGACCTCCATATAATGAGTGGCTACCAGCTGCAAAAGATAGTGAATGGCTTGTGAACAAACTTTTGTAGATAAAAATCAGTGTAGGAAGGACTTATGGCTGATATGGGAGCTGAGCAGTAGTGTACAAGTCTTACATTGTGGAAGAAACTGCAGAAGCCAATGATTTCCAGGATCTGGCATCAGGGGGTGATTTTTCTTGTAGTAATTGAGCTATAGTTTTTGCTACATTTTGTACTACCATAGAATAGTTATAAGCAGTAACAGGGAGAATATCTCAAACATTGTCACCTTTATTGGAAAAAGAGTGAAGAGGTGAGCTCAGGTTCAGAGTCACCCAATGAAAGCATCCAGTTGCTGATTTCTCTACAGTATTTTTAAAAGCTATGGCAACAACCAAATATACCTCAGATTTAAACAAAATGATTTCAGATTTAAACAGAATCCATCTCTCAGGTTAAACTATACACTCTGTTAACAGGGCTATTGGTGTTAATGGGCTAAATGAGTTAACACATCAACAAAGGGCTCACAAACAAAGTGAAACCATTCAAAATACAATCTAAAATACATTGATTCACAAAAAAAATGGTGTGAGTTGGCTTTTGGTGTACATATGTTTACTATGTGAATTGGTGACAAAATACACCCAAGCAAGGTGAGTCAAAACTTAAACCAAAAACAAAACACAATAGCAACTCACTACGTAAACACAATCACTCACACAATGTGTGCAATGGATTGTAATCATGAATGATACCAAGGTATCTAAAATAAGACACACAATCTGAAACATAAATTTAAAAAAGTTATGTTGGGTGCTTAATTTGGCATAAGATCTGGGAAAATGGATGAATTTTTTTGAGTATTCTAAAATGGGCGTTGTAAAACCAAAAACAACTAATTGATAAATAAAAAATCTATAGTTGGGATATTGTGTGGGAAAAATTTAATTAAATATCCATATTCAGATAAAACTCAAAAATTAAAATTAGTGAGTAACTTAATTGAAATTTATTTAATATTTTATTAAATTTTAAAATGGAAGGAACACAATACCAGAGTACCAATACACCTGCTGTGCGCTGTGGTCGCGGTCCCCCCCTGCAGGTCAAAGAATAGAGTTAGTGCAACCCAAGTGCCTACTCAAGGAGACAGGAGAGGAGAGTTCCATAGTGACGCTGCACTGACACAGCTGGTTCAAGGAGCACAAGCTGCTAGGATGCAGAGCATAAACCCTTGGGTCCCAAAACTGACCCATAAGCCCACCAAGGTCACCACTAAAAAGAAAGTTAGAAACAAGGAGGTAGAAATTACTTTGTATGTGTTTGACGTTGTGTACTGGCAAGAGTTAGTCCTGTCAACCATGCTGGAGAAGGTGAAGCCTGTACTTGATACTAGCTACAAGCCCTATGTCAGTGATGGCAATCAGGAGGATGACAAGGAGCCCCAGTTCTATCAAACCAATGAAGGACAGCTGGTGTTAAAAAAGGTTGCAGCCTTCTATACCAAGGTACCTATACCCTGTGTTGTGCCCAATGCCAACGAGTCAATCCCCACCGCTAAAAAGCCCGCCCAGAAGCGCATCCCCAACATCAAACGCATCATCCTGCTTAAGCTAATGTGGGAATCAGGTGATTACAAGGCGGCCACAGCCCTTGTTGGACTGGATCCCAAGTACACCAGCAAGAGCTTCCAAAAAGTCATCAATACTGGTCGTGTTCTTGACACAGAGAAATCCTTGCGTGTTTCTACCATGCTCACCAAGGAGCACAAATGGGCAATCCACCAGTGGATCACCTGGGACTGCCATCTTCAACTGGCAAATATACAGGCCATGATTAAATCTACTTTTGGGATTGAGGCCTCAATTTCCTTCTATTATCATTTGGTCAAGGGAATGTGCTTTCCCTGCAAAAAACTTGGGATACCCCCCTACAACAGAAACAGCCCAGCCAATATTGACGTCCAGAAAAACTACACAGAGGCGTACATTGCCCTCAAAGCCAAGGGGACGGTCAAATTTTAATATATTGACAAATCAGCATTTGTCTTGTCAATGCGCAATGGGTATGGCTATGTCCCCAAAGGCTCCAATGACGGGATGGCTTGGCGTGCTGCAGTCCGCACCACATCCTACTCAATGGTGGCTCTCCTTGGTCCAAAGGGGGTTGAGCTTTATCAAATGATATTGGGTTCTCACAACAGCTGTACCTTCTTGTCATTCCTCCAATTGGTCCAGGAGCACCTGAGGCGCACAAGCCTGGGCTTCACCAATGTGATTATGTTGGACAACATTGGTCTCCACAAGGTGGCTGATATTCTCAAGAATTCCCAATGATTGACACAAGCATTGCAGTGGGCCCCCAGCAATTGGCCACAGAAAATTTAAGCCTTCTCTTTTTCCCAGCCTATTTGCCCTTTCTAAATCCCATTGAGGAAGTCTTTGGGTGGCTCAAGCAAGTCATCAAGCAAGGAACCCCAACTGGGACCAAGGACCTCTTTAATTTTCTTCAGGCCAGGATCCACACCCTCCCAGCTGAGACTGTGGCTAAATTCTATGGCCACACTGATTTGTTTATCCCTGCGTGCCTAGCCAAATAGCCAATCAATTAAAGGCTTAGTGTGTCCAATTTTTTTATATTCTCTTATTTACTATTCAAGATTTATTATTTATTATTTTATATTTAGATGTTTCCACACCCACAATCACATTCAGAAGATCCATCAATAGATGTAAGTAATTTATTTATTTTATTATATATTATTTTAAAATGCCATCTGAGGTAATCCCAAATGCTCAATACTGGATTACGCAAAAATATTTAAATCACTTTGGTCAAATAAATATAATGTCGTAACTGTGCTGTCTTAGCAGAGTTACACGAGGAAAATGTTTAGAAGATACATAATAATCTTTATTGGGAGATAGTGATTATATAGTTCATGTGAATCAATGGATAACAGGAACATTATTGGTGATCACACAGTTGGATGGAAGAAGGGAGTGGCTTGATCTTGATAATGAGTCAAGCGCCAAAACAAGGTATCCACTGTAGAGAATCATCATCTGTTCATGTTGTTGGATTTGGTAATTCAAGTTTACTTCCTAGTCTGGCTTTGAGTGACCAGATAATTGGATTGTGGGTCACAAACCTGCTTGGTTGGAACCTTGCTGACGGGTCAAGCCTGCGGTTTTGACCCCCCCCCAACTGAAGGTTGGCCTCCTCTGGGGGCAGGCTGTCAGGGAGGTTGTCAGGAGCCCGGGTGCTGTATTAAACTAGTTGTTGTTCTGTAGCTGGTAGGGTAGTCTCTCATTGTTTCTGTCTTGCTTTGCAGGGTTGTAGGAAATCATGGTGTAGGGTCTTGTCTTGCTTATGTTTTCCAAGTCCTTGCACAAGGTAAGTGTTATTGTTGTTTCCCTTCAGAATGATTGCTGGCCCCACTTTTTCAGGTTGTAACTTGCTTTTGTCAACATTCATGACCCATACTTTGTCCCCAACTTCATGTCTATTGCAGATGGGGACAAATGTCTTTTGCAGACGTTCATTCTCTTTGGCTGTTTGCTTGCAATTAGCCTCCATTACTTGAGGGTCTGAGCAAGGGGGGAATTCTCTTGGAATTTCCAGTTTAGGTCCTTTCAATGCTTGAATGATATTTGGCTGTGTGCCGTATACCAGTTCAAACAGGCTTTTCCTGGTGTATCTGTTCACTTGGGTTTGACACACAAGTAGTGCAGTTGGTAGCTGCTTATACCAATCTTCAGGTCTCCCGGCGGTGAGTTTGGCTAGGGCTTGCACAAGGCTACCATTAAGCCGCTCTACTTGTCCATTGACCTGTGGGTGGTATGGTGTTGTTACGGTGTGTTTGACTCCATTCTTGGTGAGGTATATGTTGGTGTTTTTGGAGGTCAACTCTTTGCCTTCATTGGTTATCAGGAGTTCTGGTTTCCAAACTTGCCGATTATTTCTTTGCCAATAAATTGTCAAACGTCATTGCCAGTGTGTGCCTTTACTGCTTGAGCTACTGGCCATCTTATTGCAAAGTCAATGGCAGTGATGATGTATTTATTATCATTGTGTTTCCCTGGCATGAGGTCAACAATGTCAAGAGCCCATACTTTGAAAGGTAGTTTTGTGCGGATGGGAAGTACTGACTTTGGCAGGGTTTTGCTTTTGGAAAACTTTTTGCACACCTCACATTGGTCTAGAACTTCCTGGACATTGTGGTATAAGGTTAGCCACCAGGTTTAATTTTTGGAACTCATATAGGTTTCTGCTCTTGGTATGTCCAAGGTCTCTGTGATAGCAAAGGATAGTATCAACTTGCTGATGTGTGAGGATGTAGGGAATGGTTGTGCCGTCAGTCATTTTTCTGTGAAGAGTCCCATATACGTCAGCAAAGAGATGCTAATTCTTGATGACTGTTTCTTTGGTTATGTTGGTGGTTCCAGGGGGGAACCCTTTGTCTTTTTTTTGTAACACCAGGAGAGGCCAGTCTGGGTCAAGCCCATTCTCTCCTCTTGAAGCACAGACATACATGCGGGACAGGGCGTCTACCATGGCAAGCTCAGCCCCAGGCTTGTACTGGATGAGCATGTTAAATCTGTCCAATAGTTCCATCCACTGCGCTTGGCAGTGTGACAGATTTGCTTGAGTCTTGAAATAGATGAGTGACTTGTAACGGTTAATGCTTTGAATTCTTCCTGGCGTTCTAGGTAGCAACGCCATTTGACTAGGCAGTGCACAATAGCCAGCAGTTCCTTGTTGTGGATAGGGTATCAACACTTGCCATCTGTCAATTTTTGCAATTTTTAGGCTACCAGCAGGAAGTTGCCGTCACTATTTTTAATTTGTAGTACTCCTCCAATAGATGCATCTGAGGCGTTGGTTCCCATCTGGTATTCCCTGTCACATTTGGGGTATTGCAGGATGGGAGCTGTTGTGAGCTTCTCTTTGAGGAATCTAAAAAAGAGGTCACGTTGGGGGGTCCACACAAACTTAGACTTGGCGCCAGTTATGGCAGTTAAGGGGGCAGTCAGAACGCCACAGTCAGGTATGAAACATTGCACATAGGCCACCATTCCCAGGAATGTGCAGAGTTCTGACTTGTCCTTTGGCGGTGGCATTTTGCAAATAGCCTGGATCTTCTGGCTGTCAGGTTTGATGCCGTCCTTTGAGACTACAAGTCCCAAGAAGGGTAGTTGCTCACGGAAGAAATGGCACTTGGAGGGCTTGGCCAACAGTTTGTGTTGTGCCAAGGTTGCAAAGACTGCTTCCAGATCTTTGTGGTGCTGTTCCACCAAGGGGCTGTAGACAAAAAAGTCTAGGTACACTAGGGTGTGTTTGCCTATGTGGGGTGCAAACACTTTATTTATGAAGGTTACAAAGGTGGACGGGGCATTGGTCATGCCAAAGTTGAGCACCACACATTTGTAGGAGTTGTATTTAGTGCAGAAGGCCGTTTTGGGAATATCTTCCTCCTTGATAAAAATAGGATTATAGCCTGTAGTTAGATTTATCTTAGAGAAGACAGTGGCTTCTCCTAAGGCATTGAAGAGGTTGTCAATCAGTGGTAGAGGGTAACAATTTTTAATGGTAACTTTGTTTAGGGTGCAGTAGTCTGTGACCAGGCGTAAGGTGCCGCCTTTCTTAGCCACAAAGAATATGGTGGCCCCAAAGGGAGATTGTGAGGGGTGGATAAGTACTTTTTCCAATGCCTCCTTGAGGTAGGCGCGTAAGGCGTTGTCTTCATTTGGGGTCAGCCTATAGATAGTGCGCGCCTTGGGTACAGCCCCCTTGAGTTGGATAGAGTGCTGAATATGCTTCTCAGAAGGCAGCCCAGGTAACACTTCCTTAAAGATTTCTGGGTGGCAAGCCACAATGTTGCAGTCCTGAGGCGTGGAGGTATCCTGGTGGTCTTTGAAGTGTATGATCTTGTACTGGCAGGAGTCCCAGTCAATTGACTTTAAATCTTTCTTCTTGTCCTGAGTCTCTGTGATGCGCACAAAGATGTGGTTGCAGAGCAGTTGGTCCACAGATTCAGGGTAGATTTGGTGGTTGACACCTTCACGTTTGATGGTCAACACTGAGGTTATCCAGTCTACAAAAGGATTGTTCTTTTGTAACCAGTCTAGTCCCAGTACAATTTCAAACTTAGGAAAGTCAATGACAGGACCTTGGATGGTGGAGTGAAGGTTCTCAAGCATGACGGAGAAGGGGAAGTTTCTCTTGTCACAGCAATGTGGTTTTCATCAGCCAGGACCAAAGTTTTAATATGCAAAGGATTAGTGGCCAGCTTGAACTTATCCACAAAGCTACTGTTGACTAAGGTTTGGTCTGCGCCTGTACAAGAGTGCTGAGCCTGTGTAACTTCAAAAGCAGAAAGGATAGGACATCAATTTATTGGGATGCCTGGCAATGGTGTACAGTACTGGGTGTTCCGAGAGCACCTGGATCATTGGGCATTGGTCCACGTCCTTGGGTGGTATTCATTGTTGGGCAAGTCAGGAGTTGCGTGGGGAGAGCTTGGCTCACTTAGTACTCTCCATGGGCTTTTCCCTCATCTTGGTTGCTCTGCGTGGCAGTGACGCGGAAATGAGTACAGTTTGACTGGCCATTGTTTCCATTTCCATGTCCATTAGAACCCGTGGGCTTTTGGTTGGTGTTGCTCCCAATGCCTCCAGGAGGTGGTTGAGAGGAGCGCCTGCTTGGATGGAAATCCTTGGGTCTTTCTTGTTTCCCAGTTTGTGCCTTGTGCAGAGCGTTGGATGTCTGTTCCGCTTTTTCCGCTTCATGGTATAGGCTTTCCAGGTTGATCACCAGATCCAGGTTTACATGTCTCATCACGTGCAACTTGAGAGCGTTGTAGTACATGAGGTTTATGGCTGGGGTGTCAAAGGCCATATTGGATGGTGCACAAAGACAGAGTTCCTTGTAGGCGCAGGTGAGTTCTTTTAAGGTGCCTGTCTGGGTCAGGTTCTTTACTTGGCAAAAGATCATGAGCGCTGTGTCCTTTAGCACAAATCTTGCCAGGAAGTCTTGCTAAAAGGTATCCCAGTTCTTGTCAGTGTGCTCTTAATGCCACTTGTTGCACCAGGTGCCAGCGTCATGGGTCAGGAAAATGGAAATCTCTGCAATCCAAAATTGCTGTGGGCATTCCATCTGTGCTAGCTTGCTCTGGGCAGACTGATCCATGCAGCGGTGTTGTTGTTGTTGGCCCTGGGGAAAGGTTCCAAGGCAGCGCTTTATAGTCTTTGGGCTACATAGGCAGGCATGGTGGTTTTGTCAGCTGGTTGCGGCATCACTGGCAGAGCTTGGAAGAAACCTTGTGCAGACATGGCGTTGAACACGGGTAGCAGGATCACTTTGTTTTGGTATAGGACAAAACCATCAGATATTGCGGTACCAGGAGTGTACAGAGTCCAGTTGGGTGGGAGGCCAAACATAATTCTGTTGAGAATTTTTTGACCACAGCGTGTGCAGGCAACAGGTGGAATTTTTCAAGATAAGGTAGGATGGAGAACCTACTTGTGCTACCAATGTCATAACTGTGCTGTTTTAGCAGAGTTATACAGGGAAAAATATTTAGAAGATAGATAATAATCTTTATTGGGAGATAGTGATTATATAGTTCATGTAAAGCAATGGATAACAGGAACATTATTGGTGATCAAGAGTTGGAGGGAAGAAGGGAGTGGCTTGATCCTGATAATGAGTCAAGCACCAAAACAAGGTATCCATCGTAGAGAATCATCATCTGTTCATGTTGTTGGATTTGATAATTCAAGTTGACTTCCTAGTCTGGCTTCAAGTGACCGGATAATTGGATTGCAGGTCACAAACCCACTTGGTTAGAACCTTGCTGGTGGGTTGAGCCTGTAGTTTTGACAATAAAAATAGTTTAAAAAAATTAAACGTAAAATGTACAAGTTAGAATTCATTATATTAACATATAATTTTATGCTTTTATGAAAACTGTTTCTGCAATATATTTTGCAAAACTGGTTTGCTGAAATAAAAATTATAAAAATTTATTATAATTAGAATACTATAAATTGTAATAAAATTTATTGGAATCATATTTTTATTGTGTGCTCCTGTAGTGGGTTCTTTGGTATGTACCCACCCCGCAATGGAGGTGGCGCACAACCTCCACTGCCACCGTGAATGGTGGGTACATCCTTATTAAAATACTCCCTCCTACTGGTGAAAGGCAGTAGGGCTCAGGTGGGTGTGAAGCAGCAGCTTTTCAGGTGGAGCTACAAACCAGTATATCCCAGCCAGGACCAGGGCGTCTTGTATTACGTGGTCCACTGAGTTGTACCTGGGAGGACCTTCTTCCCATCCAAGGTGAGCCAGGCCTTGTCAATCCCAAGGAGGACCCCATCAAGGTCCTCTACAGATGCAGCCATCCCAAAGTAAAAAAGTAACCCCAGGTAAACCACCAGATGAAGCCTTTGTCCAGCAAAGCTTCAGTAAACTCACTCAGCTTATTTTATACCACACTTATTTTTTTCTTGTGTTTGATTTTAGCAAAGGTCAGCTCCATGGCTGCAGGGAGCCCCATCTTGTTGGCAAACCAGGCCAGCCCAAAGTCTGCCAGGAGGATCTCGGTCTTCTTTACGGCTGTTGCATCTGCAACAGCCAATTTTCCCACCACACGCCCAAAGTTCTCCAACAGGTAAGATATGATGTGCTCCACCAGGAAGCAGAAGCAAGCAGCCGCATGAGCCCTGATGTGAATACGGCTATTAGCCATGTTTCAATTTTACCTTTGGTGGGCCATTTTGAGGACAAATCTCTTGCTTTTGCTTTTGCCTCTCAAAACAAGTTAATGACTGAATCAGGAAATTCAATTGTTTGGTTTCTTGATCCTGCGCAACTCACTTGCCCCACTAATGCTGGTGGCAAGTGATCCTACCATCCAGGTAGTGTTTTGTGGTATTCCTCACCACTATATATTCTATTTCATATTCACCAATAAAAAAATTAAGTTCTATTCACATTTTTGTCTTTGTGTCTTCTGTACTTCTGCGCCTCTCTCTAGCCACAACTAGTAGAGATTATTCTTCCAGGACCGCAAGGTAAACACATTTGCCTTCCCTGTCATCTAACCAAGACTTAGTACAAATCCAATCCTAAGGTTAGGATTTCCTGTTATGTGTCTGTGCTGCGCCTCAGAACACAACAAAAATGGTGCTCACTACAGGGGCTGTAAGCCCCTTGGTTATCCCTTTTGCATCCATATTTTCAGGTCCTTTGCCTCCGCCTATACAAGAGTTGACTTCACCTGAAATAACCAGCCTCCTATTGAGGAAGATATTGCCAAACAGCCTATTAATCCCACTACATTGAACCTTGGGAATGGTCCCTGCCTAGTTGCTTACCCCATGGGTACCCCTGACTTGGAGCAAGTCATGTTGGTAGCCCTTGGGATAGCCCATGAAGGAGCCATCCCTTGCCTTCAGTTGCAGTTCAGTTGGGCTGAATACTACAAATTAATTGTGGCACCCCAATTTCCACGACTTCTCCTCTCAGCGCTTGCTCTGCTGAGAACTTACTATTGTCCTTTGTGCAGCCTGCTTCAGCCCATCATCAAATGGTGTTGGGACTCCATGTCCAAGAAATCTCATCTCTGCAAGCAGCGGTTACTCATCACTGGGACCAGTTTGCTGCCTACCAACAGTGGATTCATTCCCTGTTTTACTTGGTATCTGACAACCAACGTGACTCTGTCACTTTTCAGACCTGTTTGGTCAATTATATTGAACAAATGCGCCAGTCCATCCCCAAATACCTGAGAGAACACCTACACAAGTTTCACCAGCTAGAACAACCCTGGCAAACTCAAGTAGATTCCACCTTAAATGCTTATCTCACTGACTTCAAACAACTTGTGCAACAACTCAATGCATTCAGCATGTATTCCTTTGAGCAACTACAGCAGGTAGCAGAATTTGCTGATGATGGCCTTAATGAACTCAGTACAGCATTTGAACAAGAGAGAGCTGCCACCGCTGCTACTATAGCTAAACTCCAGAGTCAAATATATGTGCTATCTACACCCAAGCAAGATGTTCCGCCCTCTCCCCTTTCTGATGACTTGACAGATAGAGAGCAGAGAATATGGGATGCCATTTGTGAGCTATGTACAACTACCTGCAGTCAGGGACGTCCTGCTGAAGCCCCTCAACCTGATCCCCAGGTGCTTGAATTAACTGCTCAAGTTGCAGAGCTACAGCGCAAACTTGCCGCCCTACGTGAAATGATGGCAACTGCTGCTAGTCCAGTTGGGGTTGTCAATGTAGATGGTTGCTGCCCTGGCTTATTAGGAGCTCCTTGAATCCAATGCACTAGGGAAATAATTTCTCTAGCTAACAAAGTGGATCAATTGAAGCGGGATCATATTAAACTGGATAGAGACATACAAGAGATGAATGATGTGATTGACTCTGTGAACAATAGGTTTTCCCCTTGCCTCTCAGTGGGGCCATCCCTTACTTTGCAACTGGCTGAACTCTCCACAATAGTGACCACCCAAGGTCAACACTTAGATACTACTGCACAACAAACCACTCAAGCTATTAATACAGGAGCCTGCACTGTTGAGACCCTTACTACCCTTGAAGAAAGTGTTCATCAGCTATGGGCTAGACATCCCCCCTCTGAATTCAAAGCAGAGTTTTCCTCGCGTATAAACGTACTTGATAGCAACAATGGTGGCCCAACCCCCAAAGCACACTTCAAGCCTACCTTTAATCAAGTCTTTGATCCTAAAACCTCAACCATTGCAGCTTTCCTAACTATCTACAAAACTGCCATGAGACAGGCTTCAGACAAAGTTAAGAAAGAACATATTCTGACCTGTCTACATCTAACTTGCCAGGAGGTGGTGGTGCCTAAGTTTCCCTCCATTGAGATGTGGGAAGATATGGAGCAGATTCTGATTGATGAGTTTGGTGGTGACCTTAGCCTGGAAGTAAAGAAGGACGCCTTCATGCATATTGCTTTCAAGCCTAAAGAGACACTAGCTGAGTTTGCAGACCAATTCTACATGGAAGGACAGCAACTGATCACAAGCAGACAGTTGACAGCCCATGAAGCCTACATGGCTTGCGCTCAAGCCCTCAAGGTTAACCAACTTCTATGCCTTCACTTCAAAGCCCACAAGGCTATGCTTTCCTCCATGAAGAGCATAAAGATGTTGTTGCAGGATATGCACCTTACCCACTCTGGCACAGTTGTTAGAGAAGGTTGAGCTACTTCTAACTCTGGTTCATCTTCCTGTGGTCCTTGCATTCTTACCATGAACTCAAAAAATCCTCCTCAACGCTAAGGTTGCCACAGCTGTGGTCAGATAGGTCATCATTCTTGAGTCTGCACCAACCTGCAGGTTGAAGGAGCTGATACAAAAGAGCAGGCGGGAAAAGAACAGTCAACCTAGAGGCAGAGACGCTCTTGGTTGACAATTCTTCCCAGTCTCTTTCAATCCCTCCCTCTATAGCTGACTCCAAGCCTGCTGACAATGAGGCTCCTCCTATCCTCCTCTTGTTTCACAATATCTCTGATGACTCTGACCTGGATGACTCTGATACTGACAACGCTGATGCATATGGATACTCTGTTCTGGCTGTTCCCAAAACCATTACAGTCCCCTATAAACTACGCTCAGGAAAGACTACAACTACTGCTAAGCCTTTGCCTGAAGCCAAAGAAGTTGTCTCTTGCCCTTACCTCACTCAGGCTAAGAGGTCCCCTGTGCTAGTGGAGTCATCAGAAGAAGCTGCCAAGGTTGCTGATGCTGTCTTCAAGAATGTATCTGTTTTGCTCCCCCTCCAGACTGTTTATAAGGAGTTCCCAGGATTAAGATGCATGATTGAGAAGTGGGATAAGGAACTAGCAGAGGCTCAAGATATCTTGGCTGTCCTTCCACCCTTTGGTTGCACTACCACTTGAGTAGAGATCTCCATTCAAAAAGTGAAGATCAAGGCCGTTCTAGATACTGGCTTGCCAGTCAACGTTGTCTCCTCCAAGCTTGTGAAGAAACTCAGACTTGCCCCTGACCTTAACTATCACCAGACGTATGGCACAGCTGGACTGTCTATGACCTGCGCCATAGGGGCTTACTCTGCTCTACCCATGCGGTTTGGCAAACTTCTTCTAGCTGCGCCAGCAGTTGTCTTGGAAAATGAGAGTTACAATCTCTTAGTTGGCACCCAGTTCCTTAGGGAATATAATGGGATAATCAACTTGAAAGATGGTTACCTCTCTATTCTGGGATACAAAGTCCCTCTGATCTTTGAAGAGCCGGTTAAAGTTCCCGGGAAACGGCTCAAGACATGTGCCTTGGAGTATCCCACTGGGGTTTTCAACCTCAAATATTGCACTCACTCCTCCAACATGAAATGTCCACCCATGGCTTGTCCTGCATCTGAGGGGATCCCTCTCCTAGCCACGTCTGCTGTCACCATCCCACCTGGCTCCCAGGCCATCCTGGACTCCCAGATATCATATGAACTACCTGAACAAACCTTCTTGGAGTTGTACTCTCCCCCCTCATTAGGGCGCAACAAACCTTATCTCTGTCCTGGAATCCTAGATGTCTCTCATAAGGACCCTGTTCAATTGTTGGTAGCCAACCTGACTGCAATCCCCATGACTGTGTCTAGGGGGCAGGTTGTTGGATATGGCAAGTTGTTGAGCGCTCCTGATGTCCTGTCTCTTCATCCCTTTGGCACGTTCCAGGATTTTAACCTACCTGAAGATGAGCCTCAAGTCTTATCCTTGTTCACTGCGCAAGACTTCCCACAGCTGTCCCTGGTTCAACAGAAAGAGGTGCTGGATTTACTAGACCAATTTTCTGACATCTTTGCTAAGGACAGTACCAACTATGGGTTAGCCAAAGGCGTTATCCATCAGATTGACACTGGCAACGCTCCTCCCTTCTGTGCTAAACCATATTGCCGCAGTTGTGTAGAGGACGCCCAGGTATCTAAAGAGCTCAAGCAACTGTTAGACGCTGGGCTGCTGGCCCCTTCCCAAAGTCCTTGGGCATCCCCGCTACTCATCCTAAAGAAGAAAGATGGGGGTCATTGTATTGTGATGGACTATTGCCAATTGAACTCTTTGACCAAGAAGGACTCATACCCCTTGCTGCGTATTGATGATGCCCTCTGACGCCTTGGAGGCTCTAAATTCTTCTCTGCAATGGATCTGGCATCTGGATACTGGCAAGTTGACCTATTGCCCAAGGATTGTCAGAAAGCCGCGCTCATTACATCTGAAGGGCTTTTTGAGCCTACTCGCATGCCGCAGGGACTCTGCAATGCCCCGGCCACCTTCCAAAGGGCCATGGACTCCATCCTCTGTGACTTGAAGTTGTTGTGCGTCCTAGTATACTTGGATGATATAACAGTTTTCAGCGCTACCTTCACCAACCACCTGGCTCATCTCAAAGAGGTGTTCATAAAGATTTGAGAAGCAGGCCTCAAACTAAAGCCTTCCAAGTGCGCCTTCTTCAAAGAGCGTCTTGAATTCTTAGGCCATGAAGTAACCCAGACCGGGATTTGCCCAATGACTAAGAAGGTTGAAGCCATCAACAAAATGCTTCTGCCCACCAACCTACAAGAAGTACAAGTCTTTCTGGGGATGATGGGCTACTACAGACAGTTTATCCCTGACTTTGCCAATACTAGTGAACCTCTAGTCCAGCTATTATGTAATGTCCCTTTTGAATGGACCGCCAGTCAACAGCAAGCCTTTGAGACCCTTAAGCAAAAACTCAAAGAGGCGCCAATCCTTGTGTATCCTGACTATGATAAGGAGTTCATCCTATACACTGACGCTAGCAATCTTGCTATTGGAGCTATCCTGGCCCAACTGGATGACAAGGGTGTAGACCATCCTGTGGCTTACACTTCCTGCGTGCTAAACAAGCATGAGAAGAACTATAGTGTCACAGAGAAGGAGTGCCTTGCCGTATTACATGCAGTCAAGCAGTTTTGTCACTACATATATGGCACCCACTTCACTGTTGTCACTGACCACGCTTCTCTTAAGTGGTTACAACAGCTTAAGGAGCCTGAAGGGCGCCTAGCTAGATGGGCTCTACGTCTGCAGGGATACAACTTCACGGTGCTCCACTGCCCTGGGATTCAACACCAGAACGCTGATGGGCTCTCCAGAATGCCCATTCTTGCTTTGCACCCTGCAGAGGCTGACCAGTTATACAAACTAATTGGGTACCCGTCTTTGTGGGAAAGTGAGACAGAAGAAGTACAACTGGCCTTGTCCAAGCTATCCAAAGATACCCTCATATGCAACAATCAGCTCTTCAAGAAGGTACAAGATCAGTATCTGCCTTATGTATGACCCAGTCTTTGCCTCTTGGTGGTGTTGCAAGCTCATAAAGAGACTGGGCATGGAGGCATTGCCAAGACCTTTGAATGGCTTCAAAAGAATTACTTCTGGGAGAACCTTTGCCTGCTGATCCCAGACGTCATAGCTAGCTGCCACAATTGCCAGCTGCAAAGGCCTCAAGCTGCTGCCCACAAGTTCAAATTAGTCCCCCTGCAACATGCCTTCCACACTGTCAGCATTGACGCAGTAGGTCCTCTCCCCCGCTCACGTTCTGGGTGTTGCTTTATTCTGATTGCAGTTGATCATTTCAGCAAGTGGGTAGAGGCTTGCCCAACAAAAGACATCACAGCTAAGACAACTGCTGCCTTCCTGCTACAAGATGTTTTCTACCGCCATGGCTGTCCTCAAGTGTTGCTCTCTGATAATGGGACTAACTTCAACGCCAAGCTGGTAACCTCTGTTGTCAAAGCTTTGGGGTCTCATCAGTCTTTCTCTGCCCCCTACAATCCTTCTACCAATGGGGCAGTTGAGCGTGCTAATTTGACACTGGTCTCCATCATGAGGAAGCTCACCTACTCTGACGCTGCCAACTGGGACCTATACTTACCTGCCGCTCTCTTTGCATACTGCCTTAGCAAACATTGTGTCACTGGATACTCCCCTTTTGCTATGTTATATGGGCAAGAGGCTACTACCCCTTTGCTCTTGGGGGCCCCCTTGCTTACCTCTGACAAAGCCATGAATCCTGACAACCACATCAAGGATCTAGTCAACCGCATAATTGATATACAGGCCACTGCTTACACTTCTGCATACAAGACTAAGATGCTTGAACTCTCTCCCAATAATGCTGGACGCTCCCCCCTGCCTGAGTTCAATGTTGGTGACCATGTACTTTACTACCAACACAGAGTAGGTGGTTGCGCACATAAGTTGGACTCTCTATGGATTGGCCCTTTAGAAGTGACTTTTAAGCAAGGGTCTAAGTACACTGTAAAGCTCCTCTCCAGTGGCTGTCCTTTTGCTCAAGTGCACGCAAAGTTCCTTTGTAAATATTACCCCCTAAGGCCAATCTAGGAGAGGGCAATGTTGTGAATACCACTATTCACCATGTTTTGATTTTGCCTTTGGTGGGCCATTTTGAGGACAAATCTCTTGCTTTTGCTTTTGCCTCTTGAAACAAGTTAATGACTGAATCAGGAAGTTCAATTGTTTGGTTTCTTGATCCTGCGCAACTCACTTGCCCCACTAATGCTGGTGGCAAGTGATCCTACCGTCCTGGTAGTGTTTTGTGGTATTCCTAACCACTATATATTCCATTTCATATTCACCAATAAAAATTAAGTTCTATTCACATTTTTGTCTTTGTGTCTTCTGTACTTCTGCGCCTCTCTCTAGCCACAACTAGTAGAGATTATTCTTCCAGGGCTGCAAGGTAAACACATTTGCCTTCCCTGTCATCTAACCAAGACTTAGTACAAATCCAATCCTAAGGTTAGGATTTCCTGTTGTGTGTCTGTGCCGCGCCTCAGAACACAACAAGCCTGGCCCATCTCCGGTACATTCTTGAATGGGAGCATTGCCAGGACGTCCCAAACAAGCTCAATGGATTTTACACAGTAAACTTCACTGAGGGATACTGGGTCCAGGCAGACCCGTTGGGCATCCTTGTAGGCAGTAACTGCCCACTCAGATGCCCCCTTGGCATGCATAAGTTCTGCCAAGCCTCCAGCGACATCAGAAAGGGCCTGTGAATACAGTCCTCCAGCTCCTGCACAACAGGGGGGGACAAGCCAAATGCTTTGCCACATGAGTGGCATAATTTGCATAAAAGGTGGCCAGGACAAAGGGGACCAGGACTTGGCGGAGTTTGTTGTCTACATTTTCTAAGAAAAAAGGTAAGTTTTCTTGAAAATTTATTAATTTTGTTTTTTAGGTTACCTTCTTGTGTTTCTTCCTTGCCCGCAGCCTTGACTAGCTTGGCCATTCTTGACGCAATCAATTGCGCAGGCAATTTGGTTTTCTCTGCCCTGGCATGCTTAGTGGGTTTGAGATGTTTGTACATCTCTGGGTCATCAACCCAGACGGACAGCACAGAAAGATTGTATGCCTTAAATTGCAGGCCCTCAAGCACAGTTTTTTGAATATTTAGTAAACACTTGATTGTCTTCTCTGGGGTGTCTGGCATTTTTGATATTAGTGCCTTTGCGGACACCTTGTCAATTTTGTCCCCAGTGAGGACAGCAGACTTCACTTTGGCTTTGACCTTGCGGTCAATGTCCTTTTATTTTGTCAATCACCAAGTTGAGATCCTTCAGAAGCTTCTCCAATTCTCTCATTAATTTTTTACTAACCTTTCCATATGTTTTTATAGCTTGTGCCCCAATAAATTCTGTATTATTTTGATACTGTTGCCTCTTTTTTATTCCTTTTTGTTTTCCCATCTACTACATTATCCCATATTTTTACCCATTTTGTATATGTTTTACGCTCATCTCAATATGTGTTGTTTGCTTTGTGTTGGCATTGTTTCCTTGATTACCATATTATTTTTGGCGCTTGACATAGCCCTTGTGAAAATATTAACAACAATTTGGTGATCAGCTAAATTTGAATTAGAAAATTATAGTGTTAACCGTTTTTAGATAAAGTTGTTAATGATCCAAATTCAAAACCTTAATGATAAACTTTAAGCCAATCAGGAGCCAAGTGATAAAGTGATTATTGTGACATAAAGGGTCATTCAATAATTATTTGATGCATGTGTGCTAATTAATATAATTGGCTGGATGTTTTGCTTTTGTACACCATTGCCGCTGTGGCAAGTTGTTGATGGACTAGTGCCCAATCAGCTGCTGGGTTAGCACTAGTCCACCAACAACTTGCCACAGCGGCAATGGTGTACAAAAGCAAAACATCCAGCCAATTATATTAATTAGCACACATGCATCAAATAATTATTGAATGACCCTTTATGTCACAATAATCACTTTATCACTTGGCTCCTGATTGGCTTAAAGTTTATCATTAAGGTTTTGAATTTGGATCAGTAACAACTTTATCTAAAAACGGTTAACACTATAATTTTCTAATTCAAATTTAGCTGATCACCAAATTGTTGTTAATATTTTCACAAGGGGCTATGTTTAAGTGCTAAAAATAACTGTGTTCTGGATCTAGATACACAACATAGTAAATATATGATTTTATAGAAATAAGCTAAACATAAAGAATAAACCAACTATAATCAAAGAAAACATGAACAATTGAAATTCAAAAAAAGATAATATAAATAGAAAATGTTTGGTGACAGGGGTTTATTGGGGCAGGGAAGAGTGATGCCTAGGAGGCAGAATAACAGAGGAAGGAAGATGTAGAGGCAGTGCTGGCCTGAGGGGTCTGGGATTGGGTGGGTTGGGCTTGCAGGTTAGGGGTATTGGTGGCAGGGGCGGAGGCAGGAGGATTTTGCGTGATGGCTTCCATATAACGCTTATTGTATTCCTCATTGGTCATTGGCTGGATGGGTTGGTAAGTGGCAGTGGCCCGAGGTGAAAGGCGCTTATCCTTACATGATTGGTTGCCCATGTTCACATGGAAGCTCATTTGGGCAAACAAGTCAGCCACAATCTGGCAACCAAAGAGAAAATTGTGGTCAAGGACCCCAAGATAGAGGTCATTGAAAGCCTGAGAGTGGCGCTCCTGTAATGTGGATCCCATGTTGAAGAAGACAACATTGGCCAGATGGACGTCTGCATGGCCAGTGAGGTAGACTGAGGCCTGGTGCCCGCGTCCCTGGATGGCCTCAAGGGCGGTGGAGCTACCCTCCATCTGGTGGCTCAAGAAAACCTGGTACTTGGAATTCAAGCCATCCCAGGAGTTGAGTAATCCACCAAGGATGTGGCTGTATGAGTAGCCATTGATGAAACCTGGAGTTGTCTAATAGTAGACAAAACCCTTGGCTGAAACAGCCATAAATGCACCAATGAATGTCCCCTTCTTGACCTTCTTCCTGCTATTCTTGGCAGCGGCTTTTCCTTGCTTGCCAAAATCAACAAAAGCTATTGATAGCTTGTAATAGGAGATGAACATGACATCATCAGTTAGACTAGTCAGGCATTGGACCAGGGTTGATTCAATGGCGGTGTCATACGGGGAATACTCAGCGCCATCCCATTGGTCACTGGCAAAATTGGTAAGAACCCGTATGGAAGCCACCTTCCCATACATCCAGAGCTATACCATGCGCTTGGAGACCCATATGTTATGATGCGCAAGCTGCTTCTGAACCTGGGTCAAGGAAAGCTTGGGATCCTGCTGGAGGAGGTCAAGCATGATTGGGTATGCCTCAGATATTTGTGACTCAGGGGCCTTCTTGGGCTTCTTGGCCGTCCCAATCAGATTCCCCCTGTTCATCAGGTTGTTGAATTTCCGCATGACAGTAGCTTAGGTAAATTGCAACTGGGCGGCAATTTTTTCCCAGGACAGACCCTGTAGATTCAGTGCCACAATTTCCTGAAGAATTTGGGTGGTGATGATTTGTTGCTTGGGGCGCTAGGCCAGGGGAGCTGAAGCCTGATTGGCTGTAGGGGGGTCAGGTTGGCTGATGGCAGGAAGTTGTTCCAAATCAAGGTTGTCATCCTGATTGGTTGATTGGTGGGCAGCTTGTGCGGGGGTGGGTATGAGAGAAGAGGCAGAGCTAGACACTATGTGACTACTGAACAAGTCAAAGCCATAGGGGTCAGTGGTTAGGTACAGGTCAGCTTCCTTGTTACCTGCCTCAAAGGCTTGGGTGTAAACAGGTGCTTCCACGTTATGAGCCTTGCCTCCATTGAAGCTGGTCTGGCTGCTGCTGGCTTGGCTGCTGGCGCCATCAAAGATACTGCTTGTAAAAACCATTGTAAAAAACCTATGATAAAATCATTAAAAGTAGAAATTTTAAAATTTGATGATTTATTTTTATTGTAATCTTGAATCCATATTTGGAAGGTTCTCAAAACCATTCCATACAATCTGGAGCCATGAAAATGGATAAAATGCCTCTTTTCCTAAATTAGATAGCTGTTGATTGGCTGTTAAACTGTTATTTTTCTATTTTAGACTGCTCATACTACACATCTTGTGTGAGCTCATTTTGTTTTGTGCTTGTGTAATCTTGCTTCTATTTTGCTCAAGTTTTGTTTCACTTTAGTTCTTCTATCAGTGCCTCATATGAATCCTGATTGGATTATAATATACTCCAGAACAGCATCCATACATTTCACTTGTTGCATCAGTTCATTTTGTTTGTGGTTTGAACTACACCGCTTGATGTTTGATATAATTTTGTATAATGGGCTAGTGAAATTTTTTTTTGTTTGACAGTCCATTTATTAACTGAAATTTTGTAAATTAATTGAATCCTGAATCTTGCGCAACTTGAAATTTGTTTAAATCTGAAATCATTTTGTTTAAATCTGAGGTATTTTTTGGTTGTTGTCATAGCTTTTAAAACTACTGTATTTCTTTTGGGAGGGGAATTGGGGTTGTAATCCATTTAATTTTATTGATAGAGTTTCTTGGCAGAGAGCACCAGTTGTCAGAATCTTGGGGAGGGTCCACAAGATAAAGATGACTACAAAAAAGATTATACAAGCTCTTTGAAGAAAATATGATGTTAGCACTCTTAAGAAATAACAGCTACTATTGTTTATAATTATTAAAACACTGGCTGGGACCTAGGAGCAGAATCTACTAACTGGGATTTAGCAACATAATAAAAGCTTATAAACTGAGAATGAATTACTTACAGTTTATGAGAATTACACTCAATTGAAATATGTGTAGAGCAAGAAATGATAAGTTTATTGCTGAAGTAGATGCTAGGTATTTATAGCCTTGGTAGGCTTTCAGAAAAGGAAGAAATACCTAGGGGGTTGAGTTGTTCTCCACAGTAGGTTCAGAAATAGTTGTCTTTGTTATATTTCTGGAAGGTTGACTACTTCTAGATTCAGATTCAGAAGGAAGACTACTATCAATATTTTGTGGCTGCTGCCAAGAGGTTTGTATGTCTGTCATGGGAGAGGGTAGGCTCAAGTTTCCAACTGGGCCAAGAGGTTCACCATTAGACTTGGTTGAGACGTAGTCACTGATAGTTATATTTTGATTTGCTTGTGTTTATTGATGATTTTATCTAGCTATGTTTCAATGGTATATATTTTAATTTATATGAATTTATGAATATTTTTATTTTGGATAGATTTGATTTTTGACTGTAATTGTTTATTTTAAAATAGTACTGATGAGGTCCTTAGTTTCCCACTACTATTTGAATTGCTTACAAGTGGTTTCAGAGCTATATTTTACAAGTTAAAAATTCTACAGGGGGGTTAAAAGCTTTACAAAGTAATTCGAAAAGCTTGAAAATTGTTTTATCAACTTATTAAAATAGCTTTGATTTTACAATCAAAATGATTCAAATAAAACTCAAAATTATTACAAGATTTAAAAATAGGTGTTATTTCAATTTCCAATAAATTTACAAAAGTTGATTTATTTTTGAAACCCCATATTTAGGTTTAATATAAATTAATATTAATAGATGATAAAATGATTTACTTCAATAAAAATAGTTTTTAAAAATGATGAAATGATTTACAAGGCCCTTAATTACTTTTCAAGGTTTCTGAACCCCCTTGTGAGTTTTCCGAAATGTAAAATGTAGCTCCAAAACCACATAAACTAATTCACTTAGTAGTTGCAAAAAGTGCAATTTAAAGAAAGTAGGCTAAATATGGATTTTAAAACATCTTATAAATTTTGGGACCTTTTTGCAGTGCAATATACTTAAAGGATTAGAATTTTTTTTAGTAAATATTGAGCCAAGTTTTTACTATTTAGAAAGATGGAGCTTAAGTGACTTGGGCTATGAAGATAAATGGATAACGTGGATTAAATTCTGATTTCTGTCATAACGGTGACAGACAGTTTGACTCTATCATCAAACAGTTCTGACCCCAGTTACAGAAATACTAACTTAATGAGAAGAATATAAGCAAATTGACTACATTTTCGAATCTTTGTCGCCTGTTAGACAATAAAACCTATTCATACTTAACCGTTCTTCATTCTTTTGAACAAAGTTGTAATTTATTATAACATTTTCTTAACTTGGTTAGTTGCTGGAATTTTCTGGTACACAGCCTAATTAAGCCTAGTTGCTAATCACACTTAGTTTGGAATAAATAAGATGTCTCTTC
This sequence comes from Entomophthora muscae, assembly GCA_014839935.2. Lineage (NCBI taxonomy): Eukaryota > Fungi > Entomophthoromycota > Entomophthoromycetes > Entomophthorales > Entomophthoraceae > Entomophthora > Entomophthora muscae. The sequence continues at coordinate 59,368 of QTSX02000789.1, read as the reverse complement.
TAATGAAGAGGAGAAGTGTGACATTACTGCCGTTTATTAAGAATGTTACCAAATTGCCTTAATATTTAAAGAAAATATGATATATTTAGTATAGGCTTGTGGATTAAGGGTTGGTATGCAATATAGATCTGCGCCGAGGGGTGCAAATCCCAATGGAAAAGATCTGCGGTATGGTGCTTTGTTTGGTTTTTATCTTGGATAAGGTTGAAATCCAATCTTCATGGTTTCGGAATAAAGGATATGTTTGCTATTGATCAGCAGATGTACTGGATCCATATTCGCGGCAATTGGCGTAAACGGCACCCGCAAGGATACTTGTGAGGCAGCCCTAATTTAGCCATAGTTTAGAATAGAATATATATATTAATTCCACAAACTAGATCCACCTGCTTCCATTAGGAAACAATTTAAGATCCTTACTTTAACTATTCCCCGAGCTTCATCCAAGTCAGGGAATCAAACAACCTGAAACTGATCTGCATTCCACACTTCTCTATAGATTACTTTTAAACTAGATCCAACTTGAATAGCATCAAACAATTCCACTCCAGAAAATCAAGTCAATCAGTTAAATTGTGCATTAAACAAATCCAAGTCTCCAGAAAATAATATTTATCCAAACTTGACCTGTCGGTCAAACATTAGATCGCTTTTTGAATGGCTTTTAAAATAGATCTCAAAACATTTGGTCGAATTTTGGCTCACTTTTAAGCGCCATTTAAAATAAAATAAATTCCAAAAATAGTATCAATTTTAATCCATCTGGGTAATTATATTGTTTTATAAACGCAACATATATTTTATAATCTAGGGATAACTTAAAGGGGGACTTTTATTCTATTAGAGTCTGTTTTCAAGCTTGATAACCCATACTAACTCTACTTACAAGTTATTGTCTTCACTTGGGATCAAAGTGATATTTCTATCACGAACATGAATTTATTTTCGAAGATAAACTGTGATGACCATTCAATTGAGGCCATTAGATCAATTGAAGAAGTGTGCAATTGCATCAAGAGTATGAGCACATTCCTTTTTGAATAGATTAAATGTATTTTATTTTATAAATTTAAAAGCAACCAAATAATCTTTTTTAAAATAAATAAATATTTAATTATCCAGAAAAAACCATTTACTTCTTTTTAAGAATAATGGAATATATGCAAGCACATTACCAATTAGAACGAGGATTATAGACTGTATCTTAAAACTAGTGATAGTTAGATAATAAAATAAACAGAGTGGGTAAGGCTTTCAAGCCAAAGGTTTAATCCCAGTCAATAAACAGTAGCTACTAGGATAGGAGAAAAGTATCTTTGATGAGATGAGTATAATAAAGAAATTAAAAGTTTTCAAAGTTTCAGATGCCAATATTAAAGGAATTTCATCTTTAAAAAAGTGTCTCATCTAGGCATTTATTTAATTAAGTATACCTTGTCAGATCCGAAGTAGTTGTTGAACGCTTGCATACTTGATAGCAGAAGGCAAACATGTAGAATAGTAATAATACTTTTAGCTGATGCCTTAATAAAATAATTCACCATTTTTTGTTTTAGTTAGAAACTAAAAGTGTCAAAATTTAATTGTTAAGAAAATTTAAAATATCATTATGCTTGATGAGAGAAGAAAAGACTATTTAGTGAAGAGGATATAATCAAAACCCAAGGTCCAGCTAATATTTGCAGCCTAGAAACAATATTATTGTGCAAAAACAGAGTAAGGAAGGATTCACTAAATAATTGTAAATAAAGTTATATTAAAATAGGCATAGTCAAGATTTTCCAGAAGTTGAGACACATAATAGCAAAAATATACTGTATAAAATAATAGTACTGTGATGGGCACAATAAGTAGGTGTTGCAGGCATGTGCCATTGAAGACAATACATAAAGTTTTTTTGCCTAATCACAATAGTTAGTGTTGTTGTTGTTTGATACTTTTATCAATTTTGGGTAGCTTGTAAGAGTACACTTGTAAGTGACATTTGAAAATAAAATATTTGCCCTGTGATGATTATACCATTGTTGCAACATCTTTGATTACTCCCTCTTGGGGAATTGATACCCTGAGTAGTTCACCAAATGCCTCACCAACTAATCATTAAGATGGTGGCACCACTATCATTTGACCATCTATTATGGGGATCACACAATCCATCTCCTAAGCGGAACACAACTTGAGTAAGCCTTGTGACTTAAGAGGAACATTACTCAGATAAGCCCCATGACCATTGTTGTGTTTATACTTCTGGGAAGTATAATAAACAAAATAAAGGGGAAGATTAAGAAGAGAATGATACTTTATTGAATATGAATATAGGTTAATATATAGTATCATGACAAGCCATATGCCGTCCATGTATGTCATGGAGGTCATGGGGCTTATCTGAGTAATGTTCCTCTTGAGTCACAAGGCTTAATCAAGTTGTGTTCCATTTAGGACCTGGATTGAGTGATCCCTGTCACAGATGGTTAACTGATAACGGTGCCACCAGTTTATTGACTGGACAGTGAACCATTTGGTGAGCCGCTCAGTGATTGACTCAGGGTGTTAATTCCCCAAGAGGGAGTAATCAAAGATTTTGCGACATCTCCCCCTGGGGTGCTAGAAGGTGGAGCCTTGGGAATCTTCTTGAGAGTATCTGGTATACAGGCTTGGTATTGATCCAGTTTGGTGTTGGCTACAGGGAGCCTTGAGTTTAATTGGGCTGCTCTTGCCTTACACAAACAGAGTCAGTCATGATGCATACATTTCAGTTTGGTTTGAGCTCCAATTCCTTTGATGAGATAGGTGTTATTGGGTTTAACTTCCATGACAATTCCTTGTCTGTGTAGCCCTGGGTCTAGTTTGTGTTGGTTGTGATTGACAACCCAGATCTTGTCTCCAACTTGGAACCTTTCTTGTTGCAATAGGATTTCTTCCCGCTGGACTCTTTGGTGTTCCATTGCTTTTTGGTCCTTTCTGGCTTGTAGTACTTTTGGATCATTACTGTCTAGTATCTTCTTTGGAAGTGGCAGTCATGGTCCCGTGGTTGTACTGACAAGTGAGGGTTTCTGACCATAGACAAGCTAATAAGGGCTTTTGCCTGTATTGCAGTTGACTTGTGTTCTGCAGACAATGAGGGCAGTTGGTAGCATTTTGACCCAGGCTTTTGTATTTTTGGCAGTTAACTTACTGAGGGCTTCTACTAGAGAGCTGTTTAGTTGTTCTACACATCCATTTGCTTGTGGGTCATATGGGCTGGCTGTGACATGTTTTATTCCGTTTTTGGCAAGATAGATGTTGGTGTCAATAGCTTTGAGTTCAGTGCCTCCATCTGTGATTAAGAGGTCAGGCTTTCCAAACTTTGCTATGATCTCCTTGCCAATGAATCATCTCACGTTGTTGCCTTTGTGCTCTTTTGTGGCTTGTGCTACAGGCCATCTGGTTGCATAGTTGATGGCTGTTATTATGTACTTCTTGCCTTTGCTTTCACTGGGCATAGGTCTCACAATATCCAACGACCATACCTTGAGGGGTTGTGTGATAAATACAGGTACTACTGACTTGGGTGGAGCTTTAGTTTGGGCGTACTTCTCACAGACCTTGCATTGTTCCAGTACCTCTATGATATCATCAAGCATGTTGGGCTACCAGTAGCGTGTCTTGAGGTATTCATGAAAGTTTCTGCTACGGGTGTATCCTAAGTCTCTGTGATAACAGATGATTGTGTCAATCTTTTGTGTTGACAGGACGTAGGGTACAGTGTCACCATTTGGAAGAATTTGGTGAAGGGTACTGTATATGTTTTTGAACAGATGTTTGTTCTTGAGGACTTTCTCTTGGATGTCCATTGGTGTGCCAGGTGGGAACTCTTCCTGGAGATTTCCCATGATTAACATGGGCCAGTCAGGGTTGCCATTGGTGCAGAGGATGTGTTTATTGTATAGCCTTGATAGGGCATCTGCAGTAAGCATCTCTCTGCCTGGCTTGTATTCAATTTGTATGGGGTATCTCTGTATGAGACTCATCCATTCAGATTGTCTTCTTGACAGGTGTTGTTGTATTTTAAAGAAGACTAACAACTTGTGGTTGGTGAGTACCTTGAACGTCTGGGATTCTTCCAGATAGCATCACCACTTCATGAGGCAGTGTATGATGGCTACCAATTCCTTGTTGTGTATGGTATATCTTTTTTGCTGTCTGATAACTTCCTTGATTCATATGCCACAGGGAGGAAGTCTTTGTCTGCCGTTTGGATACAGAGTACTCCTCCTATGGCATAATCAGAAGCATTGGTTTCTAGCTCATAGATTCCTTCACAATTTGGGTATTAGAGGATAGGAGCAGTGACCATGCCTTCCTTCAGTTGGCAGAAGCGTTGATCACGTAGCGGTGTCCAGAAAAACTTGGTTGTTTTGCCTGTGATGGCAGACAGGGGAGCTGTTAGGGTGCCCCAGTCAGGGATGAACCTGCATACATAGGCTACCATTTCAAGGAAGGTGCGGAGCTTGCTCTTGTTCCTTGGGGCTGGCATCTCTCTTATTGCACATATTTTGTCTGGATCTGGCTTGATACCATCCTTGCTGATGATATGGCCAAGGAATGGAAGTTCAGTTGAGAAGAACTTGCATTTGGATGGTTTGGCAACTAGTTGGTTTTCTTTAAGGGTACAGAGGACTGCACAGACGTCTTCTCAGTGTTGTTGCAGGTTGGGACTTTAAATAATGATGTTGTCCAGGTAGATGATTGCTCTTTTCCCAATGTGTTCCTTGAATACTTCATTAATGAAGGTTATAAAGGTACTGGGAGCGTTTGTCATACTGAAATTGAGGACAACACATTCAAAGGATCTGTATTTAGTTCAAAATGCAGCCTTTGGGATGTCTTCAGGTTTCACACAAATTTGGTGATATCCTGCTGTCAAATCTTTTTGTGAAGATTTGGGACCCACCAGGGCATCAAAAAGGTCATCAATTAGAGGCAGGGGATACCTGTTCTTTATTGTGACCTTGTTGAGGGCCCTGTAGTTGGTGATAAGGCGGAGTCCTCCATCTTTCTTCACCACAAAGAAGACAGCAGTGCCAAAGGGTGATTTTGAGGGTCTGATGAGGCCTTTCTCAAGTGCCTCATCAAGGTAAGCTTTTAGGGCGTTGTCTTCTTGTGGTGTGAGGCAGTAGATGGGTTGTGCCTTAGGAACACTACCTTTCAGGTCAATTTTGTGTTGTATACCCTGATCAGGGGGCAACCTGGGTAGTGATTCTTGGAATACAGAGGAAAATTCATTGACTAGCTGGTTTCTAATTGGGTTCTGTTTGTGTTGAGTTTCTGTGTTTTTGAAGTGGATGGCTTCATATGTACATGTTCTCCAATTGATTTTGCTGATGTCAGTTTCTTTCTCTGTTTCTATGATCTTTACAAATATGTGGTCCCTCATGAGGGTGTCAAGATGTGTTGGGTACACATAATGGTGGACTTCTCCTCGCTGAATGGCAAGGGTGGCACTGTCCCAGTCAATGTGAGGCTTTATCTTTCTCATCCAATCTAATCCAAGTATGATATTCTATTTGGGGATTGGTATTATGGGGCTGCTAATTGTCATTTGTACATCTCCAATTTGGGCTTGGAAAGGTTTAGCCTCTTGAGTGACTGGTGTGCTGCAGTTGTCCACCATGATGACTTTCTTGATGCTACTTCAAGTGGTAGGTAGCTTCATGAGGTCTGCAAAACTCTTGTTGATGAGCAATTGATTGGCTCCAGTGTCAAATAGTGCTGTGCCCTGGTATCTGCAAAAACAGAAAGGATAGGTAAGGAGTTTATTTCCAGTTTGGGTGGCAAACAGTAGAGGATTGCTGGAGGGAACTTGGATCATGGTGATTGAGTCCAGGTCCTGTTCTCTGTACGAGTCTTGTGAAGTGAGGGAGGGCAGCTTGCCTAAGCACTCCCCTGAGCTTTTCCCTCCTTGTTGGTATCTTTGGTGCTGGCCTGGTTGGCTTGCGCAGTGCAATTCCTGGTTTGAGGATGGGTACTGTTGGCTTGGTTGTTTTGCTTATTAGAGCGAGGCTCTCTTCTAGCTGCAGGGTTTTCCTTGCGCTTGTTGGTGGTGTGTAGATTGTCAGACTTCTGAGCTGCGTGTTTTCCTTCTAGGAATACATCCTCAGGGATCTTGCAGCAGGTCATGTCAAACTGACGTCTAATGTGTGTGGGAAGGCCATTGTAGAAGTCCAGATGTGGCCCAGGTTCATCAAAGTTGATGGTGTTGGATGCACGGTCATGTAGTCCTTCATAGGCAGCAATGGATTCTTTGATGGTTCCTGTCATTTTGAAGGTTCAGAGCTTGGTCATGATAACTACATCTGAGTCCTGCATGGAGAACTTTTTGAGGAATGCGGCCTTGAACACTTCCCAATTTTCCTTCTGGTCAGGGTGTTGGGCTAGCCATTTGGTTACAAAACGTGAAGCAGTCTCTGTGACACGGAGGGCAATCTTGCTGACCCAGAGTCTTTGGGGGGTATTCTACTTGTTTGAACTTGCTCTCAGTGCTGTTGATCCAAAGAGAGGCGTTTTCATGGTGTAGTCCTGCAAAGGCACCAATCTCAGCGGTATGTAAGCGTTGAAACACAATATTGGGTATCTCAGGCTGCATAGGTGCTGTTGTGGTTGGCGTGGTAGGGAACAGTTTGCAGGCTTTGAGAGCGTTGTACTGGTCAATGGGTACAAGGACATTATTGTAGATGACAAGGCCTGGGGGAACGTATTGTCCTACTTTGTAATCTCTCCAGCTGTTAGGGAGTGACATTGTTTGGGTTCTTTTCTTGGGTGGAATTTTTCCTTTGAGTTGGGTAGGTATGGATAACCTACCTGTGCTACCACTGTTGCGTTTACACTTCTGGGAAGTATAATAAACAAAATAAAGGGGAAGATTAAGAAGATAATGATACTTTATTGAATATGAATATAGAATATTATATAGTATCATGACAAGCCACATGTTGTCCATGTACGTCATGGAGGTCATGGGGCTTATCTGAGTAATGTTCCTCTTAAGTCACAAGGCTTAATCAAGTTGTGTTCCATTTAGGACCTGGATTGAGTGATCCTCATCATAGATGGTTAACTGATAACGGTGCCACCAGTTTATTGACTGAACAGTAAACCATTTGGTGAGCTGCTTGGTGATTTACTCAGGGTGTTAATTCCCTGAGAGGGAGAAATTGAAGATGTTGTAACACCATCATGGTAGGACACATCATTTCAAAAAATGGCATCTCAAAAAATGCCATCTCAAATGTAATTCAAGATAGCATTTTTTGTGTTAGTGATTTTGAATCACAAAAAATAAAATAAACAATAAAATAGTTAAAATTTACATATACCTTTATAATGTGGCATCTCAAATTTATGCCATCTCAATTCCGTCACTTTGAGTCAGGTTAATTAAATCTTATTTTGCTAACTTTATTTACATATGAAAACACTTAGTGTGGGGCGTGTTTACGCCATCTCAACTTTACGTCATTTTGAATTACGCCATTTATCTATAACTAAAATAAGCTTATATACAAACTAAAACATAGTCTGTGGTATGGTACCAGAAGGTGTTCCTATAGTGTTAATCTAAGACACTTATACTAAGAACAACCTAAATAGACGCCACTATGATAGTCCTTCTAGTGATTTTCATTGCTGGGTAAAAAAAACCAGTTTGTTATATGCAATTTATAACTTTATTATACATGGATATGCTGATAAGGGTTTCATCAATAAAATATTTTAATAGTGATTTTAATATGGAAGGGGGTGATTATGCCATTTCAATTTACATCACTTCAAATTCCACCAAGTTTTATATCACCCAATTGATTCAATGTGCACAATGGATAGGGGGAAATAAGGGGGATTACCTATGACGCCAGGCTACGCTATATCAATTCCCCTCCGCAATTCTTGCTTTCCACTTTTCAAAAGTATAGTTTCACGTCAAAAACAATATTAATAAAAAATGTAAGAAAACATATGAAACTTTGCAAATATATATTTTTTGATGTTCTCTAAACAACTGGGTAATTTTTAACCCCAGTTCTATAAGCTATTTTTTGAGAAATTCAAGTTTTACTCTTTGGCCTGGTTGAGGTAGCTCCACTGTAGATTTGTTAATTTAATATAAAAAATGGTCAAAAACACTATGTTTTTGAGCTACAGCACCTCAATTACGTCACTTCAAAAACGCCATCTTGAGAGCAAGTTTTCAGTCAAAACTCAAAGTTTTGCAACCTTACGTTACTAATAAAAAAATATTTTTACAAAATAAAAAACATTGAAATTTTAGCAGTATACTTTTTTGATCTCCTCTACAATTCTATGTAAAAAAATTGATACTTTTATATTAAAAACATTCTCATTTTTCTCTTTAAAAACAACCCCCAAATTGCTCATATTTTGATACTAATTCACTTTTAGATGCCTCCCAAGTCCATCAACAAAGCTGCGTCCAAGGCCTCCAAGGCCTCCAAAGACAAGACCACTCCTCCCAAGGCCAAAAAGGACAAAACTACCCCTAAAAGCAGCCTGCTAAAGGTAAATCTCCTCCCAAGACACCTATGCCCTCACCAGAGCCTGAGGAAACAAGCCCAACCCCTCCCCATTCTCCTTTTGTTTACTCCCTGTCAGACCCTCAAGAGAAGTTGTTCAAATTCAATTGCCATTCTGACCCCACTTCAGAGCCTTAGGATGAAAATGAGCCTGAGCCTGAGCCTGGTGCTCCTGCAGATGAGCCAATTGAGCTCTGGGATCTTAACTCAATCCACAATGTATGCAACCAAAATGGCACCTTTGCTGTGCCAACAACATACCCTGTCAGCTATCCAATTATGATAAAGAAAGGGGGTGCTGGCTTTGTCCACAAGGGCTACAGCTTCAGCTGCAATGACAAGAAGAAGCCCATCCATCAACATCACTTCAAATGTGATAATGTTGGCTATCCTGCTAGACTTACCACATATGGGTTCACTTGTTTTAAAGCTCTGACTATTGGGCATGACTGTGCTGAGCCTTTTAATCCTCTATATCAACTGATCTGCAGGTTTCTTTGTTGCAACTGAACCAATAAGGGTTCAGTATTTGGAGTTGGGGAAGACAACAGTCCAATAGAAAGGACAGAATAATAAGAATAAGGTATTGTTTATTGTAGAATATTGTGAGTAATATACTATATGAAAACAGCCACAAAGCCACAAGGGGGTGGCATAGTGAGAAGTTCCATGTAAGGTTTGGAGCCAAGAAATAACTTGTGCGGGAATCAGCAAGTCAAATTGGCAGCGCTCCTAATTAGGATGAAGTACCTGCCATTTGATATTGCCATCAGACTAATCCATAACGTTAGATACGTCTAGGGGCAGCTTATTGAGCTCCCCCTGTGTATCATAAGATATGTTAGCAGCCAAGTCTAGGAACTTGGTTGCAACATCTTTACCAGGTGATCCTAACCACAAAGGACCAAACTGCAACTGAGGTCAGAAACAATGTGCTCATTAATCTAAATGATATCCAACTGGCAACTGTTGGTGGCGCCTCAAAACTACAGAGATATCTCACTGACCAGAGATATGCTCTGAGCACTGAAGGCGTCAGTGCTACATCAATTGACCAGTTGATTCTAACTGAGGAGCAAAAGCTTTCACAGCATGAAGAGAGATTCCTCCTTCACAATGATGGGCAACATGCCCCAGAGTGGATCATCTGCTTTGGAACAAGCCAGGATCTTTGCAGCCTTTTAAAATTCAAGACCTGGCTTGCAGATGAAACATTCTCCACCTGTCCAAACCTCTTCAGCCAGCTTTGGAATATCCATGGGCAGATTGGCAATCTAGTTCTTCCCCTGGTCTTCTTTTTCCTCCCAAATAAGAAGCAGGAAACTTATGTCCAGGCTCTAACAATATTAAAGGCCAAGTTGGATGAGATCCTCCCAACTATTGAAGATGAGCCAAAGGAGACTAGAGGGCGCAAGAAAAAGGCCCATTCAGAGGAAGCCACCCCAATCAAGAAAAAGCCCAAAGCCTTCCCTATCATGAATATCTGGTAGTAGATTTTGAGCAGGCTCAGGCCAATGCTTTTATTAGAGTCTTCAAGAGCTCCCCTCAAGGATGCTACTTTCACTTCCGGCAGGCACTCTACTGCTGCCTCCAAAAGTGCTCTGCACTTCATGAGCTGGTCTACACTGAAGGCACAAAGGAAGCAAAGGACGTGTTCAACTGCTTTGCTGCCCTTGCCCTTGTGCAAAAGTAGGAGACAAATGCCTTCTATGACGCCCTTCTCTGCCATCCTTACATTATTGCCAACCAGGCAGCCTTTGCGCCCTTTATTGAGTATTTTGAAACTCAATGGGTTGGTATTTTTCAGGGAGCACGCCCCATTAGAAAAGGTGGTGACTCAATCACATGGAACTGCTTTAAGAAGGTAAAGGATGGCCTAATCAAGACCACCTCTTCTCTTGAAGGATGGCATAGTCAATTTGCCATAAGGGTCCGGGTTCAGAAGCCCAAGTTCAACAAAATCATGGTGCATCTCAAAACCCAGCAGGACATCTCTGCCTGACTCTTAAAACAGGCATGAAAACCAAGGGTGATCCCCCCAAGCAGACCAAAGCGGTGAAAAAGTATACAGAGATTAGCAAGGTGGTCCTTGCCTACTATCCCAAGGATAGCAAGCTTGAGCATCTCCAAGCTATCTCAGTTGCTCTTTCTACTAATATTTGAACCCTTTCCTAATAAAGTTTTCTTTATATTCTCTCTTATTTCCTTTAATTTTATCACTATTTTTGACTTTTTTAGTATTTGGTACAATTGTATGATTATTTTAAAGTATAGTTTATAGTTAAAATAGATGAAAATTGTTGTTTTTTGGGTATATTTTTACTTTTGGGCTTTACGCAACTATGTTGCTACTAATTAACCCCATTTTTATTGCAGATTTGGAATTCTGAGGCCTTTTTTAAGCCTAGAAATGTTTTTTGAATTTTTATTTTTGGGAATTTTTTGGGTGATTTTTGGAGTTCAAAAAATCTAAAATTTTAAAACTGTTTTTTCTTAGTCAAAATGCCGTAAATCAAAATGGCGTTTTTACTAGTAAATCAAGATAGCAGAAATTCAAGATGGCGTATTTTGAGATGGCATTTTTTGAGATGCTATTTTCAAAATGGCGTGTCCTACCACCATCATGACATACATGAACAGCATGTGGCTTTCAATGATACTATATATAATCCTATATTTATATCCAATAAAGTATCATTCTCTTCTTAATCTTTCCCCTTTATCTTGTTTATTATACTTCCCAAAAGTATATATTTGACACCATGTGGTAATGAGATTATGAGATCATCTTGGGCTATAATAAAGATTGGGGGTCAAATAAAAATGATTGATATTTAATCCTTCCATCCCTTTTGGGTAGCTTATAAAAGGGACACTATAAGGTATAGTGCAAGAATGTAAATCCTAAAAAATCATTGGGGAATATATTTAAAAAACCAATATTGGATTCCTGCCCACCAACTTATCTCAAAATTTTTGTAACTTACCCAATAATAGTTCATTATTTAGATTGGGGAAGACAACATTACAATAGAAAGGACAAGGATAGGAAGAGATCATGTTTATTAGAGAATATCATAATTAATATAGTATACTGGAAAGCCACAAGGCCACTAGGGAATAGCACTGTGGCGGTTTTGGTATAAGGTTTTGGGCTGAAAATCTTAAGTGAGGGATCAGTACGTTCAATTGAAATTGCTTTTATTCAGGAGATAAGGTTAAAGTTAAGTGGTGTGCTGCACTGTTCAAGAAAAATCTATAAGACATCTCTTTGAGTGCTCCCTGTGTATTATGAGATATATTAGAGGATGAGGGAGTAATATTGGTTGCAACATCCCCTGCTTGCTGCTGCACACCAGGATTGCAGCTTGAAAGAGATCTGAAAAGGTGTGCACAAAGAGGTTTTTGTGGGGATGGCACAACAGGGGCACAAGTGGTCATGGTGGAGTCTTCTGATATTTTTTGGGTGTCTTAAAGTCAGTGGATGTGATTGTTGTAGATAACAGCTACCTCAAAGGGCCTGAGGTGATTGGGTTCAAGTTTTTCAGAGTTTGGGTTAAGGGTGTAGACCAGATCACCCACAGTGTAATTTTTTAAAGCCCAGCTGTGGTAGACAAAGCAGAAATTACTTTATATAATAGGTGTGAAAAATAGATAGCAAGCTTGGGTAGAACTTCAATGATATTTTAAGCTATCAAATATTCAAAGATTGTTTATTTATAGCAAAATCAATAATGAGGAGGAATTTAAGGTGAACTATGAGTGCATAGTGTTTAATGAACTTGCAGTTCATTAATTATAAGGTCTTGGGTTCCAGTTGATTTTACACATAATGTGGGCTCTTAACAGGTACTAATTCATTACTAAATTATTCTAGAAATATAAAGAGCTTTAAAATTGTTAAAACAGAAGGACCAACCTGCCAACAAGGTTCCAACTAAGCGGGTTTGTGACCTGCAATCTGACTTCCCTGTGACCTGGTCCCAAACAAGGAAGTCAACTCAAATTCCCAAAAGTGACAACATGAACAAATAATAATCCTATTTGGTGGATGACTTGATTTGGTGCCTGATCCTTTACCAGGACCAAACCACCTCCTTCACCATCCAACTGAATGATCTGCATAATCATGTTCCTCTTAAAATGATTAACAACAACTATATTATCTCTATCTCCAAATAAAGATAATTATCTAGTTTCCAACATCTTCCCCTTGTAACTCTGCCAAAATAGCACAGTTACAACAAAATAAGTGATTCATTAATAATTTTGCTTTCTTATTTGCTGAGATACACTTGCATGGATGACATCTTTATGCAGCAGGAGTTCATGCAGGGGGAATTGCTTTTGCTCAATTCAGCTCTAAATTGGTATTTTTAATCTTGCTTGATCTATTAAGATGAATTGTATTTGCTGTCAAGAGCTCTTGAATGCAGGTTTGAATAAACATTCATTGATTAGTGGGTGAGATATGATTGCATGAATTACATCACTTATGCAACCATGACATCATTCTTAATGAAGTAGCGGTATCTCAATCTGGCACTTTACAATGCTCCCCTTTTGCACTAGACTTTGCTTATTTTTTGCTTTGATCCTCATTCAGGACTATGTCAGAAGTGATTCTGACAACTTTTTTAAGGTGTTTATTTGCCCCCTTGATCTGCTCTTGTTTTATGCCACAGGCCTTGGCAAGCCACTGGGTTAACAAGGGGGTATTTGTAAGGGGGTTTCCCTTAGACAGTGGACTGTAACTTCCACTTCTCTACTCCAGTTAGTTCATCAGAAGTTCCAAAATCTAGGGCACTGGGACTGAAGCCTGTACCACGGTTGATTCTAGCCTGTAGAATGAGCAAGGGAGTATGGAGGTGCTTGGTTCAGGCAGTGTTTAGGTGCTCTTGGAAGATTTTGGAAATTAGTTGTACCAGAGAGCTATTTAAGTTCTCTAAACACCTATTGGTCTGAGGATGATATGATGTAGTGACTACTTGTTCAAAGGTGTTCTTGACACAGTAAAATTTCATAATGTGGCCTACAAGTTCAGGTCCTCTGTCAGTAATAAGCCATTTAGGGCAGCCAAAGCATGCCACAAAAATATTGCCAATAAATCAAGTGATAGTGGTGAATAGTGTGTTTAGTAATTGCTCATGATACTGGCCAACAGTAAAGTAGTTGATAGTGTCACAAGTGACAATTACCTATTATTGATCCACAAGGCAGAATCCCATTCCCGGGGTTCAAACCTAAAATCCCTGAGGGCTGCCATCCTTCATTTTTTGGGATCAAGTCAGAAATAAATTTAACCTTGGAAAAACCTCCAAAAACAAGGCCTGTCAGATTCTGATAGATCCTATGTCTCAAAAAAAGGAAATCAATATTATCCATTCCAACCCAGCCAATGATGAACTGAAAATTTAAGTTACCACCAAAAATTCCTAGACCCTGGTAAAAACTACCACCTGGCCAAAAGAATTTTGCAAAAGTTCTCATATGGCAGATGGGCATACAGTAGTTTTAAAAGCTATGGCAACAAGCAAAAGCAGCTCATATTTAAATAAAATGAACTCAGATTTAAGAGAAATTGAAATGAATCCAAATCTATTGTAAATCAATATAAAGTTGTTTATTTTTAATTTTGTTTAAATCTGATTTCATTTTGTTTAAATTTGGATTGTTTTTTATTGCCATAGCTTTTAAAACTAATACCTTATACTCTGGGGCTGCCAGAAAGTTGCCCATTGTAATTTTGCAGTAACATGTTATGAACCTCTGGTTCTCTCAGGTCATATCATACCTAATTTTAACACTTTTTTATTTTCAGATTAATTTCTCTGTCTCTGCTTCTTTCACCAGCTAACCTCAAGAAACCACAGACAAGCCACCCAAGTTATACTGCCCCCAGGAGCACCTTAAAGCCTGGTACATTTCACAGAATATCCCTTCAATACTGCCTATTTGGAGTTCACCTTAGAAGAAATGATGATCTATGACCCTGAAGCCAGAACCAGGGAACCTGAAATCATTGAATGTGAAGGCGCCTGGTATATCAAGCAACCATTACTATTCCAAGACAACTATAACTAACTGCCCACATATCTAGTACCCATGACTCCTCTTATGACCCTGCAGTCCAACTGCCCACAAGAAACCATGATGGCCTATGAGTCAGTCTCTACCCAATTATTTGACATCCTCTACATAACACTCACTGGGTTAGTTGACTTTATGGTGCCCACTAATGGGCCTTAGCCTTGCTTAGAAAATTGTTCTCCTATATTGTAAAGCTAGCCCACATCCTGTAGTGGGCCTGTGAAGGTCCACATGGGAGCTATTGTGTAGGCAAGGGTTGATTTGGTCTCAATAGAGACTCTATTCTGAAAAATGGCCATGGGTAGTAGTTTTGGGATGTGTAGAGGCCTAGTAGGTAGCATTGGCTACTAGAGGCGGAGGTTGAACCAGCCTGGCAGGTAATATTGGCTGTAAGTGTGCAAGATAGGTGTCTCCACCTAGTAGGTAACATTGGCTACTAGGGGTGGGGAATTGCTTTTCTCCTCAGCAGGTAACATTGGCTGCTGAGAAGAATGGGTGGGGTGACCTAGCAGGTAAATTTGGATGCTAGGGAAGGGAGGAGCTGAGACAGCTCTGCATGCCCTTGTGCACTCACAGGAAGTCTGTGGGTAAGCATCTTACCTAACAGACTGGTAGGGTTTCAATGTCTGTTTTTCTGGAGGCTTTGAGGAGGTCCTGAAGCCACCATAGAGGCATGGATATGCTCAGAAGCGTTGTCAGGATAGCTGCTCAGGGAAGCAGCTGCAGAACTTGGTATTATCAGGCCTCTGGAAAGTAAATTTGGTCACTTTGCACCTGAAAGCTCAGACTTAACCACCTGAGTGAGTAAAGACAACTGCACAGACATGAGTATTGTCTGTGGTTGAATGGCCCAAGTGGAGGTCACTTGCAGAGGCCCAGTCAAATTCTAGTAGCCTTGTAGACTTATTGCCTGAATCTGAGGTATTAGTAACAGGGACTGAAAGTGGAACCAAAAGTGGTTTATAAGAAAATATCACAGTGAAGAATAATAAGAAGGACTGGATTATCACAGTGAAGACTAGTTGAAGGACTGGAGGATCATAGTGAGGAATAGAACCTAGGTGTTTCATAGACTAGCTAATGGACTAGAAAGGACTAGCTGAAGGAATAAAAGATCATGGAGAAGGACTAGCTGAAGGACTAGAAGATTGTGGAGAAGAACTAGCTAGAGAACTGGAAGTTGGTTGAGAAGAACCAGAAGAAGTAGGTGAAGGAGCAAGAATGCTGAATTTGGACTATTGGAAGTAGGATTAATAATAAGAAAGAAGTAGTAAAAGAATTAATTGATATGCCAAAAATTTGATAAAAAGATTAAGATTAATATCATATTAAGAAAGAGTATAAAGCAGGAAATAGTTTACAGGTAATAGACTGTAAATTTATTAAGAGTTGATTGAGTAAGAAGGAGTCAAAGAGGCCAGAGACAGGACAGAGAAACTTTGAAGACAAAGGCTGAAGTTTTGCTGAAATGATTAAGTGAAGCAAAAGGCAACCCGCAAGTGGTTTCAAAAGGCTGAAATGTGGAAGAAAATGCAGAGAAACACAGAGAAATGTTGAAGAAATCAGGGTTCAAAAATCTTTTAAGTAAAATATAGTTGGAAGCGCTCAAGTTTGCCCAGAGAAACATAACAGGAATCACAGCAAACCTGTTTGAAACGCAGAGCAGGTGTTTATCCAGAGAGAGACAGTGCCAAGTTCAAACCAGGGTCAAGAGCAAGTCATTTGGGCAAATGCTTTACCAAAAAAGTTCAATCCAGGAGTTTGATTGGCTGCAGGTCAAAGCTTTATTGATCAAGGCTTTAAGGGATTATACTAAAGATTTTAAGCCTAAAAAATGCTGGAATGAAGCAGGAAAACCAGGGTTTTAATTAACTGGAGTAAGATAAAAGGTTTGATATATTATAGAGCAAGGAAAACTAGATAGTTTAAGCCTGTAAAAAACAGAGTTCTGAGATAAATAAGGACTGAAACAAGGAGCTATAAAAGGGGGGGGGAGTATGAAGCTTTTCAGGGATTAAACAGAGTGGATTACAAAGGCCACAAGGACTATACAGAGAGCTTTAGCCCAAGATAAAGGTGCAGAAGCCCAAGATTAAAGAGCTGGAGCCTAAGCAGGGAGCAGGAGTCCAATACTAAGGAGCAGGAGTCTAAGACCAAGTACATGAAGTACAAGATATGACTGGAGGACTCCAATTATTGGTAAACCCATATTGTTCCCATGACCCCCTGGGCTATATACCAGAAGTTTTCTAAGGAGATCTTCCTTCTGAGAGTGAATAAAAGCCCATTTTGGCCCCTATAAATATTTTTGAGATACATTTTCCCTTACTAGAGAATGGCAACCCTTTCCAGCGGTCCCTGGCTATGACCCAGGACACACAATGAAGACAGGTGAACAAGAAACCCACAGGGTTCCAACCCACAGTCAGTTGGTTAATTTTGTGAGTGATAGGTGTCAACCCTCCAAAACCCTGGCCAAGAGCGCCACCAATTTCAAGGACCTGGTTCTCTAAAATGCCCTCAAAAAACTGAGAATAGTGATAAGTTCATGCTTCATGACAATGGGCAGGAAGTGGAGAATAGAATCATAGTTTATGCCACAACTCAAAACCTTGAGCAGCTGACCACTTCTACCTTTTGGTTATGTGATGGCACATTTTCTACCTTCCCTACCATCTTCAAGCAGCTTTGAGTACTGCATGGGCAGCTTGATGCCCAGGTCATTCCTCTTATTTTCTTTCTTCTGTCTGATGCTAAGATCAAAGTCCCAACACAGCCTTTAAAAATTTTCAGGATGCATTAAGCTCCCTACCCATCAACAAGCTCCCCCTACCACCCACACCACCAGAGCATACCCTTCCTCTGCTGAGAAGAATGAGTCTTCCCAGGCTGCTGAGCAGCTAGCTCATATACGCAGACTTGGGCCAAAGATGATTATCATGGTCTTTGTGCTTTCTCCATTCATAGCCTTTGAGGCCACCTTCAATGGAAAAGTCCTGGTCTTTTTATTTTATTTTATACAGGCCCTCATCAAGAAACTCAATAGTGAGAAGGGCCTCTTTGACAGGTATCTTAATGATGGTAAAGGGAATTGCCGCTTTGCCATAACCCAGTTTGCTGCCTTGGATTTTTTGAACCAAGAGAAAACTGAGATTGGCTATGAGGCCATTCATGAGGATGCTTATATCAAAATTTATTATGCTATTTTCATGGGTTACCTTACTTTGAAAAGCAGTGGGTAGGCAATAAGGTGACTTTCAGGAGAGGGAAGAGCGGGGCTACTGAACCCTGGAACTTTCAAAGTGCCTGCAGTAATGGGGAGATGGAGACAACTTCTAGCCTCAAGGTGTAGCACAAGCATCTGAAGACCAAGTTTGGGGCCAACCCCAAGTTCAAAAAGTTCTTTTCCAAGATTCAGGAGGATCAAGCCAGGAATATCTCCAAGTTCTTGGACCTGGCCAACCAGGCGGTCCCAAAAAAGAAGAAGTAAAAAGTGGAGGAAATCAAGAAATACCTTGGGGACTTGACCACTGCCCTTATTGGTGGCTTTAATTAGTTTAATAAAATTTTCTTTTGCTTTGCCTATATAATTTTTACTTTGAAACTTTTAGAAATTTTATTTTAATTAGGTAGTACTGATTATTTTATGATTATATGGTGTTGCAGATCCTGAATGGATTAGACAAAGTACTGTCCACTTAGGGTTTAAGAGACAAAAAAATTGCACAACCGCACAATTGCCTTATTATGGTACAGTTTTAATAAGGTTAATTACATTTAAAGCTCCTAAAAACAGGTGTTCAAAGTGTATTCAAATTGCGCATCTAGCGCAGGCTTTACTTCTGAGGCTATAAATAAAGTGGCAAAATAATTGCCACTTGCCTCCATTAGGCAAACTGTGTGAAACAGGTTGTTTCATTGTGCGGCTCTTTCTACTATGATTTTACACTCTCCTCCATTTGGAAAGTCCTTCTGCCTGTTCCTCCTTTCCCTTAGTGGAAATTCCCCTGCCTCTTACTATAAAACTGCATCATTATCTAAATAAATACCAGTTTTATCATTATATCTTTATATTCTTCTGTCCTACCCAAGGCTGTCACTATACCAACTACAGGTATAGTATTAAGAGTTAAGATCCTGACTAACTGCTTGTAGAAAATAGCACCCTATACTGCTATAAATACGGCATTGGCACTCATGTCTTACCACACCACCAGCCCCCACCCCCACAATTCTGTCTATGAAGAGGGAGGAATGCCCCTGACTGAGTCTTCTACCACTGCTTCCCCCTACCACCAGGCACCAGCCTTCACTGCTGCTAATGCACATGCTGGGGAAAGAGCAGGCACTCCCTATGGCCTGCCTACCCTTAGTCATTTCATGACCAAACATCAACGTCCCCCAGCCATTATTTTTGGCCAACCACTGCTTCTACAAGCGCCTGCACCCTTGGAAATGGATGCCAATTCTTCCCTCTCTGAGGATACCATATGTAATGCCATCAACACCATGAGCTCTGGTGCCGCTGACAATGGTGCTTGCTCTTAACACCTGGCTCTTCAGCAACCTTTGGCTTAAAACTCCCTGGTTTACTTCCTGAGCCTCTCCCAAGCCAACCTTGACCAACTTTACCGCAACCTCTGCACTGTCTGTTGTGATCTGAGGCGCGGCACAGAGTCACAACGGGAAATCCTAACCTTAGGATTGGATTTGTACTAAGCCTTGGTTAGAATGGCAGGGAAGTCTATGTAATTACCTTGTGGCCCTGATTGAATAATATCTTCTGGACATGACTAGAGAGGCGCCAAAGTATGTGGAGACACAAAGACAAAAATGTGAATAGAACTTAAATTTTATTGGGTATAAATATTGGGAATATATAGTGTGTAGCTTTACCACAAAACAGTACATGGACGGTAGGATTACTTGCCACAGGCATGAGTGGGTCAAGTGAGTTGCGCAGAATCAGGAAACTGAACAATTAAGTTTCCAAAATTGGAGCCAGACTCATTTCAAAGGGCAAAAGTGAAAGAGAGAGATTTGTCCTTGAAATAACCCATTGAAGGCAAAATCAAAACATGGTGAATGGCGGCATTCACAACATTGCCCCTCTAGATTAGCCTTAGGGGGTGGTACTTGCAGAGGAACTTGGCATGCACACGGGCAAATGGTTGACCACTGAAGAGGGGTTTTACAGTATACTCTGATCCTCATTTGAAGGTCACTTCCAAGGGCCCAATCCACAATGAGTCTAGTTTATGAGCACGTCCTCCTACTCTATGCTTATAGTAAAGAACATGGTCCCCAATGTAGAACTCAGGCAAGGGATATTGTCCAGCATTGTTGGGAGAGAGCTCAAGCATCTTGGTCTTATATGCAGACGTGTAGGCAGAGGCCTGAATATCAATGATTTGGTTGACTAGATCTTTGATATGGTCATCAGGGTTCATGGCCTTATCAGAGGAGAGTAGGGGGGCCCCAAGAGCAACAGAGTAGTGGCTTTACGGCCATACAACATAGCAAAAGGAGAATACCCAATGACACAATGTTTTCTAAAGAGATAGGCAAAGAGAGCTGTGGGTAAGTATAGATCCCAGTTGGCAGCGTCAGAGTGAGTTTCCTCATGACAGAAACCAGAGTCAAATTTGCGCGCTCAACTGCCCCATTGGTGAAAGAATTATAGGGGGCAGAAAGAGACTGGTGAGACCCCAAGGCTTCAACAACAGAGGTTACTAACTTGGTGTTGAAGTTAATCCCATTGTCAGACAACAACACTTGAGGACAACTGTGGCAAAAGAATACATCTTGCAGCAGAAAGGCGGTGGTTGTTTTGGCAGTGATGTCTTTAGTAGGGCAAGCTTCTACCCACTTGATAAAATGATCAACAGCAATTAGGATAAAGCAACAACAAGGGCAGAGCAAGGTAAAAGTTCTACAGCGTCAATACTGACAGTGTGAAATGCATGTTGAGGGGGGACTAGCTTGAACTTGTGAGCGGCAGCTTGAGGTTGTTGGGGCTGACAATCATGGCAACTAGCAATAACATCTGGGATCAGCAGGCAAAGCTTTTCACAGAAGTAATTCTTCTGGAGCCAGGCATAAGTCTTGACAACGCCTGTGTCCTTTCTCCTTATGAGCTTAAAGCACCACCAAAAGGCAAAGACTAATCCATACATAAGGCAAGTAGTGGTCTTTTACCTTCTTGAAAAGCTGATTGTTGCAAATGAGTGTGTCTTCAGATAATTTAGAAAGGGCGACTCAAACTTCTTCTGTCTTGTTTTCCCACAAAGAAGGATATCCAATTAGTTTGTACAACCTGTCAGCCTCAGCAGGGTGTAGAGCAAGGATGGGTCATTCTGGACAGTCCATCAGCATTCTGATGTTGAATCCCAGACATGTAGCACAGTGAAGTTGTACCCTTAAAGGTGGAGAGCCCATCTAGCTAGTTGTACTTCTGGTTCCTTAAGCTGTTGTAACCATTGGAGTGAAGCGTGGTCAGTAACTACAGTGAAATGAGTGCAATACACGTAATGGCAGAACTGCTTGATAGCATGCAGCACAGCAAGGCACTATTTTTCTGTTACATTGTAATTCTTCTAATTCTTATTCAGGACACAAGAGGGATAAACTAAAGGGTGATCCACACCCTTATCATCCAATTGAGCCAAGATGGCTCTAATGCCCAGGTCACTAGCATCAGTATATAGGATGAATTCCTTATTGTAATCAGGATATACTAGGATATGGGCCTCCTTAAGTTTTTGCTTAAGGGTCTCAAAGGTCTTTTGCTGGCTGGTAGTCCATTTGAAATGGACATTACACAGCAGCTAGACCAAGGGTTTGCTAGTATCAGCAAAGTTGGGGATGAATTGCCTGTAGTATACATTGTGCCCAGAAAGACCTGAACTTCTTGCAGGTTGGTGAGTGGAAGCATTTTATCAATGGCCTCAACTTTCTTAGTCATGGGGAAAATTCCTGTCTGAGTCACCTCATGTCCCAAGAATTAAAGGCGTTCCTTGGAGCAGGCACACTTAGATGGTTTTAACTTAAGACCAGCTTCTCAAATCTTTATAAACACTTCCTTGAGATGATCCAGGTTGTCAGTAAAGGTAGCAATAAAGAATGTTATATAATCCTAGTACACTAGGACACATTAGAGCTTCAAATCATGGAGGATGGAGTCCATGGCTTTTTGGAAAGTAGATGGAGCATTAAAGAGTCCCTGTGAAATACATGTAAGCTCAAACAATCCTTCATAAGTAATGAGCACAATCTTCTGTCTATCCTCAGGAGAGAGATCAACTTACTAGTACCTAGAGGCTAGGTCCATAGCAGAGAAGAACTTGGAACCCCCAAGGTGGCAAAGAGAATCATCAATGTGTGGTAAGGGGTAGGAATCCTTTTTGGTTAAAGAGTTCAATTGTTGGTAGTCATCACAATATGATGACTTCCATCCTTCTTTTTTATTATGAGCAAGGGGAAGGCCCATGGACTTTGGGAAGGAGCAAGTAGTCCAGCGTCTAGAAGTTGTTTGAGCTCTTTAGACACCTGAGCATCCTTTATACGGCTGTGGCAATGAGGTTTAGAACAGAAGGGGGGAGTGTCACCAGTATCAATCTGGTGTGTGACGCCTTTGGTTAGACCATAATCAGTGCTATCTTTAGAAAAGATATCTGAAAACTAATCCAGTAGGTCAAGCACCTCATTCTGTTGAACTAGGGATAGTTGCGTGAAGTCTTGAGCAGTGAACAAGGATAGGACTTGGGGCTTGTCCTCAGGTAAATTAAAGTCTTGGAATGTATCAAAGGGATATAGTGATAGGATGTCAGGGGCATTCAACAACTTGACATAGCCAATAAACTGCCCTCTAGACACATTTATAGGTTGAGCAGTTAAGTTGGCAACCAGAAATTGAACAGGGTCTTTATGAGAGACAACCAAGATTCCTGGACAGAGATAGGATTCATTGCGGCCTAGCAAGGGAGGAGAGTATAACTTTAGGAATGTACGCTTGGGCAGCTCATACAATATTTGGGAGTCTAGGATAGCCTGAGACCCAGGAGAAATAGTCACAGCAGAAGTGTACAAGAGATAAATCCCTTCAGACTCAGGACAAGCCATAGGAAGGCACTTCATGTTGGAGGAATGGGTACAGTATTTTAAAGTAAAACACCAGTGGATATTCCAAGTCACATGTCTTGAGGCGCTTCCTGGGAACTTTAAATGACTCTTCAAAGATCAAAGGGACCTTTTACCCTAAGATAGAGAGGTATCTGTCCTTTAAGTTGATGATCCCACTGTATTATCTAAGGAATTGAGTACCAACTAAGAGATCATAACTCTCATTCTCCAAGATAACGGCAGGCACAGCCAAGAGTAGCTTGCCAAACCGCATGGGAAGAGCAGAATAAGCTCCTATAGCGCAATTCATGGATAGCCCAGATGTGCCATACAACTGGTGATAGTTAAGGTCAGGTGCAAGTTTGAGCTTCTTGACAAGCTTTGAGGAGACAACATTAACAGGGGACCCTGTGTCTAAGACAGCCTTAATTTTTACCTTTTGGATGGATATTTTCACACAAGTGGTAGTACAACCAAAGGGAGGGAGGCAGCCAGAATGTCTTGGGCTTTTGCTAATTCTTTGTCCCACTTTTTGATCATGTATCATAGGCCTGGGAATTCCTTGTAGACCGTCTGGAGAGGAAGCAAGACTGATAGATTTTTTTAACACAGCGTCAGCAACCTCAGCAGCTTCCTCAGAAGACTTGACAAGCACAGGAAATTTCTTGGCTTGAGTGAGGAATGGGCAAGAGACAACCTTTTTGGCTTCAGGCAGAGGCTTGGCAGTTTTTGTAGTTTTCCCAGAATGTAGCTTATAAGGGACTGCAACAGTTTTAGGGACAGCAAGGACTGAATACCCATAGGCATCAGGATCTTCCATATCAGAATTGTCCATGTAAGAGTCATCAGATATTTTGTGGAATAGCAGCAGAATGGGAGGAGCCTCAGTGTCAGCAGGCTCAGAGTCAACAATAGAGGGGGGAATTGGAGGAGACTGGGAAGAATTGTCAACCAAGAGCGTCTCTGCCTCTAGGTTGACTGTTCTTTTCCTGCCTGCTCTTTGGGATCAGCTCCTTCAACCCAAGGATTGGTGAAGACTCAAAAATGGTGACCTATTTGCCCAAAGTTATGGCAACCCTGGCGTCAAGGAGGATTCTGCAAGTTCATAGTGAGGATACATGGGCCACATGAAGAAAAACTGAAGTTAGAGGCAGCATAATTCTCTTGCACAACTGCCCCAGAATGGGTAAGGTGCATATCCTGCAACAATGTCTTTATGCTCTTCATAAAAGAAAGCATGGCTTTATGAGCTTTAAAGTGATGACACAGAAGCTGTTAACCCTGAGGGCTTGAGCGCAAGTCATGTACACTTCATGTGCGGTCAGCTGGCAGCTTGTAATCAGTTGCTGTCCCTCCATGTAGAATATATCTGCAACTTCAGCTAGGGTCTCTCTTGGTTTGAAAGCAATGTGAATTAAGGCTTCCTTTTTCACTTCCAAACTAAGGTCACCACCAAATTGGTCAATCAGAAGTTGCTTCATATTCTCCCAGGTCTTGATGGTGGGCAGCTCTGGCACTACTACCTCTTGACAGGCCGGGTGCAGACAAGTTATAATGTGTTCCTTCTTAACCTCATCCAAGGCTCTTCTCATGGCAGTGTCATAGATAGTTAGGAAAGCTGCAATGGTTGAGGTTTTGGGGTCAAAGACTTGCTTAAAGATAGGCTTGAAATGTGCTTCTGGAGTCAGGCCACCATTGTTGCTATTGAGTACATTTATGCGCAGGGAGAATTCTGCTTTGGATATGGAGGGGGCTGTCTGGCCCACAGCTGGCAAACACTCTCCTCAAGTGTAGTCAATGTCTCAGTAATACAGACACTTGTATTATTAGCTAAGGTGGTTTGTTGCTCAGTAACATCTAGGCGCTGATCCTGTATTGTTACTACTGTGAAAAGTTCAGCCAGTTAAGAGGTAAGAGATAGACCCACCAAAAGGCAAGGAGCAAACCTGACATTCACTGAATCAATTAACTCACTCATTTCCTGTATGTCTTTATCAATATCAGTGTGGTCTTGTTTCAAATGGTCCACCTCATTAGCTAGAGCTATCAACTCTCTAGCACAGTGAATACAGGGAGCTCCTGACAAGCAAGGGCAACAGTCATCTTCATCAGTAACCCCAGTTGGATTAAAAGCAGATGCGATCATCTCACGCAAGGTAACAACCTCTTGTTGTAAGTCAGCAACTTGAGTATTCAGAGCAAGCATTTTTTGATCTAGCTTAGGGGCTTTGATAGGACAATCCTGACTGCAGGTAGATGCTCTTAAATCTTGGATGGCATCCTATAGTATCTGCTCTCTATCTGCCAAATCATCAGATGGAGGAGAAGGCAGGGCATCTGGTTTGGGTGTAGACAATCCATTTGCTTGAGTCTGAAGTCTGGCAATGGTAGCAGCAGTAGCAGCCCTTTCTTGATTAAATTATTTGCCAAGTTCACAGAGGCCTTTTGCAGCAAGGGCTGCTACTTGCTGTAATTGGACAAAGGAGTAAGCACTGAACTTGTTGAGCTGCCGCACAAGTTGTTCAAAATTGGTGAGATAGGAGTTTAGAGTGAAATCTACTTGGTCATGCCAGGGCTGTTTCAACTGATTAAACTCATGTAGAAGCTCTCTGATATACTCAGGGATAGACTGGCGCATTTTCTTGATGGATTTGACCAAGCGGGCCTTGGAGGTGACAGAGTTGCACTGATTATCTGATACCAAGGAAAACAGGGAGTGGATCCACTGCTGTTAGGCCGCAAACTGATCTCAGTGATGAGTGACGGCGGCTTGTAGAGATGAAAACTCCTGAATGTGGAGCCCTAACACCATTTGATGATGGGCTAAGGCAGGTTATACAAAGGATGTCAATAAGTGTTCAGCAGAGCCAGCTGCTGAGAGGAGATACTGTGGAAATTGTGGAACTACAATCAATTTGTAGTATTCTGCTCAGCTGAACTGAAGCTGGAGGCAAGGGATAGCTCCATCACGGGCTAATCCAAGGGCTACTTCCATGACTTGTTCCAATTCAGGGGTACCCAAAGGGTAGGCCACTAGGCGGAGACCATTCCCGAGGTTCAGCACAGTAGGGGCAATAGGCGGGTTGGCAATGTCTTCCCCAATAAGAGGACTGATAATTTCATGCAAAGTCAGCTCTTGTATGGAAGGAGGCAAGGGTCCTGAAAACGTGGTTGCAAAAGGGATAACCAAGGGGCTTACAGCCCCTGTAGTGAGCATCATTTTTGTTGTGATCTGAGGTGCGGCACAGAGTCACAACAGGAAATCCTAACCTTAGGATTCAATTTGTACTAAGTCTTGGTTAGAATGGCATGGAAGGCTATGTGATTACCTTGTGGCCCTGATTATATAATATCTGCTAGACATGGCTGGAGAGGCGCTAAAGTATGTGGAGACACAAAGAAAAAAATGTGAATAGAACTTAAATTTTATTGGGTATAAAGATTGGGAATATATAGTGTGTAGCTTTATACAAAACAGTACATGGAAGGTAGGATCACTTGCCACAAGCATAAATGGGGCAAGTGAGTTGCGCAGAATCAGGAAACTGAACAATTGAGTTTCCCAATTTAGAGCCAGACTCATTTTAAAGGGCAAAAGTAAAAGAGATAGATTTGTCCTTGAAATAACCCATCAAAGGCAAAATCAAAGCATGGTGAATGGCGGCACTCACAACACTGTTAAACATATCAAGGATTACCTACAGCAATTTACCTATCCTGCTGTTTGCCATAACAGAATGCACCTGGGTTGCATCCAGAGCCTGTTGCATGACCAGGAGATACTGGTATCCAACCAACAATGTTTCTCCAGGTCCTTTACTCTGAGCTTGGTAAAACTTTTACCACTTTTAATCAGTACCTTGCTGAAGTTACCAATGCCCAGAATACCATGCTTCACTGGGTTGACGCAATTGAGAAAGTGATAGCCAAACTGGTCCAAGTGCATATGGTCCAGTCTCTCATCCATCAGTATGTAGATTCCAATTGGATTAGTGTGGTGACAAGCCATGTGTTTGAAACTGGTCCCATGGTTCAAAGCCTAGTTCATGAGATAGAAGTACTGGGCTGTTGCCTTGCCACCATTCCCTCATTCAACTCCCCACCTACCGCTATGGACAACTCCCCTTCCAGCCACCTTTTGGCTGTGACGTCCTTGAGCTCTTTGACCACTACAAGAAGATGCAGGTGGAACTGGTCCAACAAAGCGCCAATCTTGCCTTTCTATTTGATGGCTATCACACAGTGTCAGAGCTTCAGGATTGCCTCAATATTTGGCAATCTCATGATAGAGCTGATAGCCAGACCCAAGCCAGGAAGGACAAGAAGGTGATAGCCTTGCTCCAAGCTAAACTTGCCACGCAGGAGAAGCGTATTACCTCCCTAAAAGATGACTTGGATATTGTCCACCGAGAGAACAAGGTCTATCAAGATGAGCTAGACAAACATTAACTTCTTCTGGATGCCTTCCAGAGCCAATTGAATAAGATGGACATCAAGATTATGGAAGCCAGCTTACAGGCTATTTCCATCAACACCAGGAGTCAACACAGTCCAAGAAGATCATCTAGCCCCAAACTCTATCATAGCTACGGAAGCAATGATGACCACCCTTGGTTGGCCCCAACGCTGTACAAGTATTAGAGCCAGTGTTGTAGTCTGAGGATGACGTCTTGGCCACCCCAGAAACTTCTGGGGCTGCTCAGGACAGAGAAGGTGAATGTGAGGTGCAACAAGAGGAAAATTGTTGACGTGCCTCTGAGACTAGGTTTGCTGCCTCTACCCTCAGCTGTTCCCGTCTCACCCAATCCCCAATGAGGATCACACCTGCACCCCTCCATCATGGCTCAAACAACTTCAAACCAGTCAATCTACCCAATTTTGACCGCAAGAGTAAAGTGGCTATGTTTTTACGCCTATACCAGAGCTCCATGTATGGGGCTGACAACGCCATGAGGGATTCCACAATCATTAACTGCCTGGATGCTGAGACTCAAACCATTGTATTGCCACGTCTCTCTGAGAATGGCTGGACTTTTGCCAACACCTCCAGTGTCATGAATGACATTTCAATACTTGTATTGAAAACCCAATAGTTGAACCCCAGTTCCCTGAAGGCGGATCAAACCCTCCAGGACAGTCCAGGACCTGCTAATCTGTTAATTTGCAGGCTTGAATTGTTAAATTACTCCGCAACCTGCCGGCCTACTACGGAGGATTCCCTGAATAGTTGCCAGTCTGCCGCCAAACTGGTGCCAATGAAGACCCATACCTACAAAGGAGATGTAACCTGGCTAACAGAGGTTGTGGAAGGACCTACTGCCAACCTGCAAAGAGCCAATACTGGAGTTTCAAAATCAACATTGAAAACCCTGGAATCAAACCCTGGTCTGCAAAGACTATCAAGTCACACAAAGTGGATGAGAACCCAACCACTTGCTACATTGCAACCCTGAGTTGATAAGTTACTCTGAGGCCCGCCAGTCTCCCAAGGACAATTCCCCAAATGGTTGCCAGATTGATGCCAACCTTGAGCCACCAAAGATCTGAACCTATGCAGAAGTTGCAGCTTGCCTTAAGGAGGTTAAAACAGAACCTATTTTTAACTCTGCCAATGACCACCAGCAACTGCCAGCCTTCCGTCCAGAAAGGATAGTACAATTGAACTACTCAGGTGACATAGTGAACAGTGGCAGCAGAACAAAGCATTGCCACTTCTATTTGCCAGAGCAGGCACAACCTGGTTCTGCCTCCCTCAAGACTCTAAGCCAAGATCCATGCCCCGCCAGTGCCTTGTCTGCAAACCTGAACCCTGCAAAAATCAAAGAAGCAAAGTCCCATGGTATAAAAACCCTGGCGGTATGGTGATGACCACATTGTCATTTTTGATAATAAAGCTTATGAACCTTTGGTTCAAACAAATCCTACCCTATCTAGTCTTAGTGATCTTCTATCTTAATTCCGGCCAAGTAGACAACCAGGTTGCTGCCCCCTCAAGAGACCAACCTGCCAAACTGCCCCAGGCATTATACTGCCCCCTGGTGTGGTGATCCACATGTGTGCGGTTTTGCAGGCTAGGGTTGATTTGGCTTCAAATGAAGACAATATGCTAAAGAATGGCAATGTGTGGTTAGCTAGTGATGTGGTAAACTAGTAGGTAACATAGGGCTGCTAGGGGTAAGTGAGGTAAACTAGTAGGTAACATAGGGCTGCTAGGGGTAAGTGAGGTAAGCCTAGTAGTTAACTTGGTCTTCTAGGAGAAGTGAGGTAACCCTGGTAGGTAACACAGTCTACTAGGATAAGTAAGGGGAGCCTAGTAGGTAACATGGTCTACTGGGGTAAGCAAGGCCTGGCTGGTAGGTAACAAAGGACTACCAGAGGCAATTGTTGCCTTCAACCAGCAGAAGATGTTGGCTGCTTTGGGCTATACCACTTCACTTAGCAGGGAACTGTGGCTGCAGGAGGGTGAAGACTGAAATAGCAAGCAGGGAACTTAGTCTGTCTGGGGGGAGTAGGTGTGGACCCCTGGCGGGTAACGCGGACTGCCAGGGAGGGAAAGAGCTCTGAGGGCTAAACGTATCCTAATACGCTTGCAGGAGGTCTGTGAGCAAGCACCCTGCCTAACAGACTGGCAGGGTGTCCTTTTTTGTGCCCCTATGGGAGCTTTGGGGAAACCCAAAGTGAGCATTAGAGGGTATAGGCATGCTCAGAGGTGTCACCAAGGTGGCTTGCTTGGGAAAGCAAGCTGCAGAACTTGGTGTGATCAGGCCTCTGGGAAGTAGAGCTGATTACTCTGCGACTGAAAGCCCAGACTTCATCACCTGGGTGAGTAAAGACAACACAGACATATATTTATGGTTGAATGGCCTAAGTGGATTGCCACTTGCAAGGGCCCAGTCAAATGCCAGTTCAATGTAGACTCATGCCTGGGTCTACGAGTTCTGGTAATGGGGGCTGAGATATAGAACCAAGGTGGTTCATGGAATTAGCAGAGAAAACTAGCAAGAGGGACTGTTTGGTCACAGTGAAGGCTAGTTGATGAACTGTTAATTCATATTGAATGGAATGAACCAAGATGGTTCAGTGTGTTAAAGGAACAAATGAGGTTCCTAGTGAGGATTTGGTGTGAAGCTAGTTAAGGATAAGCAGAAGGACAAGAAGACATTATGAAGGACTAGCAGATCATGGTGTAGGATGGCCAAAGGACCAGAAGTTGATGCTGAAGAACTGAAGAGCTGAGAGGATGACCTAACAGGACTGAATATAGTGGTTAGAAGAGCTGGTTTAGTGACTTTTGAGAAGAAATTTGGATATAAAGAAGCATTTAAAGAATAATTAAATACTGCCTGATTATGATTAAGAAAGAATTAAAAATTATTTAAGGAAAAAGAAAGAGAAGAAAAAATAACCTATAGCTTGTTAGAACTGTATATTATTTTAGAAAGAAGAATTAAAGAGGAAATGAGCCAGAAAGAAACTAGAAAAAGAACAGAGAAACTGTAAGGGCAAAAGAGCAAATTTTGCCAAAAACAACTAGGAGAGGCAAAAGGACAAGCAGCAAGCAGGTTCAAAGTTTCAAAACGTTGAGAGAAACACAGAGAAACGCGGAGAAATGTTGAAAAATTGAAGGATTGAAAATTGCCTAAGTAAAACATATGTGGAAGCGCTCAAGATTTGCCGGGGAAATGTAACAGGAATTACGGCAAAACCGTTCAAAACGCAGAGCAGCTGTTTACCTGGAGCAAGACAGCTTTGAGTTCAAACCAGGATCAGGGACAGGTCATCTGGGGAAACTGTTTTGGCAGAACTGTTGAAGCAAGGTGTTTGATTGGCTGCGACCCAGAGCCTACTTAATCAGTTTTTTAAGGGCATTAACTTGAGAGTTAAAGTCTAAAAATGGGGAGCAGAAGCAGAAAATTCAGGGCTTTCATTGGCTAAAGTAAGTTTAAAAGTTTAATATATTATAGAAGAAGAAAAACAGGATATTTTAAGCTTTAAAGAACCAGAGTTCTAAGAAAGGTTTTTGGTCTGAAACAAGGGGCTATAAAAGGGAGAGCTATCTGAGACTCTTCAGGGACTAGATCAAGTGGATTACAAAGGCCACCAGAAGCTACAGAAGGAGCAAAAAACAAGGATAGGAGGCTAGAGCTGAGTCAGACCATAGGAGCTTAAGATTAAGACAACAGAGCCCACGACAAAAGTGCTGGAGCCCAAGACCAAAGCAAAGGAGCCCAAGATCAAGGAGCAGGAGTCAAAGACCAAGCACAAGGAGTCCAATATATTATTAAAGGACTCCAAGTATTGGCACAAACCCTTTCTTATTCCCTATTACAAGGCCATATATCAGAAGGTTTCTAAGGGGATCTTCCTTCTGCCAAAAAATAAAGCGCCTATTACAACCCTTATCTGAATTTCCCGTGTGAAAAGAGTATTTAAGTCTCATGAGTCAATTACCCCATGCTTTCTATCCTAGCCCAGGGGATGAGGAATCCTATTGCCTAGGGTGCAGGAATTTTGCCTCTATTAGATCTGCCCAGGAGGAGTGGGAGAAGGTGACAAGGCATTTAGAGATGTCAAATAGAGGAAGAGAGTTCATAAGAGAAGAGTTTGCAAGACTACTACAGGATTGGTATCAGCCTACAGGAGGGCTGGCGCCTGCTGAAGTCCAGGTATACAGTGGAGACGCTTGCTTGGTGATTAGAAAGGTCCTGGAGGAGTTTGCCCTTATGCAAGCCAAGTATAAGCTTCTCACCAACCTTTCACCCCTGTTGGATAATGACAACATCTCCAAGCCGGTCCCTGGCTACGGCCCTGGACACACTATGGGGACTGATTACCAGGAACCCCATACCTGGGAGCCCCTTTTAGACCTGTGCACTTTACTGAATACCCGCCCAACCCGGCCCATTTGGAGTACAACTTGGAAACCATCCTCATTGCCAACCCATTGGTAAGAACTAGAAGTACCAAATACTTAGGACGCAAAGGAAAGAGGATCAAGATACCGCCCTTATTGTTCAAGGACAAGTACAACTACCTACCAGCATACTTTGTTCCCATAAATCTGCCATTAACCCCAAGACCAGACCACCCACTGGAACCTACTGCTGCAGCTGAGACCACCTCTACCCAACTGTTTGGAATACTCTACATTACTTTGACAGGATTGGTGGATTCCATGGTCCCCAACTCCGGACCCTGGTCCTTACTCAGGTGATATATATCTTACATTATCAAGTTAGCACCCATTCTATGGTGGGCCTTACCTGCCGGCTCGGCTGCACCTCACCCCAAGCTGCCCAATGCCTCTACCTATGACTGACTTCCTGACATTATGACAATCTTTTACAACCTTAGTAACCTGGGCCCCAAGATGTTGTTAACACTTGGGACAACTTGTATTCTCTTTTTTGCAATAATCACTTATTACACCCATAAGGCAATTACCTCTCTGATACTCTCATGGATGAAGAACCAACCTGCCAAAGAATTGAAAGACCCTGCACCTGGTGCAGAACCCCAGAACCCAGCCACGTCACAAGTGCAAAATATGATAGTAAACCAGACCACAACCAAGGTGGATATGCCCCAGATGGGCAAACTCACCTTAGAAGAAGCTTGCCAAGCCATGCCAGTCCTCCGCCTCCACTTCCAAACCAATGTCAACGCCTACCCCAGCAACACTGAGAAAGTCTTGGGGGTGGCTGGCATGCTATCAGGAGACGTACTGTATTGGTTTGGGAAAGCCACCGCTGAAGATGTTGAATTTTGCCTTGACTATTTAAAATTTGAGGCCAAAATCATGAGCACTGGCAATGACCAAGACACCAGATACTATGCGCTGAACTCTATGTTAGAGATCCAACCAGCAAACCGCCCTATCCAATCCTATATTAAGGAGTTCCTTATACCTAAGATGCGCACCCAACTTGAAGATGAATTATCTGCCATTAACTTCAGAAAGGGAGTTAATTCAGTCATGAATGACCTGTTGAAGCACCACCTGCCTACACTGAGCCTGGAGGAACTACTACCTCTATGTAAAGGCCTAGTCTAAACCAAGAATGACAGAACTTGTACCCTGCCCAAGCTGGCAGCGGCATGACGCCCAATCAACCAGGAATGACCCCTGACAAGTTACAACACCACTATTGAGATGGGTTGTGTTTCTACTGCCATGAGGCCAGACACATAACCAGAGCATGCCCTAAGAAGAATACACCTCCTGTATCCTTGGCACAAATAAACACCTCTGCACAATCTTACAAATTCATCCAAGTGATCATAGACTGTGTGGGAATCAAGCGCCAGATTGAGGCCTTTATTGACACAGGAGCCAATGAAAGCTTCATTGATGCCAACCTTGAAAAGGAACTAGGATTAACAGCTTCAGAGAGCAGCCTACAAGTAACCATGGGAAACAGTTCTTTGGACACTGGCTACAAGTGTGAACAAGAACTTCTGTTGAAAATTGGACAGAACTTGTATCCAACCCCCTTAATCCTCTTGCCGGGATTGCCACATCCTCTAGTACTGGGGGACTCATGGTCCAACAGACATGGCCTGATTCTAAACTATCATGAGCAGACTGCCACCTTGGGATGACCTGAATCTTGTGACATCATTCTGTTCTGTATGAGTCATGGCAGAGCCCCAACCAACAGACTCTTAACCATAAAGATGGAACCCAGCGTTGGGACACTACCTATCCTCCTGCAAAAGTGGGACCATGTATTTAGCAAAGAAGAGGCCACAAAACTACCCAGCCACTCAATCTACAACCACGCTATAGACCTGCTACCAGGTATCCAACCACATCATGGCCCTATCTATAGTTGCAACCACCGAGAGCAAGCGGCCTTGAAAGCTTACTTGGAGGATATGACAAAAAAGGGCTTCATCCAAGTGTCAAAGTCCCCCTGCTCATCACCAATGCTGTTTGTAGGGAAGAAAGAAGGCAAAATGTGTCTCTGCATGAACTACCAGAAGCTGAATGATATTACTGTGAAGAACCACTATCCCATCCCCAACGCCAACAACCTTTGCAACGTACTAACTGGAGCCCAGGTGTACTCAAAAATTGACCTTTGAGACGCTTTCAACCAGATCAGAATCAAGGAGGTGGATGAATACAAGACAGCTTTCAAAACCAGATATGGGTTGTACAAGTACCTTGTAATGCCCTTTATCCTCTGCAACACCCC
This sequence comes from Entomophthora muscae, assembly GCA_014839935.2. Taxonomy (NCBI): domain Eukaryota; kingdom Fungi; phylum Entomophthoromycota; class Entomophthoromycetes; order Entomophthorales; family Entomophthoraceae; genus Entomophthora; species Entomophthora muscae. Next base: position 25,386 of record QTSX02000789.1, on the reverse strand, counting down.
CAGCACTTTCCAAAGGATGATCAACACTGTCCTAGGGGAACACCTTGACCGTTTTTGTGTGGCATATCTGGACAACATTCTCATCTACAGCAAGACTCACAAGGAACACCTGCGCCACCTGGACCTTATACTTGAAAGGTTCTCCCAAGCAAATTTACACGCCAAGCTTAAGAAATGGGAATTCTTCCAGTCCAAAGTTGAATTCCTGGGATACATAGTAAAGACCAGTGGGTTTGCAATGGCACAGGACAAAGTAGAAGCAATAATGTCTTGGCCAATGCCCAAATGTAGGAAAGACGTGAGAAGTTTTTTGGGCCTGGTAAATTACTGCAGGGATTTCATCCAAAAAATTTCTCACATCACTCTGCCCCTGACCTTCCTGTGCTCTGACAAGGTCACCTTTGCCTGGACTCTGGGCGTCACCACCGCCTTTGAGACCCTGAAACTTGCCTTCACCTCTGCCCCTGTCCTGGCCATGCCTGACCCATCCAAGCCATTCATACTGGAAACTGACGCATCCAACTTTGCGGTGGGCAGGGTCCTTCTTCAGGGAGGAGGGTATAGTATGCTACATCCTGTAGCATATTACTCCAAGAAGATGCTGCCTGCTGAAGGAAACTACCCAATCTATGACAAGGAGATGCTTGCTATAATGAAGACCTTGAAACATTGGCGCCAATACCTATGTGGCGCCAAGTTTCAAGTAAAGGTCCTAACCAACCACAAGAACCTAATTTATTTCTTTAAACCCAGACAGCTGAACCAAAGACAGGCCAGATGGGCCTTAGAACTGGCCAACTACACCTTGAACATTGACTACAAGCCTGGGAAGGTGAACATGGTACCTGGCGCCCTGAGTAGAAGAGCTGATCTGACCCCTTCCTCTACAGAAACCAAGGACCACAACACACATGTACTCCTTGACCCTGCCAGCCTAGGCATCTAATTGATGTACATGAATATCATGGCCCACAAACCTGACATAATTGAGGTGCAGAAACAAGACAAATACTCAGTGGAACGTGTTGACAACTTGACCTCAGACCCAGAGAGCCGCCACCACAAGAAAGGATTTTTGCTGAAAGGATCCACCCTGCTATTACACAACTGAATCTATGTACCAGAAGGTGAAACAAGGACCAAAGTACTCATTGATTATCATGACTCAGAGATGACTGGTCACCCTGGCAGACTCAAGACACCATAAGGAATTAAGAAGAATTATGCTTGGACTCAAATGGACAAAGACGTGGCCGCCTATATTGAAGGCTGTAAGACATGTGGAAGAACCAAAACCCGTAGATTCAAACCTGAAGGCCTGCTAAGACCACTAGACATACCAGTGGGACCCTGGCAGTCTGTGTCAATGGATTATATTGTAGAACTGCCCCTCTCCAATTTTTTCAATGCCATCCTGGTCATGGTAGATAGGTTTACTAAAATGTCCTATTTCATCCCTACCACCACCCACTGCACTGCTGCAGAGACAGCTAGACACTTCCACAACTGCATCCTAACTCAACATGGTACTCTGGGGGAAATTATCACTGATAGAGGACCCCAATTCACCTCCAAATACTGGACTCAGGTAATGAAGAGCTTGGGGGTAAAGCGCTGTGTATCAACCTCCTACCACCCACAGACCAACGGCCAGACTGAACAAGTGAACCAAATACTTGAACAATATCCACGATGCTACGCCAACGCCAACCAAGATAACTGGGCAGAGATGCTACCCATGGTACAGTATGCTTACAACAGCAAAGACCACCCATCTACCAGAATGTCCCCCTTCAAAGCCAATTATGGCTTTGATCCATCCTGGGACCCCAGTATTGGTAGTAAGGAAATAAGCCCGTCAGGACAAACCTGGATTGAACAGATACATGACACCCAAAAAACCTGTCTTAAGAATCTGACCTGTGCTGTCCAGACTTATAAGGCATTTGCAGACAAGAAGAGGACCCCTGGGAAACTGTTGAAAGTAGAAGCAAAGTCTATCTAGACTCTCAAAATGTACCTCTGAATGTTCCCTGTTGGAAGTTAGCCCACAGAAGAAGTGGCCCCTACAAGATCACCAAGCTAGTAGGCGAAGTAGTATTTGAACTAAAATTACCCCCCTTGTGAAAAATACATAACGTCTTCCACTGCGCGCTTCTATTCAAGAAAGAAGGAAACTCCCTCCCCCACCAGAAACTCAAGACTGACCCCCCTCCCATCCAAGTAGGACGCTCTGAAGAATACAAAGTTGAATATGTTCATGGGGACTATACCCACTATAAAACTATCCAGTACTACGTCAAGTGGAAGGGATACCCACCTGAGGAAAGCACCTGGGAACCATTAAGCAACCTACTCAACGCCCAACTAGCAATCCAACATTACCTTGAGAAGAAGGCCAGGAAGTAAGAGACCTCTGGGAAGGAAGGGGATGATGTCATGAATGACATTTCAATACTTGTATTGAAAACCCAAGAGTTGAACCCCAGTTCCCTGAAGGCGGATCAAACCCTCCAGGACAGTCCAGGACCTGCCAATCTTTTAAGTCACAGGCTCAAATTGTTAAATTACCCTGCAACCTGCTGGCCTACTATGGAGGATTCCCTGAATAGTTACCAGTCTGCTGCCAAACTGGTGCCAATGAAGACCCATACCTACAAAGGAGATGTAACCTGGCTAACAGAGGTTGGGGAAGGACCTACTGCCAACCTGCCAAGAGCCAATACTGGAGTTTCAAAATCAACATTGGAAAACCTGGAATCAAACCCTGATCCTCCAAAGACTACTCAAGTCACACAGAGTGAATGGGCACCCGCCCACTTGCTACATTACAAACCCAAGTTGATAAGTTACTCCAAGGCCTGCCAGTCTCCCAAGGACAATTCCCTGAATGGTTGCCAGATTGATGCCAACCTTGAGCCACCAAAGATCCAAATCTATGCAGAAGTTGCAGCTTGCCCTAAGAAGGTTAAAACAAAACCTATTTTCAACTCTGCCATTTGATCACCAGTAACTGCCAGCCTTCTGTCCAGAAAGGATAGTACAATTGAACTACTCAGGTGACATAGTGAACAGTGGCGGCAGAACAAAGCATTGCCACTTCTATTTGCCAGAGCAGGCACAACCTGGTTCTGCCTCCCTCAAGACTCTAAGCCAAGATCCATTCCCTGCCAGTGCTTTGTCTGCAAACCTGAACCCTGCAAAAATCAAAAAAGCAAACTCCCATGGTATAAAAACCCCAGCGGTATGGTGATGACCACATTATCATTTTTGATAATAAAGTTTATGAGCCTTTGGTTTGAACAAATTCCACCCTATCTAGTCTTAGTGATCTTCCATCTTAATTCCGGCCAAGTAGACAACCAGGTTGCTGCCCCCTCTAGAGACCAACCTGCCAAACTGCCCCAGGCATTATACTGTCCCCCAGGAGCCCCCTTTGAACCTGTGCACTTTACTGAATACCCGCCCAACCTGGCCTATTTGGAGTACAACTTGGAAACTATCCTCATTGCCAACCCATTGGCAATAACTAGAAGTTCCAAATACATAGGACGCAAAGGAAAGAGGATCAAGATACCGCCCTTATTGTTCAAGGACAAGTACAACTACCTACCAGTATACTTTGTTCCCATGACTCTGCTATTAAACCCAAGACCAGACCGCCCACTGGAACCTACCGCTGCAGCCAAGACCACCTCTACCCAACTTTTTGGAGTACTCTACATTACTTTGACAGGATTGGGTGATTTCATGGTCCCCAACTCCGGACCCTGGTCCTTACTTGGGCAATCTGTATCTTACATTATCAAGTTAGCATCCATTCTATGGTGGGCCTTACCTGTCGGCTTGGCTGCACCTCACCCCAAGCTGCCCAATGCCTCTACCTATGACTGGCTTCCTGACATCCAGAGCCTTGACGGAAGAATTTGGTAGCCAAGAGGCCCTTCTTGGTTGCAAGATGAACTTTTCTGACACTAAGCTAAAAGTGGAGGGAGACTCTAAAAGACTTTGCTTCTAGGTTCTACCTTTAGGCTCAAACCCTGTCATCTATGAGCGCTGTGCAGTTTATTGTTGTGCATTCAGCAATCCTCAATGTGGTATGTGTCAGCCGGGAACTATCTCTGGCCCTCAAGTTGGGTATCTACAACGCTTGCACTGTGCCAGATCTGATTTGCCTCATATGCACCTACAAGGAGGAGTTTGAAGTCCCTCTCCCTGAAAGCTGCCCCTGCCAACAAGCTGAGTATAAGCTCAGAGTGGCTATGAAGATGCCTAAGCCTTCTGACAAGGTTGGGGCTGCTCTAGCCAATAATACTCCCTGTACTTGCTTCAAATGTGACATGGCTTGCCACTTCTCTTGGGAGCTTAAGAATCCCCTGTCAAAAGGTCCACCATGTAGGCATGGAGGACGCTGAGGAGGACTACGCTAAGGACGCTGATATTGAGGAGGACAATGAGGACTATTCAAAAAACTACTAAGCATCCAGGACAAGGAGAAATCCTTGGCTGCCTTTGTAATTTTGACACCCTCATCTCCCCCCATACCGCTGCCCCCCATGACAAATCTGCTCAGAGGCCTGCTGCCTCACCACCCTCTGAGTTGAGTCCTAAGGAAGAGCCCTCCCTGATTGACTTCAACTCTCAACCAATACACTAGGATGCTGAATCCAAAGGAGTTCAAGAGGACCTCTTATAACAAGTCCTCACTGTTAACACTCAAACTCATTGGACTACACTTTGCCCTAAGGTGGTTATTCCCCAACTAGCTCAGAAAACAGTGTCCTTACCCTATGCCAAACAACTGGCACAACCAGGTGTGGAAGTTGCCCATGAGGAGGACAGCACTGAACAATTAGCCAAGCTGCTATGTACTGTACACATTTCAGCACCTCTGGAATCCCTCAAGTAAGCAAGCCCAGCTGTAGGAGCTGCCATGGCTACCTTCCTAGAGAAGTTCAAGGTACTGAGTGTACACCAGGTCTCCAAGATTGTGGAGATCAGAGAGGACTGCCAGGATTGTACCTATATCAACCTGGTAGTGAACAAACCCCACTTCTGGGCCATACTGGATACTGGTGCTCCTGGGAACATTATATCCTCACAGCTGGTTAAGAAGCTTAAACTGGCACCGGATCTAACCTATCATGAAGAGTTTGGTACTGCTGGGACACAGACTACTAGAGCAAAAGGAGCCTATTATTCTCTCTCTCTTTACTTTTGGAAGCTAATGGTCACTGCTCCTTCTATAGTTCTGGAAAACAACAGCTATGACATTCTTATTGGGACTAGCTTCATGGTCCAGTATGGCACTGTGACCAACCATGGAGACCATACTTTTGGGATATTGGGCCACTCCATACCCATGTTCTACCATGGCAACTACCCTTCTAACCTGCCCTTACGCTGTCTGCACTACATAAACCTGGAGTACACAGATGAAGAACTGCCAGTTGTCTATACGCTGTGTAGTAAGAAGGTCAAGGTGCTACCTCTCTTGGTTGGGGAAGCCAAGGGAATCCCAGTCTACGCCTCCTGCAATGTAACTATCCCACCTGGCTCTCAGGTGATCCACAATACAAGTCTCTTGCTGGCTCTACCATCTGGCACTCATGTAGAAATCTTTGGCATCCCTAATGCCTCCAGACTAGAACCATGGGTTGCATTAGGCATCCTCATGCCAAGTGATAAGGAATTACTCATACTCTTGGCCAACATGAGTTGTGAAGCCATGGATGTCTCTAAACATCAGCTTCTGGCTTACATATGGCTAGAAGAGCATGACAACTTGCAGGAGACTGCCCCCTTTGCAGACTTCTCTGAGTTGGGTCTACCTTATGAACAACCCCTGGTACTATTGGCTAAGAGCCACAACTCTCTGTCTGGCTTCTCTGAGGAGCAAAAAAATCAGGCCATGAATCTCTTTGCTCAGTATAATGATGTTTTTGCCAAGGATGACTATGACCTAGGCAAGGCTGTAGATGTTACCCATCACATTGACACCCAAGGCAGTCCACCCATCTGTTCCAGACCTATATGGGGTAGTCAAGACAATCATGTGGTAGCTAATGAGGAGCATCAGAAACTATTGAGGTCTGGCTTACTGGTCTTCAGTAAAAGTCCTTGGGCTTTCCCTCTCCTGATTGTCAAACAGAAGGATGGTAGCAACCAAGTTGTAATCAACTACCACTGTCTGAATACCTTTACCAAAAAGGATTCATATCCCCTCCCTTACATTGACAATACTTTGGACTGTTTGGGTGGCGCCAAGTTCTTCAGCGCAATGGATCTTATCATTGGGTACTGGCAGATTAATCCACCCCCCCGCTAACAAAGAGAAATGTGCAATTATCACTGATCAAGGGCTATTCTAACCCACAAGGATGCCCCAAGGTCTTTTCAATTCCCTGGTTATCTTCCAACGGGCTATGGATGCAGTGATGGGTGACCTCAAACTCAATAGTGTCCTGGTCTATCTGGATGACATTAATGTGTTTTTCTAAACCTTTAATGATCACTTGCAACACTTGGAGGAAGTCTTCCAGAGGTTACTTGCATCTAATCTCAAGCCCAAGCCACAAAAGTGCAACTTCTTCAGGGAACAACTATAGTTCTTGGGGTTCATTATTAGTCAATATGGACTCCAACCTGTACCTCTGAAGGTGGAAGCCATTGAGAAAATGTAGATCCTGGCCAATAAACGGGACATGTAGGTCTTCTTGGGGATGATTGGGTACTACTGTTGATTCATTCCTAACTTTGCATCCCTAGGTGATCCCCTCTTTCAGCTTCTCTGGGCTAATAAGGAATTCTTTTGGAGTCCAGAATGCCAATCTGCTTTCAATGCTCTCAAGGGAACACTGACTGCAGCCCACGTACTAGCTTACCCTGACTTTCTAAGCTGTTTGTGGTTCATACAGATGCTAGCCTGACTGCAATTAGGGGTGTCCTCTCCCAACTGGGCTCTGAAGGACTCAAGCATCCTGTTGGATACTACTTGTGCACACTCAATGTTTACAAGAGGAACTATACTGTCACCAAACAGGAGTTTCTGGCTGTAATATACTCTTACCAGCAGTTCATTGTGTATCTTCATGGGGTACACTTCACGGTGGTAACAGACCATGCCTCCCTACAATAGCTGGAGACTCTTAAGGATCTTGAAGGGCGTCTGGTGTGTTGGGCCATTAAACTCCAGGCCTACAACTATGAAATCATTTATCAAGCTGGAGCTGTCCATCAGAATGCTGACTGTTTCTCCCGCCTTCCTACTGTGGCCTTAGTATCCCCCATGGCTGACATTCTCTATGAAAAGCTTATGGATGATCCTTCTTTGTGGGGGAGGAGCCAGTAGATATACAGAAGGCTCTCAAGAAGTTAGCCGTTGACACTAAGGTTTCTAATTGACAACTCCTGAAGCTTTGTGGAGACTCTTGGCTACCTTACATACGCCCATCCCTACACATGGACTCAGTGGTGGCCACTCACAAGACTACTGGTCATGGTGGTATACAGAAGACACTAGCCCTTCTACAAAAGCACTGCTTCTGGGAAGGAATGCACACTGATGTAGTAGATACACTAGCCAACTGTCATAATTGCAACATCAAGAGACCTAAGGTTGTCAAGTTCTAACACAGACTTGTACGCCCTGGTTTTGCCTTTCACACTGTGGTCATTGACGTAGTGGGCTCCTTGCCAGTTATCAACAGCTGCAACAAGTTCATCATTGTGGCTGTTGATCATCTGACTAAATGGGTAGAATCCAAGGCTATTTCTAACCAATCTTCACTGGTGACAGCTATGTTCCTCCTGGAGAACATCATATGCAAGAATAGTTGCCCCAGGTTCTGCTGACAGATAATGGTACCAACTTCACCAGTCACGTTATCCCCTGCCTCAACCAACTGATGGGAATCTGTGGGACACTATCCACCCCTTACCACCCACAGACAAATGGAATGGTAGAGCGCACTAATGGAAGCCTGGCCCAGATACTCCGGAAGCTCAGTCACCAACATGAGACTGAATGGGATATATTCCTGCCTGCGGCCACCTTTGCATATAACATTGGATACCCTTGTGCCACTGGCAAGCTGCCTTCCAAATGCCCTATTATTGGCAACCAGGCATTTTTCCTTTACTATATTCCTTGGTAAAGCCCAGCCTGAAAGTGTACCCAGAGGCATACCTTAACAAGCTAGTTCAAACCCTTATTTTCTTGCAATTGGAAGCGCACACTGTAAACTTAAGCCATAATTTTCAGGACCTGGAACAAGCTTCATCCAAACACCCCGCCATACCCACTTACCTGATAAGAGACTCAGTCTACTTCTTCAGCAATAGAGGGTATGGTTGTGAATCCAAACTGGCCTCCCTTTGGCAGGGCCTAGTTCAAGTTATTCATAAGACTGGCCCTGACTCCTACACCCTTAAGGAGCCCCATTCTTGGCAATTGATCACTAGAGTATACGCTTGGTATATGTGTGCTGCTCCTAGTGGCCAAGAGTAATCCCTAATGAGGACAACAACCCAAAAAACAAAAGCCTGATTAAAAAATCCATGGGTTATTGTCCTTTTTGCAATAGTGATGTATCAAAGTATGAGGAATAAGAATGAAATAATAAGGTGTTTATTGAAGACAGACAAGACTCTTCCAGTACTGCATCAATTGTTCTACCACCTGAACGGCAGCCAATAAACACAACTGGTTGCCTACAGATCTTCAAAGCCAATGACCAAAGATTGGGCAACAAACCCCCACCAAACAAGAGACACAATTGACCCCAATGTCCACAGGAAAGGCAACTCCTAAGAAGATACAGTCCCACAGGAGACTCTTGAAAAGAAAATACTCTACTGGGACCTGATCACCCACCCTGTAGAACACAGACAAGGCCCACTCAAGGAAGACCCCCATGTTCTCCTCCCACTTGAAGTTGCAATGATTGGTCCCCCAAAGAACAAGGTTACCAGCCATCACCATTGGCACCAGATGGGCAGTACTCTCCATCGTGTACAACTTCAACCTTTCCTGAAAGGCCTGCCAAAGATGCTGTTCAAAGTTATCAGAAGCTCTTCAGCTGACTGGTTAAGATTCTGTGACCCCAGGTGTTGTCCAAGCGTGAAAAACTGACTTCACAATGTTGGATGATGTCCCCTATTTCAAGGCTAAGAGCACCTGGTCATTGAATTGGAACTCTCTTAGCTCAGTCTCCAAGTATTCTTCTGCAGCTTTCATGGAGAACTTCCAATGAATGCTATCACCCCTTTGTAACCCAGTCCCTGTCACCTCTCTGGGATCACTCAAAGCCAGGAATAATGCAGTAAACAATGGGTCTGTTCCCACTAAGATCAACTGAGGTACCTGCAGCTGATCTAGTTAAACCCCCAAGTCAAGGTAGCTGCCATCCACATCATGAAGGACTACCTGCTTCCCAGTTGACTCTTCCACTTCCACTGGCCTGATACGCTAACGCCTCTTGGGAATTACTACCTGCACCTTCTTCAAGGCTCCTCTTGGGGTGCTTTTGGAGTGACTGTTCACCATAGCCGCCCTCTTGAGACACTGAGCTCTTTTAATACTGCTGTCTAATACAGTGGGGGGAAATTTTGCAGATCCTGAATGGATTAGACAAAGTACTGTCCACTTAGGGCTTAAGAGATAAAACAATTTCACAACTGTGCAATTGCTTTATTACGGTACAGTTTTAATAAGGTTAATTACGTTTAAATTGCCTAAAAATGGGTGTTTAAAGTGTATTCAAATTGCGCATCTAGCACAGGGTTTACTTCTGAGCTTATAAATAAAGTGGCAAAATAATTGACACTTGCCTCCATTAGGCAAACTGCGTGAAACAGGTTGTTTCATTACGTGGCCCTTTCTACTATGCTTTTACACTCTCCTCCATTTGGAAAGTCCTTCTGCCTGTGCCTCCTTTCCCTTGGTGGAAATCCCCCCGCCTCCTACTATATAACTGCATCATTATCTAAATAAATACCAGTTTTGTCATTATATCATTATATTCTTCTGTCCTAACCAAGGCTGTCACTATACCAACTACAGGTATAGTATTAAGAGTTAAGATACTGACTAACTGATTTTAGAAAATTTCATTATATACTGCTACAAATACAACACATGGTAGGTTTGAGATGAATAGTTAAAGTTTAAAGTGAGTGAAATATCTTAATTTTTTAATTTATCTGTAAATAATGAGATATTTTTAGTTATTCTTATATGAATCATAAAAAATAAATATTATGATTTTCCTATATTTTTTAGTTGTTATAGTATTTTATTATATTTTTGTATCATTGGGATTTTAAATTATTTAGGAATAAAAAATATTTTATAATAAAGAGTGTTTTTTACATAGTAAAAAGAAAAATAATTGCTTATATCCTTATTCTTACTGATGATGATATGTATTTTATTGTATTTATGAGCTCTCTGGTATCACTTTAGTATAATTTATTATTATTAATTATTTTTTATATTAAAATAATTCAGTACAGTAAGTACTGTTAATTAAAGAGTGTCAACATCCAGAAGAAGACATCATTAGAAAACCAAATTCCCACTTTCTATAGTGTTGACATGACCACTGTCAACATGGGCGCTGTTGCCCCTTGTCCACAGTTATCCTTGGCTGGGAGGCATTCACACTTCTATCCCAGGTCTTGTGAAGAGCTTTTGGGATTTCTTTGCTTGTTATGATACTTGTTAAAGGCTCTGGGTGTCAGGATTGACAATTCTTCCTCTCTGGAAACCCAGGCCTGGGAGCAGGAATTAAACCCTGACCCTGGACTCCCCTGGGCCGTTGGGCCTGTGGACCGCACCGCCTGCGTTTTTCTGGGATTGAGCCCCCAAAAGCTGATACCGAGAATGTTGGCCCATTCAGTGAAACAAGCCAAACCAAGGAAATTATTGCACCAAATGGAAGACTAATCACAGCGCCTAATGGAGGTAGTGATTTGGCAACTATTAGCTTCATGAACTAAAAGTCTACACCAGCAACCAATCAGGAGCTGACCCAGGAAAGAGGCAAGGGCCTGCAGCCAGGTCCCATGACCACGGCACTAAAGCAAGATAATCAGGTAGCCAAATTGAGATTCTTGACCAATGAAAGAACTCCCAGGCCAAGTGCCATTTTGCTGCCTTTGGACCCAAGCACCCAGTTTCCCTGGCCCTGCCCTTCCCAATGCCCTGATGTGCCCCCCATGGAAAATGTTAAGTTTAGAGGTGGGGTACTATATAGACCAAAGGACCCCGCGCTCCAAACTTATTGCCATTTTTGAATAAAGGTTATGTTATTTTTGCTCACACAGCTATTGCCTTATTTTGTATTTGCTGTCTAACAATTCAGTTCAAGATCTCCTGGCCTGCCTGCCCCACCACCTGCTGTTTTCTGTCCTCCTAGTGTACCCTTTGGACCTGTCCATTTTACCAACTACCCTCTGAAGTCTAAATATAGGAATACACCCCAGAAAAGATACTTGAACTCAATCCTTTGTCCCACATGCAATCTGCAATTATATACAACTGAGAAAGCCCATGGATATTTTCAACACCCAAGTTGTTCAGAGGGAAATTCAACTATCTCCCTGATTATGACCTGCCCATGGAACCGCCTGTGACCCCAAACCCTATGCCTGCTTCCTTGCCCAACCTCCCAACCAACCATTCTGGAAAGCTGTTTGGGTGTGCATACATCACCCTCACAGGGGTGATTGACACTATAATCCTGGCCGCTGGCCTGGGTCCTGGGTGGGAAAGTCTGCCTTTTACCTTTTAAAGTTAGCTCCCCTCTTGTGGTGGGCATTGCCTGCAAAAAGCCTGGCCCAAGTTACCCCTGAAAACAACAAGCCAGCTGCCTAAGGCTGGATCCCTGACATTATGACAATCCTTATTAAACCTGGTACCCTGAGCCCCAAGATGTTGTTATTTCTTGGAGCATCTTGTATGCTTTTGCTATTGATAATCACTATTTACACCTATAAGATGACCACAAACCTGATCTCTTCCATGTGGAAGAATGCAAACCTGAATGACCCAAAGAGAACCAACACCAATACTGCTGACGCCAACAAAGCTCCATCCTCCCAAGTGCAAAATGTGATTGTGAATCAGTCCCTCACAAAGGTAGAGATGCCTCAGATGAGGAAGCTCACGCTTGAGGAAGCTAGAAGTACCATGCTGGTCCTCTGCCTGCATTTTCATATCAACGCCCCCTCTTACGCCAGTGACACCAAGAAGATCCTTGGGGTTGCTTCAATACTATCAGGGGACGCATTGGACTGGTTTGGCAAGGCCATGACTGAGGACGTAGAATTCTGCTTAGACTATGCCAAGTTTGAGGCTGAGTTAATGGCCACTGGGGAAGATTATGACACTAGATACTACACCCTGTACTCCCTCATAGAAATTTGACAAGGTCCCCAGCCCATCCAAGCATATATTGATAAATTCCTCAAACTAAAAACCTGCACCCAACTTGAGGACAAACTGGCAGCCATTATCTTCCAAAAGGGCGTCAACCTAGCAATGAAGGACCTGTTGAAACACCATCCACCCACCATCAGCCTAGACAAGCCAATTCCCCTGTGCAAGGGTCTTAGCATGAACCAGGAAAACGCTGGCTCCTCCCAGACCCGCCAACCCCAAACACTGACCCCCAACAGAACAGGTATGACCCCTGATAAGCTCCAACAACACTACCGCAAAGGATTCTGCTTCCACTGCCACAAGGCGGGCCACTTGACCAGAGCCTGCCCTAAGAAGAACACTGCCCCAATCTCACTGGTGAAAATAAACACTTCTTCCCAGTCTTAAAATTTCATCCAAGTGACCATAGAAGTAGTGGGGAATAAGCACAAGATTGAAGCCTTTATTGATATAGGGGCAGATGAAAGTTTTATCGACGCCAGCCTAGCAGAGGAATTAGGCTTGACAGCCTCAGAGCGCAGTCTACAAGTAATCATGGGAAACAGCTCCTTGGACACTGGCTATGAGTGTGAACAAGAACCCCCATTGACCATTGGACACAATGTATACCCGTTGTCCCTGATCCTCTTGCCAGGACTACCCCACCCTCTTATACTGGGTGACTCCTGGTCCAACAGACACAGCCTGATCTTGAACTATTGCAAACAGACTGTCATGCTGGAACATCCCAAATCTTGTGACACTGTTCCTTTTTGCATGAGCCATAACCGGCCCCCTACCAACAAACTCTTGACCATGAAGATAGAACCTAGTGTTGGAATACTGCCTACCCTCTACAGAGATGAAATCATGTGTTTAGTGAAGAAGCAGCCACAAAACTACCCAGTCATTCAATCTACAATCACACCATAGACCTATTACCAGGGACTCAACTGCACCATAGCCCCATCTACAGCTGTAACCACTGCAAGAAAGTGGCCTTGAAAGCATACCTTGAGGATATAACAAAAAAAGGGTTCATCCGGGTGTCAAAAGCCCCCTGCTTGTTGCCCATGCTGTTGGTGGGGGAAAAGATGGTGGGATGTGTCCATGCGTGAATTACCAAAAACTGAACAACATTAAGGTGAAGAACTGCTACCCCAACCCCAATGCTGACAACCTCTGTGATGTACTGACTGGAGCCCAGGTGTACTCAAAAATTGACCTTTGAGATGCGCTCAACCAAATCTAAATAAAGGATGGAGACAAATACAAGACGGCCTTCAAAACCCAATATGGGCTGTACAAGTACCTTGTAATGCCCTTTGACCTCTGCAAGCCTCCAGCACTTTCCAAAGGATGATCAACACTGTCCTAGGGGAACACCTTGACCGTTTTTGTGTGGCATATCTGGACAACATTCTCATCTACAGCAAGACTCACGAGGAACACCTGCGCCACCTGGACCTTATACTAGAGAAACTCTCCCAAGTGAACTTACACACTAAGCTTAAAAAATGTGAATTCTTTCAGTCTGAAGTTGAATTCCTGGGATAAGTAGTGAAGACTGGCAGCTTTGCCATGGCACAGGATAAAGTAGAAGCAATAACATCTTGGCTGGTGCCCAAAAGCAGAAAGGATGTGAGAAGTTTTTTGGCCTGGCAAATTATTGCAGGGATTTCATCCAAAAAAAATTCTCACATTACCCTCCCCCTGACCCGCCTTTGCTCTGATAAGGTCACCTTTTCCTGGACTCTGGAATGTACCACCTCTTTTGAAACCTTAAAAACTTGCCTTCATCTCTGCCCCTGTCCTGGCCATGCCAGATCCATCTAAACCATTTGTTTTGGAAACCAACGCATCTGAATTTGTGGTGGGTGGGGTCCTTCTTAAGGAAGGAGGGGATAGTATGCTACATCCTGTAGCATATTACTCCAAGAAGAAGCTATCCGCAGAAGGGAACTACCCAATATATAATAAGGAGATGCTAGCCATAAAGAAGACCCTGAAACATTGGCGCTGGTACCTATGTGGCGCTGAATTCCCAGTAAAGGTCTTTACCAACCACAAGAACTTGATCTACTTCTTCAAACCACTCCAGCTTAACCAACAACAAGCAAGATGGGCCTTAGAACTGGCTATCTACACTCTGGCCATAGAATACAAGCAAGGGAAGGTGAAAGTGGTACCTAATGCCCTAAGTAGAAGAACTGACCTGGTGCCCACCCACCTAGAAACCCGCAACCACAACACCCAAGTCCTCTTGGACACAGCAAGCCTAGGCATTTGCCTGGGATTGATGAAAATCAGAGCCAGTAAACCAGAAGTACTAAGGGCCCAAACACTAGACAAGCTCACCAAGATCATTATCTCTGACCTCTCCAAATCCTTGGATAGCACCCACTACCAAAAAGGCTACTCATTGAAGGGAACAACGCTAATGCTCCACAACAAGATCTTTGTACCAGAAGGGGACATCAGAACCAACGTCTTGAGAGACTACCACAAATCTGAGATGGCTGGACACCAAGGTAGGCTCAAGACCCTCCAGAGCATCAGAAGGAACTTTTCTTGGCCAAAAATGGATCAAGACGTAATTGCATACATGAAGGGGTGTGAGACCTGTGGGCGGACCAAAACTTGCAGAAACAAACCTGAAGGACTTCTAAGACCCTTGAATATACCCTGTGGACCTTGGAAATCTGTCTCCATGGACTACATTGTGGAACTGCCGCCATCCCTCTTGTACAATGCAATCCTGGTCATGTTAGATTGCTTCACCAAGATGGCATACTTTGTACCAACCACCACCAATTGCACGGCAGCAGAAACAGCCCAACACTTCCACAACTGCATCCTCACGCAACATGGAACACCTGAGGAAATCATCACAGACAGGGGACTCCAATTCACGTCAAACTACTGAACACAGGTAATTAAAGACTTGGGAATCAAGCAATGTGTATTTACCTCCTACCACCCACAGACAGACGGCCAAACTGAACAAGTAAACCAGATCCTTGAACAATAACTTTGATGCTATGCCAACACTGATCAGGACAATTGGGCCAAAATGCTCCCCATGGCCCAGTTTGCCTACAACAGTAAGGACCACACCTCCACAGGCATGTCTCCATTCAAAGCCAACTATGGGTTTGACCCCACCTGGAACTCCCAGATTGGCAAAAAGGAATCAAACACCACTGGGCGCTCCTGGATTGAACAGATTCACGACACACAAAAAACATGCTTGACCAACCTTAACCACGCAGTGCAAACATACAAAGCCTTTGCTGATTGCAAACAAATCCAAGGCCAACCTTTACAAGTTGGAGACAAAGTATACCTAGACTCCTGGAATGTACCCCTGCACGTGCCCTGCAGAAAATTAGCTCAAAGAAGAAGCGGCCCCCACAAGATCACCAAACTAGTTGGTGAGGTTGCCTCAAGCTAGACCTACCCCCCTCCTGGAAGATTCATGATGTGTTCCACCACTCCCTGTTGTTCAAAAAAGATGGTAATTTTCTCCCCCACCAACAGATTAAGACAGCTTCCCCACCCATCCAAACAGGCCGCGCTGAGGAATATGAAGTTGAATACATACATGCAACTAAACCCACTACTAAAAACCCCAGTATTATGTCAAGTAGAAAGGATACCCACTAGAAGAAAGTACTTGGGAACTGCTGAGCAACCTGACTAATGCCCAAGAAGCTGTCCAACTCTACGTGAACAAGAAGAATCAGAAGAGAGGGCTCTCAGGAGAAGAAGGGGATGGTGTCAGGATTGACAATTCTTCCTCTCTGGAAACCTGGGCCCGGGAGCAGGAATTGAACCCTGACCCTGGAACCCCCAGGCTGATGGGCCTGTGGACTGCAGGACCGCCTGCCTGCGCCTGTCTGGGATCAAACCCCTACAAGCTGATACTGAGAATGTTGGTATATGCAGTGAAACAAGCCAAACCAAGGAAATTATTGCACCAAATGGAAGACTAATCACAGCACCTAATGGAGGTAGTGATTTGGCAACTATTAGCTTCATATACTTGAAGTCTACACCAGCAACCAATCAGGAGCTGGCCCAGGAAAGAGGCATGGGCCCGCAGCCTGATCCCATTACCACAATACTAAAGCAAGATAATCAGGTAGCCAAATTGAAATTCTTGACCAATGAAAGAACTCCTGGGCTGAGTGTTGTTTTGCTGCCTTTGGACCCAAGCACCCAGTTCCCCTGACCCTGCCCTTCCCAATGCCCTGATGAACCCTCCATGGAAAATGTTAAGTTTGGAGGTGGGGTACTATTTAGATCAAAGGACCCCGCGCTCCAAACTTATCACCATTTTTGAATAAAGATTATGTCATTTTTGCTCACACAGCTATTGCCTTATTTTGTATTTGCTGTCTACCAATTCAGTTTGAGATCTCCTGGCCCGCCTGCCTCACCACCTGCTTTTTTCTGTCCTTCTGGTGAAGCCTTTGGACCCATCCATTTTACTGACTACCCTCTGAAATCTGAAACAAGGAATACACCCCGGAAAAGATACTTGAACTCAATCCTTTGGCCTGCATAATATCTGCAATTAGATACAATCAACAAGGCCCATGGATATTTTCAACACCCAAGTTGTTCAGAGGGAAGTTCAACTATCTCCCTGCTTACAACCTGCCCATGGAACTGCCCGTGACCCCAAAACCTATGCCCGCTTCCTCGCCTGACCTCCCAACCAACCATTCTGGCAAGCTGTTTGGGATTATGTACATCACCCTCACAGGGGTGATTGACACTATAATCCCAGCTACTGGCCTGTGGTCCTGGGTGGGAAAGTCCACCTCCTACCTTTTAAAGTTAGCTCCCCTCTTGTGGTGGGTATTGCCTGCAAAAAAAACCGGCCCAAGTTACCCCTGAAAATGACAGACCGGCCGCTCAAGACTGGATCCCTGACACTGGGGGACATTAAAGTTCTTTAGATCCATGTGGCTCATGATTTATAGTTTCAATGTATCATAGTAGTTGAGATTTATGAAGGGGTTATTAAAAATCATGTTGGGTGAAGCTTTATGCAGCAGATCTTTGTAGGCTCTGATTAATTCTTTCATGGGCCCTGTTTGAGCAAGGTTTTGTCTCCCTAAAAATCATTAGTACATGCCTTTCAATACAGTAGTTTTCAAACCTGTGGGTAGATAAATTAAAAATCTCAGTCTAAAAAAATACAACTCAGTCTAAAAAAAATTGAAGTGGATCCAAATATATTGTAATTTAATATAAAAACCTTAATTTTTGGTTTCTTTTTAGACTGAGATTTTTCATTTATCCCAACAGGTTTTAAAACTACTGTACAAAGTGATTTAAAAGGTCTTTTTAAGTCTTTTTACAAGTTTGGTATTAATTTCATGCCATTGATCACATCAGGCTCCTATGCCATGGGTGAGTCTGATGAAGACTTCAGCAATCTAGAAACCTTTTGGGAACTCCATCTTAGTGATCTTGATTTAGGTGGATTGTATCCAGGCAATGATGCTATCATTGTTTACACATGTGAGCTTCTCAGTGGCAGCACTGTGTAGTTGTTGGGCCACATGTGCTGGCATCTGGTTTGTATTAGTTTTTTTGCTGTTGTTGTTGAATAACTGGTGATGGGGTCTGGAAGAACCATTTTACATTTTAGTGTTAAAGTCTGCTAAGGGTACAGCCATTCCTTATTAGGCAACTTTGTAAAGATGAAGGGTAGTGGTTGTTCTTTGGAATTTATTAAATGGGGAATTACTATCTATATCAGGGTGAAATTTGATTAGAGGATTAAATAATGATTAATAACTCTGAATTGATAACTTCTTAATAAAGAATATGAAGAGGTGCATAATAAAACAACTAAAAAGTATAACTTGATCCAGAGAAATTTGGAACCTGATGGAGTATCATTGCAGTATACAAGGGTTCACATTCTGATAATTGAAGTTTAGAGCAGGGATTCCCAAGAGACAGTAAGCTTGAATTTGTGGCAGAAGGGTTCAGA
Organism: Entomophthora muscae; assembly: GCA_014839935.2. Lineage (NCBI taxonomy): Eukaryota > Fungi > Entomophthoromycota > Entomophthoromycetes > Entomophthorales > Entomophthoraceae > Entomophthora > Entomophthora muscae. The sequence continues at coordinate 6,949 of QTSX02000789.1, read as the reverse complement.
GCTGCATTGATAAGATTGGAGACCAAAACCCTAATGGGAAGTAGATTGGGTAAAGCAGAAAAATCCATGGGTATTGGTAATTATTATTAATGAATGTCCAACTACTGCTGGTGGCAAGGCCACCAACTTTAGCTTTAAGGCTTATTTTTGATAAACAGGGAGGCTATCTTTTACTGTGAAAATTTTTACCTTGGAAGCATATTTCATTCTGATACAGGTCCAAAAGACTATAGGAGAGTTAAAAGGTATTCTCTTGTTTTACTTGAGGTTCTTAAAATCAATTAGAGCTGCCCTCATCCAGATATTATCATATTTTTATTTAGGTCTGCTGTTGTCAGAAGTTCAGCTGATCCTAGGTAAGTTTTTTCTGATTGGTTTTTTGAGCAACTGGTTTTCAAAAATTGATTTGTGGTTATGGCATCCATGTTTTTCAGGGATGCTGATACCTGTAATATAGTGTATTCAGCCCATAGGAAGTCTGGCCAGGATGCTCTGGTAGCTTTGTCTTTTGTAGCATGTGCATTGTGAGTTGGAATTTTTGCTGGCAAAAAAGTAGAATAGAGAACCTAGTTCTGCTACCAATATTGCAACTGTGCTATTTTAGCATAGTTACAGAAAAGGGAAAGGAAAATATTGGAATATACAATGTCTTTATTTCAGAAGAAATTTATATATACCATCTATAGTGGCATCAGGGGTAGATAGATGTTCCTATTATATGAGGTGTTATCCTTGGAAAATGTATTGCAGTGTATATAAGGAACTAATTGACCATTATTTATCAGCTGTGAACTTGGCTTGGAAAGTCCTGACTCTGGGTCTGTTACAGTAGAACACCAACTGGTGGGGATATACACCCCTTCAGAACCAGAAATCAACGTCAAAATGTGGCCAACCCCTTAAAAATGCCAGACAATTTAAGTTCCTTCATAGATAAAAACGGTATAAGGCTGAAGTTGCAAAGATAACCCCCAAAATTCTGAACCTCCCCCCTTTTCACCTGTTAACTATGATAAATTAGTTATGCAGTATTAACTGCCAAAGGATGGTGGTGCTTGATCCACTGGTCACCAAAATTCTTCAAATTATGATGACATACAGCCAAATTTCAATGCTGGACCCCCAAGTGATGAAAATATTCTTGTTGACCAGTCAGAAGCTGCAAAGTCCTCTCCCCCCAACCCAAATTCTTTTAAAACTCTCCCCCCACTAGAAACTTGTCTCTAGATAGCTTATTATCACTGAGAAAATAAATGATTGAAGTTCCAAAAACTCCATTATGGTTGAACACTTAGGCCTCTTGGCCCTGGTTGTTGATAGCCTAGTTACTTCCTTTCTGAAATTGGCCTTGGAATCTTTGACAGTGCAGCAACCAGCTCTATAGCAAACTTCCTCTGCTGTTGATTTCTCTGATTCACCTCTAAAAATGGTTTTCCTTGGTTCTGCTCTCATGTCAGTTTCTTGGCATACTGACTTTGGCACAAAATCAATCAGTCCCACCTCCCAATTTGGCCTGGTACTTTTAAAGCACTCGATAGTTTACTTGCTTTATCCTCATAACTTATCTTTAAATAGTTCAGCACACCACTTTATTCTTACATTGTCTTAGGTGGGTTGAGCCAAGTTGTGGGTCTTATTTTCTGATTTGAAGTCTTGTTAGGGGCTTTATCCTGGATTTCCTACAATGTAAATGAGAATAGTGTCATACCTGTGCTTCAGGAAACAGTTACAGACAAAAAGGAAGAAAGGAATTGGGGAAGTTTATATTTATTGAAGAACAGAAATGGGTTTTTATACCCTTGTGGCAGGATACCAGAATGCGGCCCTGAAAATAAAGTATCTTCGGTTTGATATATGTAGAAAGAGCGATGATCCTCCTAGGACAGTATTATTGGAACAATACTAGCGACAATGAATAGTGGCATAGTTAAGGTGTGTGGTATTGGTAGTTGTCCGAATTAGGTAACAGGCTGGGTTGAGTCCAGGGCTGATCTGTGAGGGATTGGGCTCGTATCAACAATAGAATCCTTCCAAAGATATTCCATGCCTTTACTAGTATGAATATCTAGTATTATTGATTTTTTCTCTAAGTTATAAGGTACCCCGTCAATGCTGACACTGTTTTTCTGAGGTACCAACATCCGACAATATACCATCATTTTAAAATGGAACTTATATTTTAAAATTATGACAATGATGCCATATTGTTGGATTTTAATTCCTCAGAAAAATGGTGTCGGAATTGGAGGGTACCAGTTACAACAAAAGCAAATAACCTTAGGATATTTGTATGTATTACAACATTTGTCTGACTAAAAAGAGAGCTAAATTGTCAGTAAACTATGTTGCAGTATTCCTGAGAAGTTAATAGTAGATCAATTTTAAAAGTTTTATTTCAAAGGAGAGGAGGGCTTATTATTGTAAAATCTGGTGCCCTAAAAGGGAATCAGCTAGAAAAGTCTTTATCAATCAGTTAGCTTTTGGAGTAGTGCTTGTAAGGGCACCATCTTTCTATGGTTGATATGATCTAACTAAGCAGTTTGTTTCAACCTTGCAGAAAGCCACTTCACAAGATAGTTTCTGGACAAATCTTTTATAGTGCTAAGAAAAATAACTTATCTGCGAAATTGTAGAACTTAAAGACAAGAGCAGAGCTAGTAAATAAGATTGATGTTGAACATTTAATCTTGTAAAATAGCCAGGATTAAATGAGTTTACGCTTTGTTTGGGAACTAAGTTGCTGTGAACATTTTAATTTAGCATTAAAACAATGTATGTAAACCTTTAGGGCTACTAAGATACCTATTTAGATTTATAGCAGCATACCAAGTTAAGTGACTTTCCAAATCATTCAAGCTAGAAGGGTAGGCTTGGGTAAAAAATTCCTATATATAGTTCTATAGTCAACAAAAAGCCAACTCAATATTTGAGTAATTAAAAAACGACATGTCAGTAAAGGAATATAGAAAGCCTAAGTCTAATGGGTGCTTGGCTAAAAAGAGTATCTATGGGGGTCAGGGCAAAACTAAAGTTATGCTTGCGCACTGGAAGGCTTGGGGGCAGAAGAGGAAGAGTTCTTGGAGCGAGCTTTGGCCAGACGCTTCTTGCGATTGCGTAAACGGTTACGCTCCTCTTGACTGAGCTCGTTGGAGGTTTCAATCTTGCCGGCCTGGCCGTGATGGGCTTGAGCAAACACTTCTTCGGGAGCCAACAAAGTGGCGTCAGAAACAGCGAGAGGGATCTTTTCTTCCATGGCAATTGCAGGGAGATCCTGAACAACCTGGACTTCGATTTTGGGCATCTTAGGAGCGTAATGACAATTGGCTAAAGCATCAAGTTTGAAGCAAACTGATTGGAAAAGCGTTTCAATCTCTTGATGCGCCTGCTGGACTTCAGGAGGAACTTCATCTGCCTGGCCTGGTTGGGAAGTAGCCTTGCGGTATTCATCTTCGTAAACCTGTGCCAGTGACTGCTTGGCTTTCTCGGTGTCAAGTTCGACCTCGTCTGAATTAAATCTGGGCTTTAGTTTTTCTTTGGCAGGCTTAACGACATCGTTAAAGTTTTGGTCAAGAATGCGCTGCTGGATCATTTGTTCCAAAGATTGAGTGACCTCTACAGTAACTACAGGTACAGGCTTAGAAGCATGATCAAACTCAAGATCTTCTTCAAGCAAAGAATCTTTGGGACGATTCCAAGCTGCAGCTTCCCCCATCATTGTCCAAGGTTTAGCCGAAACGTTTTCCTCTTCAAGCTGCTCGATCATTTTCGACATTGTCACTTGCTTCTTCTCGAATTTAGTAGCCTTTTCTCCTTCACTTTCTTCTTCGCTGTCTTCATTAAAAAGCTCCGCTTTATGGGAACTTCCTTTATTTTCACCCTTCCCTTTAGAAACTCCTTTGAAAAAATCAGAAAACTTCATTTCATCGACAGGAATGTCATCATCTGAAGCCAGCTCATCAGGATCCATCTGGAGATCTATGCTCTCTTCATCACTATCTTTCTCAATAGGGGAGTTCATCTCTTCTTGCTCAGCCATTTCTACCATCTTGTGCATTCTGTTTAAGGAAAAGAACTTGTCATCTACTTCAGTACGTTCTTCTTCACTAAAGACATCATCATCTCCCACCTCAACCTCCTCTTCTTCCGAGTCATTTTCTTCTTCTTCCCCTTCACTTTTATCTTCTAAAGCGGCATCAGATTCTTCTTTGGCTAAGTCTGAATCATCTTCGGCACTGACTTCTGCTTCAGAATCAGCAGAGAGATCTGAAAGTTGAACTTGCGTTTCATTAACCTCATCCTCCTCTTCAGAGGAAGATTCCTGTTCGCCCAACAATCCTTTTAGTAAAGGTTGGGCACGTCTATCAAAGAAGGGCTTATTGCGAAGCTCAAGTTGTTGCCAAATTGATCATTGTCAAAACCAGAAACAATAAGGTTATCTAAGCCAAAACCATGTTGCCTTTGAGCGTACAATATTCCTTGAAACCAAACGGTAAGGAAGCTCTTGGGCTTTTGCTGATGAAATATTGTGAATTAGAAAGGTGTTCGTTTTTTAAAAATAAGCATTTTCAATCCGAAAAAGCGATAAGATGATTATCAATAGAAAGAAAGCAAAAAACTTACTCAGCGCATATAGCTCTTTGGTTAGATTTAAAGTCCTTTTAGAGGTGGCTTTTGCAGGCTGCTGTAATTCGTGTGTTTTGGCTGTTATTTCATTAATCAGGCGGGAAATGGACCCGTTCTTTATGTGTGCTCCAAGAGACAGAGGTCCGTCGGTGATGTTACTTTTATCACTGGTCATTATTATACCCAATAAAGTGCTGTGGCAATAAGTTGACTTCAGAAGATGTATAGTTTTGGATTATTTTGATAAAAGAACGATACTTAAAAACTTACACTTTGCTGTCTTCCTATAAAAGACGGCTGTGTAGATTTTAAGCAAAAAAAGGTGAAGATTTATAGTTCGTTCTAAAGCTCGATTTTTCCTAATAGAGAATTACGTTTGAAACCGAGTTGTTCAATTAATGTGCGCTGTTGTGGCGAACGCACCTTAACTTCGATTATTCGATACCCACCAAGCCAAAAATTGTTTAAATACCAACTGGTTGGGATAAAGCAAACACATTTTTCGATGGAAAATCATCACCTATTTTATAATTTTGCTGCTCACCACAAAATCTCTGAAACCAAAAATCAATCTATCTATGCTACATTGCTTAAATCCAAATTTAAATTCTAAACTAAAATTCAATTTTCTTGATTTTCTGAAGAGGGGCCAGTTGAAAGCCTCTTTTGATTTTTAGTACCCAATAAATCAACCAAAAAAGCACCAGTATCCTCAATTGCTCAAAAGTCTTAAAAGAGAGGCAGCCCTTTAGATTACTTTTTGGCAGATTTATCATGGAGGCTTCTTTTTAAGTAAGCAGTCCCTAGACCAAACCTGTAAGGGCCAGCAAAGTAAAAGCGAACCCAACAGGGTTCAACCCCGCGTCTGCGCTCAGCAAGTGGCCGTGTGGGCAGCTGCAGAAGCTCTCCAGGGGGACCACAATACTCTCCCCAACCATGCAATAACTGCACCCTAATGTAATTCACTGCTTGTAATGGAAGCCACCCAATCAGCACCCAGCAATCTAGCTACAATGAAGATGAGACCAGATGTCACTGATCTAGTTCCCAGCCAAGATTTCTTTAGCCAATACAATGCCACTGCTCTGATGAATCCCCATTCCCAAGCTCAGGCCAGAGTTCCTGGATCTCTTCCTCCTCTTCCTGTTCTCATCCAAGTGCCTGTGACCAAGGGATGGACCCCTAAGGCTTTCCAAAAAGCTATCAGTAGTCTCTTTCAAGGAAGACCAGATGAGTGGTATAAAAACCACTTTTCTTCAATCAAGTCAAGTGCAGAAAAATTTAAATAAAGTGTACTGTAAACTATGTGGTACTAGGCTTTATTCCACACATATTATTACAACCTTGGACCCAACCTTCTCACCAGCCTACTTACTAAACAGTCAAACCCAAGAGCTACATGTGATGGACTACCAACCAGGGCCCAGCCCTGGAAGGGCTAGCTGCTACATACCACCCCATATTCCTCAACCTGCTGCTAATATCCAACCCTATGATCACAGCAGATATGAGATGGTTATCTTAACCATCCTTGGTCTGGCCAAAGTTGTGGTGCCCCACCTTGGTGCCTACTGACCCCTTGCAGTTGACATGCTGTACTTATCCTGCTCCTTGCCCTTCTTGTACTGGGCATTGGTGTCTCAATATCCCAAAGGGTGAAACCCTTTGATGTCATCTTTGTACAACATCACTCCCGGCCCTGAAAAAATCAGGATCTGATCCCTGGGGATACAGAGATTGTTTAGATCTACTAAGGTCAGATCCAGATAAAAGCTGTCTTGTGAAGATCTAAAGTTTCAGGATTCATAATTTCTGAGCATCAACACTGTCAGGAATCCTGAGTGTCAGGTTAGGCAGCTCAAAGCCATTCAAGGCGTAGACAATTAGATAGAGAGTTTATTTTCCTGACAGAAGGCTTTGGTAAGGATATTGCATTGTCTAAGGCTGCCAGCAAGGAACAGTAGTGTAACTGTGTAGATCCTGTAATTAGCCAAGTTGAAGTTGGTCCAAAGATGACGCCAGAGGTACCCACAGGTTCAAATCCTTTGAGTTGAGGTGAGTTGGCTCATTGTAATATATCTTTGGTCCCTGTGGTTCAAGACCAAACTGGACATAGGTTGGCTGGTTGCCCTCTATCCCAAGATAAGCTTTCAAGACAGCTGTGAAGATGATATAGTTCACCTTCCGACTTGGGGAGGAGTGATGGGTCTAGTAAGGTTACTTGCTTAGTCATATTTAGATGAGTACACGAATGATACAACTATCATTGAGGTGTTTGCCTTTATTTATAATAGTGGACCTGCAAGGCATTATTATTGGAAGGCAT